>VMKM01000135.1:0-581962 GCA_008360985.2 Macquaria ambigua
CTTGCATTAATTACTATTACTAATAATTAAAAAAATAAAATTGGCCACTTGGGGACAGTGCAACAATGACATATTATCACCTTTTAAAGTTGATATAGCAAACGTGTTTAATTTTCTTCATTCATTCTTTTGAAGCCCTTTAACTGTGTGGTTGATGCAATACCACCACACTGCAGATTAGCATTATAAGTCATATATCACGACATAATAAAACAAAGATAAATAAGATTTGGTGTTGAAGAAATTACCCTGAAGCCTAATTCTACACTCTAGTCCTCAGTCTGCAATGGAGTGCAGCACATAAGCCAGCACCCTTGCTAACAGTAATGCCAATGCGGTATTAGCCATTTCAACACCTATGACATATTGTGTCTGGGCTTTACTCTTTAGTCATTTCTCAACAAGTCAAGGAGACACAGATGCTCAAAACAAAATTCCCATTGTCATAATCCCCGGGGCACAGCCCTAAGGCCTTCAGAGAGAGAGTGAGGGAGGAGAGAAAAGAAGCGTGTAAGAAGACAGAGAAATAAAGTAGAAAGGAAAATGGGAGGAGGGAGAGCATCTACTGTATATATTTGGTGCTGTCATAGAAAAATGCTGCGAGAAAGAGAGGGAGTGAGCCAGGGGGAGAGGTGGGTAGAGAGAGAAAAAGGGGTTTTCCTCCTTGTCAACCACCTCTCTGTAGCTGATTTATAGTTTGTCAGCTGTGGGCACTATGTTACTGTCTGTAAAATATATAATATAATATATATATATAATATATATATATATATATATATATATATATATATATTATATATAATAATATAATATATAATATATAAATGTAGGGCAGGGTAGCAGCGTTTTTTTTTTGTTGTCGTTTTTTTTCACAAGCAAATGTCTGCAAGACGTTCAGAGATGCAAAGCTGTTTTATTAATTAATGCCAGTTTGCTGACAAAAGCAACACCACACACACACACACACACACACACACACACACACACACAGAGTCAGATTACTCTAACCCTCCAAGTTTCTGGAATGCACTGTCATCAGCCACTTCAAGTCAAGTCAAAACTCAATCTCATGTAGAAGAGAGGAGAGAAGAAGAGAAGAGACACCAATATCAAAAATCTGTTCTGTGCTCAAAATGTTTCAGTGGTGGGGCAGGAAAACACTTGTATTAATGTGGAATGAAAAATATATTTCTATATAAAATGGTGAAATAAGGAAGCATTGTACTTTGTACATTGTATTGTTTTATTGTCAGTACTATTACACGGAAACCTGTGTAAATCTGTTTGGGAATGCCATATGTTGTACAGTATGTCTGGAGTTTGCATTGTCTCCCGCTTTCTGTTTGGGTTTCCTCCCACTGTTCAAAGATATGCAGTTCAGGTTCATTAAAAACTCTAAACTGCTGTAGGTGTGAATGCTAATGTGCACGTGTTTTTCTGTATTTTTGTATTGCTCTTCAAAGATTAATGTCTTATTTTAGTAATTAGGTTATCAAAAACAATAATTTATTGGTTTAGTCACTTACTGTATACTCTGACTTTCATTAGACAGCAAATATATCTCCACCTCACTCTGTAGAATTTCCTACAGCAGCTTAACAAAGAAAAAAAGAGAGAGGAGAAAATCCCACCACACAAGAAGAAAGGGATTAAGAGGATGGAGCACTTTTGTTTATACAAAGATAGTGATCAGACAAAGGCTTCCTGTAGATAACAATGGTGATCGAGACAAATCTGGCAACATCCAAAGTGTTACCTAACCCATGTCAGGTAACAGAAGAGATTATCTGTCAGAGAGAGACAGGAAGAGAGAAAGCATGCCCAACAGTCCCCTTTCCACTTTAAAGAAACTATGCTATCTCTGACTGCATCTGTTTGGAGAGAGTTGGCTCTTTAGCCTTGAGGCTACACTCAGAAGGTTCATCTGAAGTTACAGGGTTGTTATCTTTCCATCAGGATGCACCTACAGCAATCTCCCAGCACCTTTAATTGCTTCCTCTCAGCTATTGGAATCGCCAGGCTGGAGACGACCTGCTGCCACAGTAATAAGGACTATTTTGGAGCAAAACAGACTCATCTCAAAAGAAGTCTCCATTTATGTATTTATTTATTTTAAAAGCTTTTCAAATGCAGAGATATAATGACCTCCAAAGTGTCAATTTGAAATTTTGTAACTGGACCTTGAACATCCCAATTTATACATTTGTATAACCTGTTATTTTAGCCATTCATTTTTGTACTCCAGCATAGTAGTTGTGCTCTGTGTGTGTGTGTGTGTGTGTGTGTGTGTGAGAGAGAGAGAAAGAGAAAGAAAGAGAGAGGGGGGGGGTTATCTGTACAGGAACACTGTTATCTGTACAACAGTACCCTCTGCTGACTATATATAGAAATTGAACAACACATTGAAGCAAATATGTACTTGCTACAAATCCACTACAAGTACTGGTCACGCAATTCATGTCATTTAGATGTGTAGGACATGTAACGGTGTTAGGATAGCTTACCTTATGCATTTCGGAGTTTTGCAATTGGAAACGACATTCTGCAACTACTTGACTTCAAGAAGAAAGCGGAGTGGAGGTAGACAGGTTTTCAGAGAACCTTATGCGACTATAACAAGGGTTATTTCGAGCTTCAAAAGTGAGTTCCCTGACCGGGAATCGAACCCGGGCCGCGGCGGTGAGAGCGCCGAATCCTAACCACTAGACCACCAGGGACTGCTGTAAGCTGCACTCAAATCACCCGGTCATGTAATTACTTAGACTTACTTATTATTGCTGTAGTGAAGTATAGTGTCAGGTAGCTAGTTAATTCAATACTTTGTGAAATTTGTTTAACTTACTGAGTTAATGTATGCCGATTTATACTTATACTGGCGGGATTGTCCGATGTGTAAGAGTTTGCAAACATAAAGTAGACTATCAAACTGAAACTACGCAGTGAGTACGTAAACTACACGGTTACACTACCCCTACTGGCCGGTACCATGGCCGGTACACGCTGTAGCAGTAAAGTCTACGCCCCCATGTGCCATAATGAACTGCCTGAAGCAAAATCCGAATGACCGGAATTTCGGCCGACAAAAAAACAAATATACAACTGAACACACGTGTTACTCATATTCAATTGAATACATACTAAAAGTTTAATGTGCTTACACCGTAGCGAGACATATTTAATTTTAGATTAACCGGCATATCACGAAGCTCCCTCTGTGGGGTCCTGGCTTGGGTCCTTGGTCAACGTGCGACGTGCGAGATGCGAAAATGTGAAGTTGTTTTGAACCTGCCTGGAATTTGTGTCACCGGGACATGGTCATCAATTAATGTTATATAAAATTGGCTGTGAGGGTTTCGGAATTTGTCTTACCATGATGCCAGGGGACAGTCAGTCCAAAACGGTATCAATCGCCGCGGACGCGACTGTTGGAAACTGTCAAAACTGCTCTGTCTTGCACCAGGTCAGACCATCTTTCTATGACAGAAAAGTCAATGAAAAAGTTATGTTTTGTCTTTATAGACTCAACATAAAGAGTCTACGACGATTGTGACACTTTTCATGTATTTTTAATGTTATCAGCGCAAGTGAACTGTTGGTAATTCTGAATTTCTCTCTTTGTTTTTGTTTTGTTTCTTCCCGTCTCTTATTACAGAGCCTGAACGAATATGTGTCGTCATTTCTGGCACTGAAGCAGAAGATTACGGTTTCGGAGTGAGTGTTAACGAATGACAATTGCCATGGTGACACGTCTCATCATAAATAAATACAGTCGTGACATTAAGTTGGACACTAGCAATACTTAAAGCCAGTCTTTTGAAATATCTAACACTGGTCAATATTCAGGAAACACATTTTGTACTGAGATTTCTACGAAGCCCGGGCAGATATCAGGTGTAAGCTAGCTAAGTTGAATACTAATCATTTGTACGTAGCCTACTAGCTGTTAGCTAATCATTAATTTGTTCCCTAACGTTTCTTAACGTATGTGTTGTCTATGGGAATTTGAGAAAATTGATGGCAAACAAAAACAAAACAAAACAAAACTTTGATCACTGTGTTTGTGGTTTCTAAGCGATGGAAATATTTGAAAGGGAATGTTTAACAAAAGAAATAGACTCTGGCTTTTGAATAAAAGCGTGTAAATACCCGTTAAATGGTCTGAGTATGAATGTAAATGAATTGTTTTATGTTGAAACATAATCTAGAGATGGATATATGTTTGAAAACCAAGTGTCAACCAACAATATTAGTGCAAAGACACCTGTCAGGACATAGTTACTTTATGAAGAATAAATGCACACAGACTTTCATGTTGCATGCAACTGGTTTTAACATGTTCATGTCCTCAACATGTTTTATGCAGTGACACCATCAGGCTTCAACAACAGCTGGAAGAGCTGCAGATCAGATTGGTTACTCTGCAGAAAAAGACAGCAGATTATGAATCTGTGCAAGCAGAATTGGAAAAAAAGAAGGTATGCCCTTTCTCTTAATATTAGTGCTTTTTGGTTTGTTTGTGTTCTGCTGTAATGCTGATATTCACACAGTGTTTATTTTGTTATAGGGTGCTCTTGAGGCCTATGGACAGATGTCTGAAGAGATGGAAAAACTGAAGCAGGAAAACAGCAAGACAATGGCAGAGTAAGAAATAATTATGTCAGATAATGATATTATAATGGTATTATTTTTGTGGTAAAATGTTAACCTGTATTTTTTATACCCCTCAGGAATAAGAAGCTTGAAGACCAGCTGAATGATGTGAAAGGTACTTTGCATTCATATGCTGTAACCTTTACCAGTGATGTGTTGCATAATTTGTAAATAATAATCAGTTAAAATGTGTTAAATGCACCCCTGATTTTTTGCTAAATTGTCTTTCAAACTCTTAGAACTGACCGAAACACAATCACTTGAAAATGCACAGCTGAAGAGGGAAAAGGCTGTAGTAGAAAACGATTTGCTGGAAACACAGGTAAGCAAAAACAAAAAGTGCTCTCTAAATACACTTGAGTCATTTGAATCTGCTGTAACTCATAACAGACAATGAATGGACCATTGTTTTCTGCAGCTTTATACATATGTGATAAAATGTAGCTCAGGAAACTTCATAATCTGTATATTTTAATTGTCACCTCTCTAGACATCTTTGAAGAAATCTCAGGCACAAGCAGATCAAGTTGAAAAATTGATCGAGGACAACGCCAAGACAACAAGCATGTAAGAAGTTGCAGTTGCACTTATTTTTAAATTGTACATTAATGAGTGTCATGTCATTCTCTCTCTTGGTGTGTCTTGTTGTGTTATTTGTTATGAGACTTCAATGAACCTTGTGTTACATTATGATTATTCATGGTTTGTTGTTTATCTTCTTTTGTTTGTGAGAGAACAAATTATGCTAAAAGGCCCCATGCTGTTTTCTCATCAACAGAAAGGACAACCTTGAAAATAAAGTTAGACTGCTCCAAGGTTGGTATTGAAAATTGGATTTCATACGATATAGTTATTTTATGTTCATAAGGATGTCTTGGATCTCTGTTTATATGACAGCGCTTGTTTGGTGGTTTAGCGATACATATTTTTGTCCTTATTTCAGACTCAGTTTGCAAACAGAATCATCACATTGACCAACTGACCAAAGAGAAGATCCTGCTAGAGAGAAATATTGATGACCTCCAGGTGCAGTAATGACTTTTAATAACGTCAAATTGGTGAAAATATTTTTAGTACCATTGAATTTACCTTTCTTTATGTATAATTTCAATTCATTTGTAGGTGAGACTGATGAAACTGGAAAGAGAAAGGAGTAAAGGTAAACAAGCAACAGCTTCATTTGCAAATACAGTGTTACAATGATTTCTTATTCTGCTGTGGTCAGAAGTTAGCTTTCCAGTAAACAATACATTTTTAATTGGGTTTTAAAGGCCCTAATATAACGGATAAAACGTTTTACTTCATAACCTAGTTCATTTGATCTATGAAATGTTTATTTTTTCCAATAACTGCATCGTCTTTTTCTGACTTAAAATTAAATTGAAGTTCAGATTTAAACAATATCCCAATTATTTCTCGACAGAATATAGGAGCACATCAAGTCAAGCAAGTGCACCTGAGGAGCCTAAAGTTGACAAAGGTATGCAGTTGTCTCCTGTTATCATTTATTACATTCATTTGACGACCTAATCACATGCATTAATCTTAAGCGTGTGATTGTTTTTGTCTGTTTTTCAGAAAAGTTCCGGATGCTACTAGAGAATTTGTGGGCATGTGTAGAACCTCAGCAGCACTCTGCAAACCTTTTGCACTTACCTGGTGAGGCATCATTAAGCCTTCTTGTATATCCGTGTATTATTACTGACATGACTCAACAAGTGAATAACACCAGTGACTTCAGGTTTTTCAGTTTTGTTTGTATTTCTTTCACCATTTTACCCGTCTACATGTATGCGATCCTCTTTTATTCTTGTAATTTCAGAGTCCAGTTCCAAGCAAGTTCCACCCTCCTCTCCACAAAACAGACTTCACTCTCATCTGAGTAACACGTCCCAGTCTGCTTCTCACAAGATCAGTGAATCCCACAGCTACCCCATGCAGACAAAAGCCACTTATACACAGTTAAACCCCTCTCCTCCTGGGCAGAAAACCATCAAGCATCAGGCATCTCTGCAGTCAACAAGTGCCAAGAAGCAAACAGACACTCCCAGAAAGAGCAAGCAATTGTCCAAGGAACACAAAACTGAGGAGGCATCCACTGACTTAGGCAGCTCCAAAGTTGAGGAGATACTGGCATTGTTCAAACCAATGCTTCCCTGCATATCACCACTACAAGATTTGGTGAGAATTCCGTTATGTTTCATGAAAATGCTTTTTAAATTACTGATTAATATGCAGCTTCTCCTGCTTTCATTTATGTTGTTAAGGTGCTGTTGCAATATCTTTATATAATAAATGTGCAATGCAATAATTCTTATTATAATCGCAATGAATGAACAAGCTGTTTAAAATGAAGTCACAGAGGATAGAATGTAAAATCACTTTCCAAAATATATGTTTGTGTAAACTACTAGTTTAAGACACAGTTGGTTAGTTTTTCCTAAACTTAATTTGATGGTATTTTTTAATTTAAAACTGAACAAAATATTGTCTGTATAGTGTGCTATTTTGAATTGACTGAATTTAATTATGATCAACTGAGAAACACACAAAACACAGATTTTTCTTGTATAACTTAAATTAAGTTTGTGAATATACACGTGATTTATATGTTCAAAAATGACAGATTGGGCCTTTTTAGTAATTTTAGTAAAGCACAAGTTTGTCACACCAAAGCTCCTGTAATGTATTTCCAAAGTGGTCAATTTAGCACTGGCATTTTTCTTGCCTTTTGATTAGCCTGTTCCTTCTCAAAGTGCCATGGTGAGAGCACAACTACTCCATCTTACTGCAAATTACATCCTTGTTTTCTCCTTTCTTTCTTTCAGGACACAGAGATGGAATCCATGGAGACAGCTGATGGAGAAAAGGAAAACGATCCCAAACCCTCTGATGACACTGTTCCTCTTCAACAAGAGGAGTCTTTACTCATCACAACATCAGTGTCAAGCCACTGTCCAAAATCTTTAGCAGTACCAACAGAGGAGAATGTGGACTTGCCAGTGGTCACAACACAGGAAGTGGAACACATTTCCAATGAAAATTACTCCAAAGACTTGGGACAAAATGAGTTGAGTGGCATTGCTGTAATGAAGGACAAAAGCAGTACAGATGGTGAAGAAATGCACCTTCAAAAAGACATGCAGACTGACCAGGAGCCAGAAACTTTGCATTTAGTATCAACATCATCATCTTCTTCTTCTTCCACATCAGACATAACAATGTTGGTTGAGGTTGTGTCGTTAACCATTGAAAGTCTAGAGCCATCCTACAGTGTAAATCCCAATAGCAGTGATGCCAATACCATGTCTGAAACTGAAAAGGCTTTAGGAAAGGCGAAGGAAGATCAGTCAGAGACTATTACAAGGATGGATGTAGACGCAAGTCCTAGTGATGTTACTGGAGCCAAAACAGTGACTCCTGGTGGTGGAGGGTCACCCAGAACAAGTGATACAACTGTACTCTCTGAGGAAGCAGGAGATGTACAGCTAGTTACTTCCTCTGTTACTTCCTCAACATTGATTGACTCTGTGAGAGACACTGAGGTTACAAATAGAGAACATGGCTCAGAAATTGGAAAAAGTCATCAGGAGTCTTGTGGATTGGGACAGTACAGTCCAGATGCCACAGTCTTTAAGCCCCAGGAGAATACAGCATTTCAAATGGACACAGACGTGCCAGAAGATAACCCCTGTTTGTCAAGCGGCAGTGACGGCGTTGAAGAGAGGCTTGAAAATGATGCTTCCATAAAACCTCTTGGGGAAGAGGATGGGAATGAAGCACAAGGAACCGGAGGAGTTGATGTAACAGCATCTCCCTCAGAGTCAAATGCTGATAATAGACCAACGTCTCCTCATAAGTCTCCACTATTGGAGATGGAAGATGACGAGTCCCATACTGACCAGCAATCTGGTCAAGCAAATGTTGAAACTACTTCAAAAAAGGATGCTGACATAGAGACGTTGAACAGTGAAATACTAGCTGATCATGGGCCTTCCCTTTCTGACTCCCAAGAGACAAGGACTGTTAACCGTGAATCTTCGAACGAAAATACACATTCTCTGTGTAGGCAGTTGAGTCCTACATGTCTGTTTTCCACTGTAAACTTGCAGGGTTTGGAAACTCACCCAAACCCAGAAAAAGTCAATGTCAGTGTTAACATTGAACACATTTCAACAGACAAAAAAACCCTACAGCCTGTGCCCAATTTAGAGGAAGAAGGTGTCATTGAAAAGGCTGTTGTCACAGACTTGCCTCAGGACAGCACAGATGCAAGTAACCATAAAGTGAGCAAACGTAAATTGGGCGCTGTTGCTCCTACTGCCTCGTTACAGCAGAGTGCTGCTGCCACAAATGGACAAAATAAATGTTTGGAGTCACGTACAAAAGTGCTTGAAAAACAAAGCCCACATATGATCACAGAGGAACGCCCTAGCCCAGTGGCAGGTTCAACTGTAGCTCAACCACCAGAATGCATAGACCAAGTTCGCTCTGAAATGGGCCCTCCACTTCCTTGTCTCCTAACCCCTCTGAGCACACCTCCAAAAGCGGGCAAATCAATCAATCCAAGGCAGGCAATTGGGAAACTCTTATTTCCCTCACCCATGGATAGATTGGCTTCAACTACCACTCCTGTCCAGGCCCACTTGACACCCAACAGTCAGCAGCTGAGTTCCTCATCTCTAAACAGTCCACTCCTTCCAAACGGAGTCCCCTCATCACCACTTCAGTTCGGCTCTGCCACTCCAAAACATGCCGTGCCAGTCCCAGGCCGCCTGCCCTTGACAGTAATGAATTCTTCCTCGTCATCTTCCTCCAGTCCATCTCAGGAAAACTCCATGAGGATTCTTGACACCATGTACCCAGAGCTCTCCGCCCACGCCCGAACTCTGAGCATTCTCCGAGGGAATGTCAGTCTCAGCATTTGTTCATCAGATGGTGGAACATTACCTACAACAACCGTCAGTCAGATGTCTGGCTTTAAAACCATTAACTCCACTTCAACTGCCTTCACCAAGACTGAAATGAGAGGAGAAAAAAGACAGGCCATCAGTTTGCCTCAACCTAAAAACAGCAAATGTCTCAGGCTAGATAACTGCTCTCCTACTGTCAGTCACAAGCAGGTACCTTCCTCCTCCTCAAACAATGGAGAGGAAACCACCTCACCCCAGACTCTGACGCTCAAACAGCTAAAAAATGAAGCAACCTCTCCATCCATGGAAAGTGGAGAACCTGCAGAGCAAAATATTATAGTTAACTTTTTAAAGAAAATTGAAAACCAGTGTTTTGATCTATTGCCTGTGATCCAGAGCCACCTGTACGTTGGTAACCTGCCCAAAAAGCCTGTCTTGAGAGATGAGGAGAAGGAGGTCATCTCTGAGATTTGCCAGAGTAGCTTGGTGAGTATACAGGTTTATATGGCTCATGTATTGAATTTTTTCTTGCCATTCATCCGCTGACCTAATTCTGACCCTTTGCATTGTTTTTCAAGTATAAGTAACAGTATATTCTTGAGAGAAACTTGCATGCTCAGGTGATCTCTCCCCACCCTCTGTTTGGTAACTTGCTTATGGTTTAATAAAGGGAAAAAAAGACCCATATATCAGTAGGCACAGTCTTTGTATGAAGGAAGTAAAGATGTGAATGTAACAATGGTTCAAATTAAGCAAGCAAGGTTCTTGTGTAGCCTCTTATGGAGTGAAAATAGTCTCAGTAATATTTGCAAATGTGTATTACATGATACGCAACTGAAAAATAAGATTTGTAACTGAAAAATAAGATTTGTAAATGAAAAATAAGATTTGTAAATGTAGGGAGTAGGATTCTGGCAGGCCTGGCATGTTCTTTCTAGGGTACCATCCAGTGACCCAAAGATGTAACCACAATCAATTTAAAGTGTTTCAGACTTTGCAAACAATAGACAGGGGTGGGGGTTTATTTTTGGCATTAATGTGAGCATTAACTCTCCCACCTAGCAGTAGCTTATTTAAACCATATATTTACATTTATAGGTTACTGTATAGAGTGGTTGGTAAATGTATTTGTTATGCACAAATCATTGTTTACGTTTACAAATCTTGTTTTTCAGTTACAAATCTTATTTTTCATTTACAAATCTTATTTTTCAGTTACAAATCTTATTTTTCAGTTGCAGATCATGTAATACACATTTGCAAATATTATTGAGTCTATTTTCGCTCCATAGCCTCTTGACAAAAAAGTGTGTATTTATAAAGACAAATGCCTGCCAATAGCTCAGAAGATGAAGTGTGTTTTCAAAGGTCTGGCGTCCATGTGACATGAACTTTATGTGCATGTTTTCTCACTTTTCTCTTCAGCTCAAGGCAGATGATATGATTGTGGCCATCCTGAGCAAACTGAAAGCAGAGAAAAGAGAGCTCAGCAGGAACAACATGCAGGCCCTCTGCAGAGTCTACACGGGGATCTGCAGAAAGAAGGGAGACTGGGAAAAGGCTCACATCCTGGCCTACAGCATTCTCACTGAAGGTTAGCAATTTGTGTCATACTGTATTTCTCAAAGCCCTCACACAGCCTTGATAGACCCGCACAGGTATTTTAACTTATTGTGGCCATATGTTAAACATATGTTCTTTCTTATTGTGTCTTCCCTACTGCAGATTTCCCAGACTCTGCTAAGCTGATTTTGTTCATGGTGACAACATGGCCCAATGTTCTCTCACACAGCAGTTCTCTGTGCCAGGCAATACATGCTGTCACCAAACTGAAAGCACAAGAAAACCTCCTCAGCTGCCTTTCAGCATTCCTTGGTTGGGAGAAGGTGAAGTATCTATAGAGCTGGGGATCTACATTTGTCATGTTTCATATATTATTTTACTCAAGTCTAGCTTGTCTGACATATATATCCTGTGACTTTCAAATTGAGTGACTGATGAACTTTGAATTTTAAACACTTGAGGGCATTTCTGCTTTATACACTGTTTGATTTCTAACCTGTATGACCTTAGTTTAGAGTCAGTTAATTGTCTTTATCACATCATTTCTTCTTTCCCTGCTTTCCCATCCGTATCCTCCTGAATTAAGTAGAATGAGCCCTCTAAAACCTAATCTCCCTGTATCGCTGCAGAGCCCTCCCTGTGACATTGACAAGTTGATCTCCAGAACACTCTCTGATATTCGGTCCGGGTCAAGCCTGTCTTTCACTAAACACAGTCGGTACGGGGACGACCTGGGGACAGAGGCTTGGGAACATGTCTTCACACTGAACCTCCTTTGTACACACAAAAAGTGGAAGTGGAGCTATGAAAATGTATTGGGGTATGTTCTTTTTTTCTGACTTGAACCTACAGTTCTTAATGATGTAATTTAATTCACAGTTGTCTTCCAAACAAAATATAAATAAGCATGTACAACTTGGTTAAAGAAGTTATCCATTTTTTAAGCAAGCACCCAGTGTAATCTTGTGCTAATCTGTTCATTTTGCTTTGACAGCAAGGAGTTGTGGCCATTAATGAACACATGGGT
This sequence comes from Macquaria ambigua, assembly GCA_008360985.2. NCBI lineage: Eukaryota > Metazoa > Chordata > Actinopteri > Centrarchiformes > Percichthyidae > Macquaria > Macquaria ambigua. The sequence goes on from VMKM01000135.1 coordinate 12,154, forward strand.
GACACAGCCCAGAGATCAACAAGTACCAGTCTCTGATGTGACCGTTGCCACTGTACTCCGACTCATAGGTCAGTTGCTTTGTTAATTTACCTGGGTGTTAACCATGACCTGAAGGAATGCGTATTTGAATGATCACCACAGGACAGCTGAGAAATTTGTTGTCTTTTTGTTTTAAATAGGACGCCTCGGTCAACAGGGGATCAAAGAGAGGTGTGTTTCCTCTGTGGTGACTGTCGCCGACGTCATCAACACGTTTGGTAGGCATGGACAGACTGAAGGTATGAAATATGAGAAACCCTGGTGAATACAGAATGATTCAGTTTGGCTGTAACTAATACACAGCCTCTATTGTGTGCTGAAAGTGCTGCCAATTTCCCCCACACCTGCCTTTCATTGATCAGGATTTTTGAAACACAAATCTGATGTTTATCTTTTCCATGTGTGTGCACACAACTATGTGTACGTAAGCAAATTCCAGTATTTGTATCTCACCCTGCCGTGTTTAAGTATATTTGCATGTTTGTATTTATTTGTCATAATTGGGCCAAATAAACTAAAAAAAAAAGAAAGCAATGCTACGATGTTTTAGAGAAGATGTATTTGCTTTAAGAATTCTAATGTTATGACGTCTTTCTCTCCCCAGGTGTGCCATGGGAGGTCCAGTTAGCAGCCATCTACTGCATCTACGAACTGTCTCCCTGCAACCCCAAACAAGCCCTGGATGCCCTTGCAGAATGGAGAGGAGAAACATCTCAGAGCGTCCCTCCTGCTGTTACTAGCTGCATTAACCAGTTAGCCTCTGTCTGCAGACAGGTCAAGAGCTGAGAGACGCACGCACATGTTGTACAAAGCCACATAGACATGCATGTCAGTCTGTACCTATTTTAAAGACAGGGTGAATGAAAATCCCACCATGCACCTCCAAGTTCATTTTTAACTTGCTGACTGGCAGCCTGTAGAGCTGTTTACCATATGGGCACATGAACGGTCACAAATGGGTTTTGTACTCTTCCTAATACAGGGTGTCTGGAGGTTTGTAGTAACTCTTAATTTGAAATGTATTGTCAAAGACAGTTTCAGACAACATTTGTTTGGGGAGGGGGGGTTTTATGTGCACTTCTACTTTAATATTAACATGTCATTTAAACGTAACAAATGTTTCCTCAATTTTTAATGTTAAAGACGTAAAATTTGGTTTCCTAAAATGTTAAACTGTCCGCACCCTGTAATAAATGTACTGGGATAACTCCCTGCCTTTTTGCTAGACTGAGGTAATGCTCTAAAATATTGTAAAACATGTACATACATGTGTGTTCTGGTTTAGCTGTGGCGCTGCTGTAAATGTTTCTTCATTCAAGTGTTTGTAAATATGAGGTATCAGTCTTTATATGAATGAAAAATAAGTTTGCCACAGTAAATGTTTTGTACAGTTTAACGTTTCAGAGGTTATTTAATTTTTTTCTAATTAAAATTTCTACATATTAAACCAAATCATGATCTGTTTTGGTGCATTCTCTCCTCACCTGCCTCAATGTAATATATTATAAAGCTGTGAAATTGCCCTCTGAGGTTAACAAGTTCACATGCTGACCTAATATGCATCTTTCAGCTGTGTGAGAATAAGTAATTTAAAAACCTCGATTTCTGAGAACACACTGCAGTTTATACATTATGGCTCACAGCATCAATAGTCACATAAAAGGCCATAAAGGCGACTAATGATCCAGCCAAATTACTACTACTATGTTTTATTCTGCCCGGTCTGATCTCTGTAAAATGATGAAACATAAGAGCTACCATTTCCGGGGCTTGCCTTCAAAATAAAAGCCCAAATCACACAATTTGAAGTATTGGACCTAATTATCAATGTCAAGAAAACATTTATGTTAAGATTATATTACTGAAATGTAAGCTTATATAAAAAGGGCAATTGACGTCATAAGCCAAGATTTTATTCAGACATATTTGTACTAAATTATACAATGGCGTTATTATTAGTGAGAGAATGTTTGTAAAGATGCTGATGGTAACACATGTTTAGGGCAACAGCTTTCAAATTTTAAGTAAATTAACATACGTTGAGAAAAACGTGGAAATAGTTTAGCTTCCGGTTTTTCCGGCCTGAATGTGAGTGACTTGAAGCATCTCTCAGTCCTGAGGGGTGTGTTCAAAGATTTAAATCCCTCAGACATGCGTAGATGCTGATCCGTGCTGCTGGGTGCGCCATATTGGCTGGCTTACATGGGGAGTGGAGTTCGGCAAGCCGCTTGAAAAACCAAACCAGTTTCCAGACATGAAGCGTTTCGAGGATAACAAGTAAATCAACGCGGTAGGATTTGTTTGTTTCCTTGAGTGCAAAGTGTTTCATTTGCCATATTGCTCCCCATTTTCCCGTGAAGAGGCTCTCGGTGAACTCGAGTCCAATGGATCCCAGGACCGCTTGGATCCAGCCGGAGCAGAAGGGACCTGCCAATTCCCTGTGGATGCACATCTGGGAAACCTCTCTGGGATTTGGAGCAAACTCCGGCATCGACAACCACCTTCACCACCAACGCAACTTTGCAGCGCAAAATGCGAACTCCACGGTTTCAAACGGCGAGTATTGCAAAAATGTAGCGCCGCCGCCGGGGGGGGTGTTTGGGAAACTGCCGAAGCGAGACGGCGGCGGAGAGAGGGGAAGTGTCCGGAGGAAGGGCTCGTTGTCGCCGTCCTCCTCCTCTCTGGACTCGGAGGCCGAGAGCTCCTCGCCTTCCGGCTCCTCTCTGCAAATCGATAATTTGAACGTCGCAGAAGAGACCAACCGGTTTTTACACTACGGCGAGCACGAGTTGAACGAGAACAATTTCGGACGGCAACATCCCCCTCCGCCTTTTCACACTGTTCAGCAACACTGTCGCAGCATGCAACAATCTGTCGGCCACACCCCCACTGGGATGAAAAATCAGCATGGGAACAAGCTTCACCACCATCAGTCTCATTCATCCGGCCGCAGGAGGCATCTGAACAGGGCCAACACTTTCCACGGCATCAACCCGCTCCTGTCCTACGGCTGCAACGGACACTATGTAGACTCTTCTTGTAGCCTGTGGAAAACCAGGCGGTACAGCCCGGGTATTAATGGGTAAGGAGATATAGAGATTTATTTATTTATTTATATTTTTTTATTTTATTTATTTATTTTTTTACACTTACTGAAGGATTCTCAAAGTGAGGTCTATGGTTCAGTGAGGAGTTTTACAGGTCACCCAACAAAATAAGCAGTGGATAATATACACTGTTTCTTGAATTGTAAGGGCATGTATAATATTAATGAATAATATTCACAATTAATCTTTTTCTCTCCACACATTGCAATATAAATGTGCATCTAGTTCTTAACAAGTCACATAAAACGGTTAAAATCATCAGTTGTGGCCCCTCCCAGCAAAACTATGGATGTATCTGACCTAATGTATCTACTTGGATTTATTTAATGTGCATCTTTTTTTTTTATTTATTTTTTTTTTTTAACCAATTTAATTGTTTTGCAAAATACTTAAGCTAACTTTAAGTTTCTGTGAGCACAGATGTAGGCCTATTTAATGCACAAATCCATTTTGACAGTTTTTCCAGTGCTTCAAACATTTCCTTTTTGTCTATTACCAGCAGTGTTGTCTTTGGTAGGCCCAGGCCTAATACACTCCACCTGAACTCTCAAACACGCACACAGCAATACTGTCCAAAGTCATACAGTGCTCGCCTTGTTTTCCCTCTTGTATGCCAGTCCATGATCCCAGGTGTCTTGTTTCCCTTGATTCCTTACAGTCTTCATGAAGAAATCATGGACTTTTTCAACTTCATGTCACCGCGACCGGAGGAAGAGGCCATGAGAAGAGATGTCGTGAACAGAATAGAAAGTGTCATCATGGACTTGTGGCCCACAGCACGGGTGAGTGTCAGTAGGCTAGATGTGTGCCTGCACAGAGGCTTGGGAGAGGTAACTCAAACTGTGATTCCTATCTGTGGTAGCAGTACTCTACTACGGCCTGAGAGGTGATGATTCAACTCTGGTCACTTTTTAAGGTGGAGGCAAGTGGTGGCGTTACAGCGGACTTTGTTTTATGTTGAGATGTGTAATGTGTCTGATGTGGTGTTTACTGCCATTTTAAATACACAAGGGAGACATAATATTAAAATTGAGTTGAATCACCACTTCTCTGACGCACTGCCTAAACAGACTGAGCATTACAAGCTCTAGAAAGAATGGGATTATTGTATCGGATTGTGGAGTTTGTACAGGTGTACCTGATAGACTGATACCTTTTTTTTTTTTTAAGTATATTGTTTTCCCTTCACTGTCAACACACTGACACATTACTGTCAAAAGAACATGGTGTAGAAATCCATTTCAAATAAACATTGCTTTAAAAAAGTACATGCAGAGTAACCTTTTTTTTTTTTTTTTTTTAAAGGTGAGATTTTACAGATTACTTCTGGATTTGGCTTGTGCCAGCCCCTCTGGTGCTGTATCAGATGTTTTAACCCCTTATGAGCCTGAGTGTACCAAGATAATACACACATGAGCAGGCTTCTACTGCCTTGGTCGCCACCCAGGACTCACGTTTTCGCACTTAGAGTACATTTCTGCGTGAGGATTTTTGATTACATTTTATTTACTATTAGTATATTCTCTTTGATTTGCAAGCTTTCTCACTATGTAACCTTGATGTCTAATATGACATTTTATTTCTCGTATTGACTTTTGTTTATTGCTCTGCAAATTACTTTGCCAGGTTGTTATATGCTGTGTAAATCAATGTTATTGTCTTATGTACTCAGCAGTCAGTGTGTCTGGAGGTTTACTGCACTTCACTTATCCTGTTTGGCCACGCTGTAGACAGTCAACAGCCTAGTTTACACTGCATGTCCAAACAGAGTTGGCCAGATGTAATCATTATTAATGTCACTTGCATTCCCAAAGTAACATTGGTGAATTATTTTCCATTGTATGTTGCCAACAGAACTTTAGACAGTGTACTTTGTAACAAATTGCTTCTTTCTTCTTTTTTTTATTTTTTTTATTTTTTTTATTTATTTATTTTTTTTTTTTTGGGTTAACATTATAAACATTTTGAGCTAATCATGGCCCAGAGAAGTCCCACTGGGCCTCACTGTAAATTAGATTTTCTTTTCTCTAAAGACCATTTTGTGGCACTCTTCCAAGCTGTGGCAGTATAAATGTTTAATTTTTGTAGTGGACTTTGGTCCCTTACCAGAAAATATGGTTATTCAACATTCAACACTATACAGAAAATAACACTGCCTATTTTCTACAGAGATCAGCGTGTCACATTTAACCTAACATTAGGCTCTTCATAGTATTTCAAAGACTCCACAACTAACATTTACAGACAGACATGCACACCCATCCAAGCTATGACTGACCTTGGCAAAGTCAATTTTAAGTACAACATAAAAAAGGTTTCATTCATAAATTCCCCATGTTATGCCTCTTGTAGCCATCTGCAGTATTTAATCTGTAGTTTTGTATTCTTTTTAGAATTATTTAAAAAGTTGGACAGTTGACAAAAGTTGAGTAACACCTACTCAAGTTATTCATATATTGCTAGCAAGCAAGAAAGTCCTGCTTTTTCATTGGGATGAGTGTAGGTGAGGACCTTTTTAGATAGAATGGATATTAACTCAACACACATAAAGGTCAAACAAGCTAAGACATGAGCTATCAAATTGAGAATGGTTACAATGATGTGTTAGGACTTAAGGCTTAAGGCTCAGGCTTGTATTAATTTGTCTTGTTTTCTGCAGGTGGAGATCTTTGGAAGCTTCAGCACAGGGCTTTATCTTCCAACAAGGTAATATTTGTTTGTGTATCTTTGTTGTACATTCTGACCTTACATGGGCCTCTTTTGAAAGGTCTCATTAACTTGCTAGTTTTTAGGAAGTGGGAGCACTATTTTCGGTAAGGTGTGTTTATGTTCATCTTTGTCAAGAGAGCGTCAGTAATATGATACCACACAGTATTCAGTATTGCTGTTCAGTAGCACAACTACATTGCTGGAAATTCAGATTTTACTTGGAACTTTTTGTCATGTGCTGTCATGGTGTGTATACAGTTTCTTTCTCAAGGGCTTGTTGTTATGAGGATTACTGGGTCATAGAGCAGAGCGATATTGGAACAAGCTGACATTTCAACATATTTGTGGTGCAAATAAACAACAAAACAAAAACGTCATTTATCAGTCTAGCAGTAAGTAAGGAATTAAGGCAGCTGTTTAATGCAATGGCTGTTTTAACACCACACTACTGGATTTACTTAATAAGAACTCATTAATTTGGGCTAAACTCCCTGATCAACAACATATTAATTATGAATTAGGTCCAGATCTTTAAGATGACCACATCATGAACTTATTTCCTGAAATAACTGATTGTTTCTATATTAATTCCTCAGGGTACTTTGTGTAATTATACAATCTTTTAGAATCTTTTGTGCATTGTGAGGTGGTTAAAACCTTTTGGTCTGTTGAACAGAAAAACGTTGCTTCACTGCATTTTCACAATTTCTTCTTTTTTATCTTGTGCTTCTAAATGTCTTAATCCACACACACACACACACACACACACACACGGACCAGTGACATGGGTTCTTGACTGAGTATATAAAACAGGATTGCACACTTTTCCGAGCAAGTCATCAGTGTTTCCTGTTTTAGTTTAAAAACATAAAACTAGGCCCTGAGGTTGTGGTTTCGGTGACCTGTGCATCACTATGCACTGTGTGTACACAGAATATTTGGGAAATACATTTTTTTTTTTAAGGTACAAAGTACTTTGAGTCTTTGTTCTTAGTGACATTGACCTGGTGGTGTTTGGAAAGTGGGACCATCCCCCACTGCAGGAACTGGAACAAGCCCTGAAGAAACACAATGTGGCTGGCCCATATCCCATCAAGGTCCTCGACAAAGCTACAGTAAGTCACCAGAAGCTCAGTGTCTTTTCACTTTGGGGGGACCCACCCAGTTTACAACTAATATTAGGTTCTAACTTCTAACCAATGACTTAATAAAAGATGTTGTGTCAATTAGTTCATCATGAAATGTTGACTCTTTGATCTGTCCTCAGGTGCCAATCATCAAGCTTACTGACCATGAAACGGAGGTGAAAGTGGACATCAGCTTCAATGTAGAGACTGCTGTTAAAGCTTCACAGTTCATCAAAAGCTACCTTAAGGTAAGCCTTTAATACTTGACATTTTCAACACAAAGTTGGCCTTTTTTTTTTTTGGTTGTGCCTTATATTTGTCTTTCCATCTTGTAGAAGTACACTGTTCTGCCACCTCTGATCTTCGTCCTGAAGCAGTTCCTGCTGCAGAGGGATCTGAATGAAGTCTTCACTGGAGGAATCAGCTCTTATAGCCTTATACTAATGGCCATAAGCTTTCTGCAGGTACACACATGTATGCATCCTACATCTACAAAAAATGCTTTTGTGTCTATTCAAAACACTGCAAATTCTGAAAAGGTCTGCTGCCTCAGTTTGTTGCATCTGTGCACAAGATGAGAGGAGAGCCCTCCAAATCCAAATCCTTCAGCTTGTCAACAAATGCGCCTGTATAGCTTTCCATGAGGGGAAACTACATTCCGAAAACTGTAGGGGCATCAAGTCGCAAAAAATACCAATGCTTACATAATGTTGCTTTAAATTGTATTGAAAACATTGTAATTTCAAAAAAGCAGATTATAGACTTTGTGCTGTCAATAATTATTCCCTGTGTACTTTTGTAGCATTCATCTCAGTTTTATAACGCAGTGAATGAATTACAATATTGATGTGTCTTTTTGTTATTGCCAACACGTTACTAGCAAAACATTACACAAATGTAATATTTTTATGCTGTGCTGTCCACCAGGGAACCGATTCAAACTGGCAGGTTTTGTTTACAAAGTGTAGGTAATGAGTTCTCCTTGTCCTGGTAATCCCAGTTACACCCTCGTATTGACACACGACGTGCCAACATCAACCTGGGCATCCTGCTGATTGAGTTCTTTGAGCTGTACGGCCGCGATTTCAACTACATGAAAACCGGCATCAGGGTGAAGAATGGGGAATACCTGTCCAAGGAGGACATGCTGAAAGCCATGGGGAGTGGAAACAGGCCATCCATGCTCTGCATAGAAGATCCAATACAGCCAGGTCAGGTTGGGATTTGATTCGATGAATAAATGGAGAGTGACATGGTCAATTCACCCACCCGTATACTGTAGAGGGTATGGATGTGACATCAATGTAGTAGCAAACATTTAGCATCTGCCATCAGTGTATTTACATTAGAGAGACATGACAAACAGTGCTAAAATAGTAAAGAGCTTTTGTGCAATCAACTGCAAAAACAAATTCGGAAAGACGAAACAAACTGGGGGGGAAAAAGGGTGGGTGGATAGACAGTTGGAGTTCTGGTTTCTAAATGTAGATACGTAGTTGCTATTGTGTCAAATATGTTGCACTTGTCAGTAAAATTATACATAATTTTTTTTGACCTTTCAATCACTTCATCTTGATTACCTTAATAGTCTGACGTCCTTTATGATTATTGATTTGGCTGACAAATCCTCCTCCAGAATAGGATAGGATCAGGCTCTTTTATGCCTCCGTGGCTAGTACTGTTACACATTTCACTGGAGTTTCATACCCAGGTTGTAGTGTATGTGTGTATATATATATATTGTCTTGTCCAAAGCGGCTATTTTTATTATTTTGTGATCTTTACAGGGAACGACGTGGGTAGGAGCTCATATGGCGTCCTGCAAGTCAAGCAGGTGTTTGACTTTGCCTACATGGTGCTGAGTCATGGTGTGTCTCCTCTTGCACGCGCTTACCCCAATAAAGAGTATGACAGGTTGGTTTGTTCATTCATTAAATCTCTTTCTTAACTTTTGTACTGTTTTTCTCACTAGTCCTGAGTTTGTCCTGATAGCATTGTGGACTTTTACCTCTCTCTGTGTTGCAGTACTTTAGGACGCATCATCAAAGTCAGCCCAGAGGTGTTGGCCTACAGGGACTGGACAATCAAGAAGTGGGGGGCCAAGCAGTATGCCAAGCTGGAGAACCATGGTAACTTTGTGGCAACTACTTTCTGTAACATTTTTACTAGAGTTGTATTTAGTGATGCCTCCAGAAAAGTGGCAACATCTTCCCATCTTAAGAGTCAAATATGTGGTGAATATACCTGATGCTGTCAAATCAGTTTTCAACAGTAGTATTCTGTTTGGTCCTAGATGTAGAGACCTGTGAGCAGGACCTTGCCAGGCTGATGCTGGTTTCTGTGGAGGATCAGAGAGACACTTCTTCCCCTCTCAGTGCTGACTCCCCCTCACCTTCTCCAGTCTTCCTCCCCAGCCCTCAACACCATTCATCATCCTCATCCTCTGCATGCTCGCTCTCGTCCTCCTCTGGAAGTGACATAGTAAGGCCAAAGCATATTTTGTCTATTCAAACATTTACTAGATCAGTGAATCATTAGTTCACAGCGGTTCACAACCACTTTGGCAACACACAATGTTAAACTGGCAGCTGGAACCAGAATTTGTTTTCATGCATTCATGAAGATCATTGTCAGAATAACGTGATCATAATACCCTCTGCCATCATGTGTCCATAGTTCAGCTGCTGAAGTTTTTTTTTCCCCTGTGAAACTTTGTTAAACTGTTATGTCTTTTTCCAGGAGTCTGATTCTCCCCTGAACAGTAATGCTGGTAGCCAACTCCACCCCCTCACCCTGGCCTCAGTCCATTCAGTAATCCAGATGGCTACTGACCTGAGGGCCACACATCCAGGGGCCTTTATCCACGCGACACCTCAGGTAAGTTTAATTTTATTTTTTTTCCTTTAGAGGTTGCATTAAAAACATGAACCTTCACTAACATTTTCTCAATTCAGGCAGTGTAAAGCCTATTAACCCAGTACAGGTTTTTTTCTTTTTTTCTTTTCTATTCTAAAATGTACATGTTTAACGTGGGCATGGGAACTATTGTATTTCCCTCTATCTTGAATTTTCAAACAAATCTATTTGACAGTGTGGTATGGTTTTTAGTTAAATGTTGCCCTCTTCAACAGTGCAAAAACTCACTCTTGGCAGAATTCTTATTGCATATTCTACATCTTTTTTTTTTTTCTTTTTTTTTTCTTCTAGGTCCACATGTCCCTTCCAGAAAACCTAACCATCCCCTCGCTCTCTGATGGCCAGTTCTACCATGAGAATCCACCTTCAATCAGCGTTGTGCGCGGTCACACGTCACAAGCTGCACAAGTCTCCCAGCACACCAACTCCACAAGCCCTCTCCCCAGCCCCCTCCACCAGCTCCACCATCCCCAGGTAGGAGGGCAGCAGAGCCACACTTACACCATGAGATCCAATGGCTCACTTGAGCCGCACAAAGTTGGCTTCAAGCACAACCAAGGTGGCCTCCGAGGTCAAAACCACTCTCAAGGTAACTTCAGTCCCCAGCGGCGGTTTGTTCACCAGGGTCATAACACGGCAACAGGTTTCAGGAACCAGCAGCAGTACAACCGCAACACCTGGCGCCGCAGAAAGCGGGAACAACTTCCTGCTCTTAACCAGAGCAGATGAAAGACTGAAGCTGCATTACTTGACGTGACTGGCATTGGTTTTTGAAGGCCTCACTTAGCCCATCATGAGTCTTGGTGTTGAGAAGGCTTGACTGTGCTCATTTTGTTACATTGGCCTGATGGTAGTCGGAAGCCCTTCCTTTAAATTTGATGCACACCAGCAGAGAAAACAGAAGAGTTTGGTCAAGTATTGGGTTTCCATGCAACTTGGAACGTCTTAGAAAGCAACATTATGTGCCATAGTACTGAACTGATTTATCAAACCTGGTCTTTCTTGAAGTTTTGACTCTTATTGGGCCTTTTCGATCAGGTTTTGGGCTCATTTGGTCTTCTGAATGCAACCCCCTATTGGCGACGCTCTTGATTCAGAGCTCTTACAGCTATCATCTACGAATTGTACTCTGGACTGAAGCGAAGCACTACCTTTCTACCTATGCAGCGCAACGCTGTCTTGATGTTTTTGGTGTGAAAGCACAAAACGGACCTTGTCTCAAGTGCTTAAACTGTGATGACTTGTTTGAATGTAAAGTGTTTCTTTTTTGTGTGTCAGTCATTATTTTTTGTTCTCCTGTTTTTGTCACTGAGGGATTTTTTGTTTTTGGTCACATTGGCACTTATGTTTTGTTTTTTGTATTGTAAACATTGCCACCTTTCATGTTTGTTGCGTTTATGTGCAATAATGACATGTTTTTATTTAATTTATTTCACATTTTAGTTTTATTTTAGGGGTTCTCCCCACTATAAGTTTGCTTTTTTTTTTAATTTCTAGACTACATTGATATGTGCAATAGATGGATTTAAGGGCCTTGAAGGAGTGTGTGTGTGTGTGTGTGTGTGTGTGTGTGTGTGTGTGTGTGTGTGTGCGCGCACGTGTGTGTGTGTACAGCTTTCCAGCAGAAGGAGGAGCTATGGTATAACAACATGAGAAATGTGCCAAAAATCCCATGATGCCAACATTTTACTCATGTCTAATTTACCACTGCATTACGATGACTTGGAATTTTGCCAACTGCCTGTCCAAATGTTTCTCCACCACTAGTTCTCATTTTAAACATATCGCACTGTTCAGTAGTTTAAAGTTTATTTGGGTGTAGTTCCACTTGATAGACTGTAGGCTAACGAAAAACACTGCTAATGGAAATGCACCTTTAGCAGTGTTTACTCATGTCATTTCAAAAATAGTTGGTGCTACTTATTACCAGCAAAGTGCTTGTGTTTTGCCTTATCTCATTTGATTCTGTTAAAGCAACAGGTTAACTGCCTTCTTAAATGACCAAATTTGCCCTTTTTCCCCGTACATAGCCAGCTTTCTATATTACCCATTTGTTTCTATAAGCACTGCCAGGTTTACTTGGCTTTTATTTTTACATGCAGCTTCTAGGTGAAGTAGACAGTCAATGATTGTTAGCATTAGCATCTTTTTTTTATTTTCTTATAAACCGGTTGTATGAGAGGTCCTTACATCTCAGAGATTTTCCTCTCCCATATTTAAAGTCAAGACAAGGTTTCAAAGCTACATAATTTACACAGCAATCCATAAGAGGACTTGAGCTTGGGCTGTCGCAGATTCGACATTTACAGGCGTTTTGGTAGAGCCATTAACAAGTGAGTCTTTGATTATTGGACCACCCTGGATGCCAAACTGATGGACTCTACATGACACTGTTAACATTATCCTCTTGTTTTCAGTGCAGCTTTTATTAAGCTGTCTAGAGGATGATCAATGGGTTGTTATCATATTGCCATGAACCAAATCCCCAGCTCATATGTGTGTAATTAATGATGGGTTGTATGTGTAAATGACTGACATATAGATGTATACCTTGTTTTTTATGTAAGTTTTTCTATTTTTTTAATAAACATTTTAAAACTCCATTTCCAGTTTAGTATTTACATTGTGTGTCTTTAGAATGTGTTGTGCTAGACAGTACATTGTGGCCTAATGGTGAAAAGGCTATTTTTTTATAATGGTGAAACGCAAAAGAGGTTTGTCAGTACCTGCAAAGCATGAATAATGCTGTTGTTCCAAAGTTTTTTTTTTTTTTTTTTTTTTTTTTTACCTGGGTTTGTTGAGAGGGGAACTTTCAGCTTTTGGTTTTTGATTATACAGTTTCCAGTTGGTCTCTTACTATCTTGTTGACACCATGACAAGAGTTTTTCTAATTCAACTTTATGTGCCACTACGAGACCTGGAGTAGTACCATATAGCTACCCACATAGAGGCACTGTGCAGCACCATCACTCATCTGGTGTAATTCCTCATGGTCTCTGATGGTGGCACTGGTGGATCATTGCTTGGCTTGGCTGTATCTAATCCATTACCTCTCAGATTGTCAGCAGGGTGCAGGGAAGTAGAACATGACAGGAGAGGGCTTCAACAAAATTGCTCCTCTGAAGGTTCAATCATCGGAGGGTTAGGGACCGGAACCGTTGTCATTTTATTCGAATTATAACCATGGGAAAAAAGTGTCCTCACTGAGACCCCTTTTACCCTTTCTTGACTCAAACTAGCTGACTAAGACACTAGGAAATTAGATCCTGCTTCCTTGTCGTCATTGATGATTAAATAGTAGTGATTCTTTGGCACAGGCTATAGTTCATAATCTTGTTAAAAGCTAGCTCTTTGTTCCTGAGGGATATATTAACCAGATTAGATGGGCATGGCTGCAGCATTGATCCTGTAATGAAAATCTGCAGACACAAATGCACATGTGACAGTCTTGTCAGTGTTCAAATGAGAAATCCAGTTGCCACTACACAAAGCAGTTGTCTATACAATCTATAGTTTTGCAACGTGTGTGTGTGTATTTAAATGCATATGCATGTCCATCTCCACTGGATGAAGCACACACAGTCCTCAGGGGGAAAAAGAAGCAGGCTCCAGCCAGCAGCCTCTTGCAATCAGTAAAGGGGACACTTCTCTGTACAAAATGCTCACATGAGTGTTTGGTTTGCACTGGGAACACAAAATTACAATCAAATATTTGCTGTTTAATCAAGGGAAAATTATACCAAGTGTTAAAAATCAGAACTTTGTGTTTTAAAGTATCCCCTCCTAAACAAGTCAGGGAATCTCTTCAATGCTCTTGAATAATAATATTACTATTTATTTATAGACTATTTATAGGCGGTTTTGGTGAGTTTTATTTTGTTTCTGTCGAGTTTGAAGTGTGTTTTATGATCTGCGAGGTAAAATTAGTGTTTTTGACAATGGGCTTTGGTGGCTTTGAGGTGAGTGATAAAACAGCTGTTTCTGGTTAGGGGGAGGTGTGGCCAACGTGCTGATTTGTTTTGGTCTGAGATGCTGGTGCTAGTGCAACATCTAGTGGCACCGAATATCGTATATAGAACCTTTAACCTAGCTGCAGAGGTAACACATTTTCATAACCTTTTTTCCATGTGAATTGATGCAATTTAAGTGTGAGAAAACCAGGCATACTGAAATAAACAGAGAAAGTGCTTTGAAAGACCTTCCTTCCAAATTCCACTGGCATGAAAAATCAAGTTCTCCTAAGAAAAGGTCAGTACTTAATACCTTCAGGCTGTTTATGGCTGTCAGTGTCTTGGCAGTAGAACATTTGCGTCTCTGCATATTCAAGTCCTACGCGCAGGCCCTCCACAGTGCGATGCGAATCAGTCTGTAGATGTAATTAGTGTTTGCAAACAACATTGTTCAAATGGCAGTCAGTGAATGCCAGGACAAAGGAGATTTCAGTTAAGTCTGAAGTGTTATGTTGTCAGGAGACTCCGTTAATGTATTCAGACTGACAGACACTAGCCTATTGTAAATAAATGTCATTTCTCAGTGTCCTCAGTTTCTTCCTCAGGCCATGACAGGATTGTATATTTTTTCTACAACCATTCAATACTCTGGTATTTCTCTATATGTTATCCTCAAAACTCCAATCTTGGTGATCATCAGCAAACAGTGTCTCCTGTTGCTGTCATGTCTGTCTCATTTACAATGCATCCAGGTGCACAAGATTGTCATAATTCCTTTATTATTGGATGAGAAGAGTTCTGTAGGAGTGGGTTATTATGGAAAATGGAACACCTTATGAGTTCACATATTGCATCCAAATTAAAAATGCTTTTGAAATTTTGATTCACAGCAAAGAACTGTATGAAATCACCAATGGTGTGCAGTAAACCTCAGAAGGGATACTCACTTTCTAGTGAGAAGCACAGGGTGAGATCTGTGAGGCCATAAAACCATCAAACATGATGCACAATGTCAAACTTTATCTTAAATTTATATGATCATGTACATTACAATCAATATACAATTACACATAAACATGCCATAATTGATTTTTTGGTGACTTGGGGGCTGCTTATCAAGCTGTAAGCTTATATGATATATGATCATAAAGTCAATATGGCAAACATGTTAGCAAACAGTAGCTTTTTTATATCCAGCAGACATTTAGCAACATCAGGATTCATTTAGTGATGTGTTTCTGGCCTCCTGGCAAAATTTCACTCTCATTTTAGCTCTGTTCTAGTCCAACTTCTGAGTGAAATATATTGCTCTTTGGCAGCTAAATGCTCCACTATGTTCACGAGCTAGCTGCTAACGTTGTCGGTTTGTCATTTGCTGCTGGGGTGTGGACAGACATGTGAAAAACAGCCATGTGCTGCTGCTGGAAACAGGTTGACGAGAGCAGTGAAATGAATCAAAACAGGAAAGTTACAGGCCATAAAATTAAAACAATAAGCTAAAAGATACTAATACCCTGCATAGACTTGAGGGGAACTGCAGAGTTGGGTGATAAATCAATGGGGGTTTGTCGCTACGAGCAACATCTTTCACATTATATGTGCAGTCATTTGATCCATAGTTAATATAAATGTTTTTATTAGGGAATCTTCACTGTTTTTTTAGTTTTAAATGTGTTTGTCAGTTATAAATTCTCCAACTTCTGTTGACTTTTTGTCCTTCTTTGAACCTGCAGTTTACTGAACACACTAACAGCCAACTGTATATGTATATTTATATATAGTTAAAATTAAAATGATAGTTAAAATGATTGATTCGATTCTTACATCCCAGTAGTATCATCAGATTAGTGGTCCAATGAACAATAGCAGCATTCTGTCTTCTCACTTATAATGCAAGCTGACCTGTCTCATCTCATAACTAAGCAAATAGCAACTCTCACAGGAAGAACTTTGTGCTTCCTTTGTCTTTCTGCCAATTACTCTTCAGGTCTGCCTGTCTCTATTGCTCTCCCTTATGTCTTTCTCAAATACAGAAGGAGAGTAATGTGATCAAAGGCGCTGCCTTAACTACTAACTGCTTTTGTTTGTTCTCCTCTTAGGATATATGGAAGACACATTTCTACTATTATGCTATTTACAGCATGGAGCCACCTAGAGACAGATGATGAGATCACAAAGTGTACAAAATGGAGGTGACAATGACAGACATGCTTTTGTATCAACAGAATGAAGAGGAAAGAATCAGTGATATAATGGGAATGAAAGTAAAGGAAAGTCAAGAAATGGAAGAAAATGTCCTCTTCCACTCTATGTGATTCTAGCCTCATGTACTTGTATTTTCCATCATCTGCACTGCGTGGAACATGTTCATTAGTCTAACACCTACACTTAGATAACCATTCTCTCGTCTGATACAAATATAGTATCACTGGTAACTCCTAGTCCTGTAAAATAATGAAGGCATCTGCAACATCTGTCACACTTATTATTCCATCTTTCTTTGGTGCCTCATAAGAACATGCCATGCTAATGATGTATGGTACTTGTCACATATCATACATCCCCTTACTTTGCATGATGAAACTAAATATCTAACCTTACGCTGAGTATTATTTCAACATTATCTCTGATTTACTATATGTCCATCAATCTATGAATAACACCTACATGGTACTACTCTTCAGGGGAGAAAGGCGGCACATTATGCAGCATCCCTCCCACATTTCTGACACAGATAAATAGGAAATTTCACTTATAACAAGAAGAATGTTTTAATTGGAGATTTGATTGGTACAATTTGTGACATGTACATGTCATTAGATGCAAATTATGTTGATTTTGTTCCACTTCAATGCACGTTTACATCTGACCTACCTTAACATGTGGCCAGTGTATCATCAGTGTAGGCCTGCACTTTAATTTAGGTTAGTGTAGTGCAGACCATTGATGTGTTTTTGGGACGCCAGAGCTTAATGCTGAGCCCCCTTCTTTATTCTAAAATAAAAACATATAGGTCGAGCTAGCTCCCCATGTGACCTCATGGTACCATGTTCATTCATTTTTCATCCACGTTGCAATTATCATAAAGCTTATCTCCCTTATTTGTCGCTGAAGTAAAAAGCATATCACTCTGTTAGTTAAAATAAGCCTCTTGGCCTAGATATCACTTTCCTTGATTTCATGCTCATTCACAGTTCGATCCACAGTGTGTTCACTTGAGATATCCTTTCTTCTCTGACTCAAAGAGGCCTGATGGATTCTGTATCCCGCCTGGCAAAATAGCTCCATTCAGCCTCTCTCCAGTATAAAGATCACTAATGACCCATACACACCAGTATTCAGGTGCTTCACACAAAACCTATTTTTCTGTGAATAATGGACCCTCTTTTAAGAAACAGCAGCTTTAAGAAACATACTTTTCCTCTAAAGACCCTTGCAGCAGAGTGGAACAGACCCTAGTTACATCTGTATTTGCAGCTCATTACTATGTCTTGGGCAGTGTTCATTTTTCATCTTTTACAGAGAAAATATGAATGTCATGAATGTCAACAAACAGTGCATGAACAGCAAAACCACTGAGGCATGACCATCAACCAGCAACAACCTAAGCCTGCTTGCTGACAGATGTTGGTCAAGAATTCTCTAAGGGCGTTAGTAATGGAAATATTTAGTTAATTCACAACATGAACCTATATTAGATGTAATTTGGCTGGCACAGATCTGGTATAAAAATATCTGTAAGTGCTCAGCTGAACTTTTAATTAATAAAAGACTCACTTAAATCAGCCACAGAGACTATCCTTACAAAATTAATACTTTTGTAATCAGTTAGTTTTACCCTGCATAAATACTGTGACCTTGTGTGTTCCTGGACATTATTTACATAATGCACACTGGAACATTTTATTCTGGGCCATCACTGTTGCATGTTGGCCCCATGTAATAAAATGAAACCTGCATTCATTGATGTTTTGGCCACTTGGGGGCAGTGGAACAAGCTGCAAACACATGTTATCTGCTTATAAAGTTGCTATGGCAAACATGTTAGCAAACAGCTGCCTATCCACACATCCAGCAGACATGGAGCAACATTAGCATTCATTTGGAGTAGCTCTGTTTTGGTCTCCTGAGAAAAATATCAGGCTCTTTAGTTGCTAAATGTTCACCATGTTCACGAGCTAGTTGCTAACTTTGTCTATTTGTCGCTTGCTGCTGGGCAGGTAGCACAGTAGGTTTATCAGAGCTTTTTCTTTTTTTTTTGCTGAAAACAGGGTTGATGACAGATGTGAGACTGAACCAAAACACTCTCTGGCCGTTAAAACCAACACAATGAGCTGAAAGGCACTAAAATGATCCGTAGAGCTGATGGGAACTGCAGAATAAGCTGATAATTCTTTGTGGTTTTATCACTATGAGCGGCCCCTTTCACATTACACATAGTCATTTGATCAATTGTTAATTTAAACATTTTGATTTGTGAGTGGACTAGATTGTGAAAAAAACAAATTAATAGCAACACAAATGTTTTGCATGACATCATAAAGACAGCTGGAAGATGAAAAGTATTTATTGAAGCTTCTGATTCTTGTTACTTTACACAAACATGCTTGTTAAGTTTTTTTTTTTGAGCTTTGTGTGCTTTTCTTGGTTTGTGAACATCAGAAGCTTCAATACATACTTTCCATTTTTTCATTCTAGCTGTCCTCATGATGTTTCTCACAGCATTTGATGTCTGCCATTAATATGCATGATGTTACTGATAAGGCCAACATATTACATGCATTCGGGAAAGTGTGTCCAAACATTTGACTGGTACTGTATGTAATATCTTGTGCGTGGGCCATTCATTTCAGAGTACACACACAAACTCACACAATTCACATCTCACCAACACTCCACAAGAGTCCCTGGTGCCTGACAAAACAAATAAACAGCAGGGGGCTCTGTTTGTACGAATAAACTTTTAAATATATTGATTTTGAAAAATGTGTTTTCCCAAAGTGGGGTTCTTTGAAAGTTAACACTGAAAATAAACCTACAGAGCAAGTGCTTGATTCAGGCAAGATGAAGTGATGATAAGCGCATCCTTGGTGTGTTCACTATACCTCAATTTAAGACTGCGTAACAGCAGTACAGATTTATCAGTGCTTTTGTTTGTCTGGTAATTAATGACAAAGGTAAAATTAGTTTTTGGATTCTAGGTTTGTACTTGTTATTTTTTCTTATAGTGCTTACTCTTTACAGTTCTCCTATGTGCAGTCCTCCATAAACAATCCCTCACCTTGCCCATGACCTTTTGGCATCAGGAGGGATGAATTAAACTGCCACAAAGATACGAAAATCCATGTGTATTAAGCCTACAACTTCCCATAGTTACAATCCTGCTGTCTCTGTCAGTCAAATCTCAGCTCCACAGCTCTCAAAAGTCTGGGGGTCAGAAGTGTTACTTGAATAAAGTCAACAGCATGAAGACCTTGACCATTAGCCTATAGTCGCATCCCTTGCATGTGTATATGTACAGCATGTGTGTATGTGCATTTGTTTATGTTTGTGTATTTGCTTCTATTGCTCTTTGCTCTTCTTTGAAACACATTGTATTTTTGTTGGAATGAAATGTTCCACGCAAATAAAGCTTTCACAAGCTAGGAGTGAGAAAAAAACACATCCTGTAGTCACAGAGCGGGGATTGTAGCAGCCTAGCAAGTGCAAGGATGCACAAGCCCACGAAATTGAGCAAATGTTTTTTTTGAATTGGCAGACATGCTAACATTGGCTGGCATCTGTCAAGTGACAGCTTACACTGACAACAAATGGCAGACACTCTTATCTAGAGTGAATTAAAATGCCTCTCATTATTGATGATTAAAACAACTACGGCATCAACATTTGTCAACATTTATGCTATAACAAGCTGCAAGCGATGCTCTGGAACAGACTGACACTCAACTTGACAATGTCCACTCACAGTCGCAGAAACCAAGACTAAAGAGGTTTCTCTGGACAGCCACACTGAAAGTCAGCACAATGAACATCTTATATCAAAAAATAAAAGGAGTGAAAGGAATTAAACACATAGGTTTCTTTGGGCAAGAGAAAACATAAACACTGTATTCCTATTTAATTGTGTCTATTGGTTATTAACGATATATGTATATGAAATGGGTCGCTCATAGTAACAAACCCACAGAGAAATATCACTCAACTTTGCAGTAAAACCATTGTTTTGGTTTTACAGCCTGCAACGTTACTGTTTTGGTTCACTCTCACCAGCATAATTTCCAGCAGCCGCAGGCAGCTGTATTCAGCACAAAAGCTTAAATTGTACACTACCTGCTCAGCATTAAATGGCACACAAAATTAGCAGCTAGCTGGTAAACAAGGTGGAGCATTTAGCAGGTAAAGAGACACATATTTTCCTCCCAAAACAGAGCTAAAAGGAAAGTGAATATTATCAGGTGGCTAGAAACACGACTCCAAATGCATGCTAATGTTGCTCTGTATCCCCTGGATGTGTCCATAAGTCACTGTTTGCTAACACATTCACAAAATCAACATTATAAGGTGAAAATATGTCAGTGTTGTGTTTACAGATTATTGCCCTGCACCCAAGTGGCCAAATCAATGAATGTAGATGTACTGTACTGCTAAAAATGAGATTTACACTAACATTGTTGCACAGTGCACTCTATAATGTGTCATGTGTTGCCACAAAAGTTCATTTTCATTTTGTGGCACAGAAGCAATCAGGATTGTTATACTGAGGGGAGGATATAAACTATACAGTATTTACCATTATAACAGGATGTATTAGAACTTTAATGGTCTTGCGGGCATATACCAGTGATGTACACATCAGCAGTAAACTGCATAATCAGTAGACTTAGGTTTGTTTATTGCAACTAGCTCCGACCTCATCTAAATGCAAGGTCTTGGCTGAGATTAAAGGCATCATAGTGTGAAATAGAAGCAGCTCTGAGACGATATTTCAGTTTGACAACTGGGCTGAATATAGCCCGCAGTGTTGGGATACTGGAGGAGAGTGACAGGTAAATTGACTGTTGGATGATTAATTTTCCCTGGCAAAGATCCAGATCTTCCTCAAGTGTCAATGGAAAGGAGTCTTTATGACAGCAGTGGATGACTTTTAATTGCTTAATTTTCATCTCCGCCTCGCTCACTACAAGGCAACAGATTAAAAGATAAAATAAATATATGGAAACACTCATCAAACTACTGACTGTGGATGGTAAGATGGGTCAGCTTTTAAGGTCTGGAGGATAGCAGGGAAAAAGTCATTAGGACTTGAATATCTTTTGGCACAAAGCTTCATATTTATGCACCAATATTATGGTACAGTAGCTGCAATTTTGTAGAAGGATTGTGTCACGTAGACCAGAGTAATTGCAAAATAATATGTATTTTCCATTACTTGTAATAATGTTCTGTCTCTAAATAAATTAGACACATATAGTGATTACAATGAATGTGTTAATGACCTATCATGGACACAGTTATATTTAGTATTCAGCTTACGGCTTTTTGAAACAGATTGAAACAAAAGATAAACATAGTTCTCTTCAACTTAGAAATCGTGTAATTTTACTTAAGTGTTAGACGGATGGATGCATGAAAAGTCGGCCGAACAGATGACTCTGGTCACACCTAAACTCAATTTGTTCCCCGAGTTCACTTCCTGTTTAAGGCCCTCATGAAGGCTGGAGGCTTTAATTACAGACCTTGTTCATTAACACATTCTGCTTCACATGCTAGCCAGTCAGCTGTGTGAAGTATTTTAGGATATGTCAAATTGTGTGTGCGTGCGTCAGTGTTCTGTCACACTCTCGTTATTGCTGTGATCCACGTGGCATGGGAAGGTATGCTGTTTGCAGTCGTACCACTGACAGATGTTGAAGTACAAGTGTGCCTTTCATTAAATTTCGCTACTGCACTTTTATTTTCTTTATTCAATTTAGGGCTATACTGCACTGTAACTGCACTGAAACTGTACTATAGCTTTTATGCCTTTGTCTTGTCTATCATTCGTCTATTTAAAGAGGTTAATTAATTTTCATTTTGTACATTACTTTCATTCCTTTTTATAGTTGTATTAATGGACTTTTAAACCTTACGTAATGCACATTTTGCTCCTGTTTAAAAGGTTCTATATAAATGAACTTGCCTTGCCTGCCTACA
This sequence comes from Macquaria ambigua, assembly GCA_008360985.2. Classification (NCBI taxonomy): domain Eukaryota; kingdom Metazoa; phylum Chordata; class Actinopteri; order Centrarchiformes; family Percichthyidae; genus Macquaria; species Macquaria ambigua. The sequence continues at coordinate 34,195 of VMKM01000135.1, forward strand.
GTGTTTTTATTGATTTGCTGCTGTGTCTCTGCTTACAAACAATCATGTCATATGAACACTGTACTCAAGAGTCAGTTTGACCACATTAGACCTAATATTAATTGAGAAGTAAATGGACTGTGGTTGATTTTTCTAAAAGGCACTACCAATCCTCCTGACATCAAGTTTAATTTCCATGTTGTTGGCTGACAACCTGTAATATGTGTGTATATGGAAAAGATAATAACCTTTACTTCTAAATCATAGTAGCATACGTGTTGCTAACTACATTGGCTTGCACCAGAAACCACATTATGACTCACAAAGAACTGAACTCCTGTTTTGAAGAAACATTCTTGTGTCTGAACGTATGATAACACATTTAATGTCCAAACCATTTCCTGGAAATGTTAGCAATGGGCAACACAGCACACTACAGCCCATCTCTGCCGTTGTTTAATACCTGCACTGAACATCACTCGACCATGAAAAGCATAGAAAAGCTCACAGCATGGCACTAGTTCATGTGTTTGAGCTTGGACTGGCAGAGTAATGGTTTACTTTGTTTAATAGTGCTTGTCTGAGCAGTGTCCTCCTACAGAAGGCTGATAAGAATGAAGGCTGGCACAAAGAGATGTGAGGAGCCCTATGCAACTGAACGGAGCTGAGCTCTCCAGCTAATTTATATCAGTCAAGTTTATTCTCCATGCAGAGGACATCTGGACAATGAAGCTCAGAGGCTTATAGTGTTTGCTCTTCTGTGGGTTTGAATCTGGTTAATGCGCCATTTTGGAGGTCATTCACTCTATACTCTTTATTAATGTAGAAATGCCATGAAAGATGTTTCATAACGACCCTTGTCATGGTGTTTTCTACTTTCTACTGTCAGTTTATAGCATATAAAAAATGCCTTGCTGCTGAGACATTGGGTCACAACTGTCAAACTGACATTGCAAGAAAGGTGCTGTGAGCTGATGGTGGGAAAACAGTGATGTCAGAAAACTATGTTGCCATAGTGGCGCACCAGACCTCAAAACTCTCTTTCATTATCTATTGTCTTTTCTTTTCATTATGCAAAACAATACAGCATCATTGTACTGTCACATTTCTGAAAAATGTGAGAAATTTGAATAGATCTTAGTGGCAGGCAATTTATTGCCTTGTCTGTGAGACTTGGCATATAGCCACAGCAGGTGGTGCATGAATCTAAAAATATTTATTAAAAGGTCACGCCTTTTAAAGCTGGTCTAATTAATATCTTTATATTAACACTGGATCAAATGGCTACGTGTAATGTGAAAGAGGTCGTTCGTAGTGAGGAACCCATAGACAATTACCTGACTCTGCAGCTCTCCTCAGCTTTGCAGAGAGCCTTAGTGTCTTTCAGCTCATTGTTTTGGTTTTACGGTCCACATTACTGTTTTGATTCACTCTCATTGTTTTCATCGACCTCTTTTCCAGCCACAACTGGCTGCTGTTTTCAGCGAAAATGCCTCAATAAACCTAAGTATGTTACCTGCTCCAGCACCAAACAGCAGATAGACAAAGTTAGCAACTAGCTAGCTGGTGAATATACTGGAACATTTAGCAGCTAAAGAGCCAGATATTTTTCTCACGAGTTGGTAGAGACCAAAAACAGAGCTAATAGGGGAGAGTGAGTATTGGCCTTACATTCGCCAGGTGGCCAGAAACACGATTCCACAAATGAATGCTAATGTTGCTCCCTACCCACTGGATGTGGTAATGGGAAATTGTTTGGTAACAAGTTCGCCATATCAACTTTATGAGATGATGAAATGTCAATATTGTATTTACAGCTTGTTGCACTTCCCTAGAGTGGCCAAGAAATCAATCAGTGCAGGTTTAAATACAACAAAAAGAAATGGTAGTAAGGATACTGGTTTAAAAAAGGGAGACAAGGGAGAATGTATTAATTAACATGCAATTTGTTTTGTGACTTTCAAATAGGCCTACTAAATGACGCTGATAGCATTATTACAGCTTTTACATTTTCTTCAACCTCCAGAGCAGATTTAATGTGGAAAACATTGCTAATGGAAGACTGTTTTGATTTACATGTCCCTATTATCCACTTTAATGGTTTTGATGTTGAAACTGATTTACAATTCAAACATGGCTATAATTCAAGTCAGTGAAGGAAATTGCATGGCTTCAGAATATTCTGTGGGGGACATGTAGTTCAGGTATACATTTAAAACGACCCTAATCAAATGCAAAGTACTCTACTTGATAGAAAAACTAAAAAAGCCTTTATTATTCCTGGCTAGTTCTGCTATACAAATGTTGAAAAGCACACGTTGTGTTGGGACCTTTCTCAGGCAAGGCCAGCTGGGTGCCTATTACATTGAACAGTGCAGATAGTGTGCAGACACAGGCATATTTTTGTACTGCTTACATTGTCTATTGTAGTCTATAAGCAAGCTATGAAAGCAGATATGTTCTTTCTAATTAGCTATTCAATTAAATGCACCTGTATCTGTAGCCTTCCTTATTTTTATAATGTCTTTTTTATCTTTACATTAAGCATTGATACACTCGATTTCCTACTTTTAATTTCCTCTCAAGTAGCCATAGAAATGTGATTTATATGCTGATGGGATTCTCATGATGTTTTGTCCATTCCCTAAGTGTAGCTCCTGTAGGACCTTCAGTTGTATTCATTGACTTTGCTTAGACTTAAACAAGAACATCTGCCATTTGATTTTCTGCACATTTGACACACGTCTTTCTTGCCCTGCAAGATGGTCATGTAGTAACAACATCAAGTACTGATTTAAAACAGTAGATGGGGTGTTGAGCCATTTTAAACCAATGAAATGCCAACATTTATGTGTGTCATCACAGTACAGTCATATCATCTAGTTTACTTTAAGCTTTGTTTTATTTGAAGATGGCCAAAACCTTGATTTTAAAATTGTTCCCTAAACCATGCTTTCCTTTGATGGAGGAAAGGATCCAATGATGGAAAATAATCTACGCAAAATGTAAGTCTTTGCAGTCTTTGCCTTGTCCTGCATCAAAGACTGATGCACACTGATCACCTGCATTTCATCTGGTGACTAGAAGGAATGATGCTAAGTAATCAATGATTATCAAACTTTCAATCTCACTGTGTGTCTGCATATTGCAGCTATTGCTAACATGGCAAAAAAAAAAAGTAACTTCGACTGTGACTATGCAGTATTGCAGATCAAAAATTGTACAACCGCTATTGGAGTTGCCCCCTGTGGGATTCATTTTCAGGCAATAAGGTGGATCCACCTGCATTTCCTGGCAGCCTGTGACCAAATGACAGATATTAGAAGTTCAGTTAGATCAGTTAGCAACAGAGGAGGAGATGGAGAGAGAGAGGTAGTACAAAATAGTGGTTTAGCCAGAAAATACTTAAAGGGCAGCAGCTGATTGCCTCTCCCTTTTTGCAATGTAATGCAGTAAAAAGAAGATGGGAGGAGTGAATGAGAAAGATAAGCCCCATGACCACACTCCAGCTGTGCTCATTCTGTCAAGGCACACATACACACAGTAGAGCAGGTACAGGAGCAGGCTGTCACATCACACTCTTCCCATTTCAAAGAGTGACAAAGACAATGAAGCACACACATTCCCTCACTCATTTCTTTTAAATTTCACACATTTACTCATTTATTTATATATATTTTGACCCATATTCATTAATATTTCAATTTTGTGTTTGTGTCAGTGCTAAGGTTTAACTTGCCACAGGATAAGTAATAAATTCTCAGGGGACTGAATTGGTAGAAAATTGAGCCCCTGATTAGTTGTAAATTAGAGAATAAAAGGTGGATCACGGTTAAGTCAGAATGTGTCACACTTTCTGAACTGTGAATGAAGACCCCTCTGACGCCATGGAGAAGCTGTGAATAATTGAAGAAATTTTCAAAGAGAAGCAGAAGTGTGAAGATGATGGCAGCAGGAAAAAAGAAATCTCCACTGCTAATGTGAAGCTTCTTCTTCCTCCTCCTCTAAATTTACGCACCTTGCATATTTTTACCATGGTAAACGAGATATAATTCATATGTTACGCTAATTCAAGGTCTTCTCTCCACTTCTCTCAGTCAGGGACCTTTCACTGATGAAACAAAACAAGAAACCTAATTGGTTTGATTCTATCTGGAAACCACCAGCTTGGTTGTCTGTGGTAAAACAAAAAGGTCTACGAATCCCTTGTTAGGTTCATGGCTCCTGTTGCTCCTGCTGCACAAATTCAGTGCTGTCCCGTCAAGGAAACCTGATGGGGGAAGGATAAATTCATCACACAGAAGAGGAACAGGAACTTTAAGTAAATAGAAAGTATAGTTGATATTATTAGCTACGAGTGATAAATACACTAACCTTTCAGGTGATATTATTAGTTATGAATGATAAATGTACTAGCCTTTCTCATAGAAAGTAGATATTATTAGCCACAAGTGATAAATGCACTGACAGAGAGACAACTGATATTATTATTACCCAACATCACTAAATTCACAAAAAGAGGGTTTATCTTACTAGCTGCCAATTTAATTCAGCAGACAGGTCTAAAATTTCAACTAAATTTGCCTTCAACTGCTAAGGTGCTAACCTTAATATTAACTTTTGCTTTTGCATTTTCTGCAAAAAAGTAGCTGGCAAGCTAAAATTAGCTAGTTACCTTGTTAGCTAACATTAGCTAGTTACCTTGTTAACTTTAATACTGATTTTGGTTTCTTTTAAGTGATAACAGTAGCTTAGCTACACTGTAACCAATAAGTATTTTGTATTTAATTAAGCATTATAACGTCAATAACTTTAATACTTACCAATGAAGCAAGCTCTGCATTTTTGGTAGGGAGCGGGATTCCCTTGTTTGATTCCATTGGCTGTTGGAGGAAAGGGGTTGGATTTCTGTTAGAAAGGATTTCTGGCAGAAAGCCTTCAAGGCAAACTTCTCCCATGTGCGCAAATTTACAGCAATACAACAGTGTTGCAAATGTTGTTGCATGATGGCATTTTGTGATCTATTTGAATGAAAATACCTTTAGACTTGGAGTGGGGACATTTTTGGAAGGTAAATACATTTTATCAGGTCTTCACTTATTGAAAGGGCTGTTTGAAGGTTAAGACTTGGTTTTAGGGTTGAGGTTAGTGTTAGGATTAGGTTATGGTTAAGGGTTGGGGTCAGGCATGTAGCTAGTTGTGATAGTTAGAGTGTGGGGCTGGGGAATGCATTACATAAATTAGAATTCTCACAAGTATAGAAGTTCATTATAGTTGTACGTGCAGAGCAACATAGGCACAGTCGGTTCTTTGCCCAGAGCAAAACCTCTCTGGTTTTGGCCCTGTCTCTGAAGGAAGGATGCTGAATTAAAAAGGGCAGGGGCTGCCCTGTGTATGTGGGTATGTGTGTGCATGAATGCATGCATTGCTGATGCTTGGGCTAGTTTAGAGTCTCCATTCTACCCGAATCGAAAGGACCAGTATTTAAACAAAACCTTTTTGATAAAAGATAGAAAATTTCAACAATTTCAATATCCATTGTACCCTCTTATTCATTTCATCCTGGCAAATGTTTGCAATTTTTCACCAGTAATGATGTTTTTAAAGAATTAATTATGCATCAAAAATAACATGTTAAAATACAGTAAACCATTTAATTTCTACCCAGAGACAGTGAAGGTTAAACAAAAAACTGTGTAGTTAGTTTTCAGTTAGACACACTGACAGGTTAAAACGGTACACTTCTATGAACAGATAATGAAGGGTTAAAATGATATACTGTAGAGACTGAAAATATCCAAGTCTATCTTAAGATCTAGGTTATGCCAGATGAGAATTGGAGACAGCCAGAAAGAGAATTAAATAAGGCTCTGTAGACCATAGTATGTTGTGGGATACAAGTAAGATAAATCAAATTGATTGAATTAAATTATTATGACAACAGGTGAAAATTATTCAAAATCTTTTTTTTTCTCTTCAAAATACAATTTCATGGAATTTCTGCTTGTATAAGTTGTGGAAATGTGTGCAGGATACAGAGGATAGGATAGCAAAATTGCTTTATTTAATATTAATGTGCTGCATATGAACCAACAGTAGCCTATCACACGTGTTACGACCGGCTTGAAAAGGTTAGATGAAAAGAATACAACATTTATTTACATAAAGACAAAAGAGTAAACTAAGAAACCAAAGGAGGAAGCTGGGTCTAGTGCCATGGAGTGAGAGAAGTGTGGGCAGAGTGAGGAGCCACTTGACCCAGCCCACAGCTTCACACAGGTGCCCTCAGTCAGTCATCAGTGAGCTGTACCACCTACAACACCAAGACAGAGCAGACACACACACACACACACACACACAAGCAAAACAATAGGCTCGTTCGAGATGAGCCAGGCCTACGCAGAATCGATAAACGGCGATCGCCGCACAATGCATGCCGGTTAGATTTGTGTCCGACTTGATCCCGACTTGCTCTGACGTCATGCACACGTGGGCAACGACAACCTCACGAGATCGAGGAGGCCGCAGTTTTTAGAGCCAGTCACTGCAGGTGCTCTCCGCCGACTGCAAGACCCAGGGCATGATGGGAAACGCCTGGCTGTCGCCTGATCAAAGAGCTGCTTGGCTCTTAATTTTGACCACAAACATCACGTTTTGTAGAAAATCCTAATTTTCTGTGTAATTGTAATATTTAACGCTAGATAGTAGGCTGTATGTTGTGCAGTGACGGTTTAATCTGTTAACAAACATCTTGTGTGGTTCATATGAATAATAATAAAGTTTATTTCAGCCATAACTATCCCACCGTGATCTGCAAACTACAGGTAGCTTACAGGTGGATCTAACTGGATGTAAATATTTCTGTGACTTCCTGTATATTCGTTGAAGGCTGCTGGAAACTGCTGCTGTGGGCGCAGTTCATCTCGAACGAGCCTAGTAGCAGGACACAGAATGTCACGTGACACATGTCTATATGCTTGTGCAGGACCAGGCAAAAAATAATCAAACTTTTTGATAAAACATAACATGTAGTTAGCTCCAGTTCTATGGGTTTGCACCATAGACTGCACTGTAGCCATCTCAAAAGCTTAGCTCAACCAATCGTTGCCTTTTGTTTGGGCGTGCACGCCCTCTGTTGGACAGTTATAGAAGAACATCTGTCGACCAGAAGAGAGAAATAAGATAAGTTGTGTTTAAAGTCCCGTTTTTGTCTCAAGAAAAAACGTATTGCTAAGTTTTCAAGACAGCAGTTCCAGTGCATCATAGCCCAAAGTATTCGCCGGAAAAACGCGAATTGTTGTTTGTGGGTCATTGTCGTGGCGTTAGCACAGTAGGAAGCTAATTAACCGAGCTAGCTGCGCGGCGTGAGTTTCAGCTTGTGTTGCAATGTGACTTTGGAGAGAGGGATCCAATGGTATGGATGATGACGGGAAAAGCCACACAGGGTACACATCTTCAAGGTAAGATGGTTTACATTTTAAATTAAATAAAATAGCAGTTACTGTTCTTCACTGGGATTTTGTTTTGATGTGAAGGAAATAATTTATGTACACTGCTTAGACTAAATGCCTACAAATAGTATTATCCCAGCAAATAGGGAACGTTCCCTGAAGGTTACCTAAGGGTTCCCTGAAGGTTATTTTGAAAAAAACTTTAGAGAACCTTTAGGGAACGTTCCATAAAGGTTCTCTGAAGGTTATGTAAAGGGTTTTTATAAAACCTCCAGAGAACCTTTAAGGAACGTTCCCTGAAGGTTCTCAGACGGTTATATTTGTAAAGCTGAAATGTGCATATTTACAAATTTTTGTTCATAGTATACAGTATTATATTACGGTATTATATACAGTATAAGGAGATAATAACCCCAGAAAATGGCAGTATGGCAATTTGATTTGCAATTTTGAAATATTCATCATATACATTAAAACAAACGGCAAATATAATCAATGTTTTATTCATGAAGCTCAGTGAACGTGAAATCTCAGAAAGCTGCGCGAGCGAGTGCCATTCTCACATTCTTGCGAGAGTGGAGCAAGCTGTCAACGGCTGCTTCCGGTCCGTGGAACACCGGTCTGGCCGTTGATAAAGTGGGATAAATCATTCAAGAGGTAATTATTAAAGATTCATATTCCCATAACACATTTTCCTTTAAGACTTTTCACATTATCAACTTTATAGTTTAATTTACATGTTTACCAACTGTTTGCCTCTGTAGTTCATCATATAAGAGCTAGTTAGCATTGTTATTGTTAGCTAATTGTGGATGTTAGCTTATTGATTTTACATTGTTAACGTCAGTGTCTGAATTAATATTTTGTTTAAAATGTGACATTTATGATTTGTGTTTGATATCCTAAACAATAAAGCTGGTGCCATGTCTTTGGTATAGGAATAGTAACTCTAAGCAATATTTAGCAAACTTTTTATTTATGTCATTGTTTAATTTAATGCTAACGTTAGCAAGTTAACGTTACTTTAGGTGCAATAACATGTTGTGGCACTTAACTAACAGCTACATAATTGGCATCACTGGGTAACTTCAGTTTAGGTTAATTTACCGAAGTATAATGGTCTACTTTTAGCTACTTTTTGGCGTTTCTAACTACACGAGTCTTCCTGTAATATACCTGTATCAGTTTTACTATTCTTTTTGTCACTATTATTTACTTATTTCTGTTTGCCTGTTATTCTGATTGCACTTATTAGTATGATATTGATAGGGTGCCTGAAAAATAAAGTTTTATACTGCTATGTATTTTTAGTGCTATTGGTAGTAGTGTAGTAGTCCTAGCAGGGGAAGATGGGATAGCACTGAAGAGCGGTGCTTCTCTCAACTAAGCTTGGAGGTTGCCCCCGCCAACCGCCCGAGGGGAGCTGGAAGAAGTTGACGCCAGGAAAGGGACAGTCAGATGGCCCTGTTGCCACTGCTAGACAGTGGGTTGGTTAACGTTGCCGTTTGTGGAACGTTCAGGGAATTTTAAAACAACGGTTTGCGGAACGTTGTTAGAACGTTCATGGAACGTTCCGAACTTTCCCGGAACGTTAAGAAAACTTTCCTGAATAACCAGCGAACATTCCCCGTCCCTTCAGGCAACATTCGCGGAACGTTCCCCGAACCGAAAATTGTTTGCTGGGATCTGTACACTCTTTCATGAGCATTAAACAACAAATAAGACCTGCCAATTACAAGGTAGGTTGGTAGATTTCTTAATAATATACCGCAAAATGTTAATTAATTTATTTTTTAAATTTGTGTATTTAACTGTAGACCGCAACATGGCAAATACTGTTTGAATGAGATATACTGTAAATCTAAAGTGTTTCATATTTATGACAATTTCCACTGTCATGGTCATATGACTGGAAGGCACTTTGGCTGAACTTGTGAGGTCTGTAAACTTTAATTCAGCATGAGCCTCAATCCTGGATTCAGAATATTGGCATCAGTTAAAATCTTAAAATTGAATGAAGCATCTGGAATCTTAAAATTCTTGGAAACCCGCCCTGCTCCCAGGCTGCAATGGCATCGAGGAGATTTACGGATAAATAACAAAAGACAGAGAAAAACCAACTGGTGTATTTGGTCCTTGAATGATTGCAGTTCCTAAAAGCACAGAGTAAAGCAGCTAGAAAACATGCTCAGCTGGCATGCAAAGAGAACACCAGGCTGTCTGTCTCCTTTCGTGGCAGAAGCAGATCCTCAATAATTTGGTGACAGACTTTGTTGGTGAAGTACCTTTTTATTTTTAAGCAAAGGCTCCCTGAGGGGAGTTTTTGACATCAGATAGCACAGCACTCGCGTTTGAATTCCTTTAAGGGATGGTCAGATGGATGGAGTCAGATGGAACAGAGCACTCTATCAAGGCAAGTTTGGGAATGAAAAGAAAAACCAATGATGAATATTCTCAAGCTTAGCTATAAAATAATGCTTTAAAGGCCCAGCCCGGGTCTTACTGTTCTAGTTTTGGCTAATATAGATGAGCAACACTGCAATCACTACTATCATATCATTTGCAGCTGACATGAATCCTCCACAATGGGAACAAGGAAATTCCTACAATTCCTAGTAACATGCCACTGTAAACATAAAACTAGTGCAAGAAACTGTGTCTCAGGTAAAGGAGTTGGGAAATTAAGGACTGAAGAACTCCTCTACCAGCTCTTATCTTAGCCAGCGCTTAGATAAATCTGGGGCAGTTAATTAAAGTAGGACACTCCCCAGTCATCTTGACTGTACATCCTGTTCATAAACAACTCCTGACTTGGGAGTTTGTTCTCAGTAGGGGAAGTGTCCCCCTTAACTTCTTGGTAATGAGAGAACCATTAGAATTGTATCACAGACAAATTGCCCTGACAAAAAGGGAAACCATTGCTAAAGAGAGACATACAGTGACCAGTGTGACCATGCCCACTATCCAGCCTCTATCCTGAATTTGTCTACAATGCAAAGATCACTTTAGGCTCTTGTTTTCCACATTTTGGGAGGATTAAGTGAAGTGAACAAGCACTGCACCCAGGACCAAGTGGGACTTTAATGGCCACATTCGTAATGGCAACTGAATTTTCTGCATCATTGTATTCTCTCATGAGCTTACCTGCTGATTTCTTAGAATACAGCAGAGGGACAGCGGTCAGCTTTGGGTAATGTATTGACAAGTTGTTTGGCAATAAATCAGGAGCAATCATTTGCAAGTGCTACTGGAATGTGTGTGTGCGTGTATGTGCGTACATGTATGCATGTGTGGGAGGTTAACATAAAAACACACACTGTTTTTCTTGACCTCCACTTAACCCTGAATAGGTCAGTATCTGCCAGCTGCTTCACTACCTCTTGTGTGTGTGCGGATGTGTTTGCATTCATCTCACCACCTTCTGCCTCCCTCGCAGTCTATTTTGGACGCTGCTCTTGTCACCTTGGCACACAAGTGAACAAACAACAACACATATTTTTATTTCAATATCTTACTCCACAAAGTAACAAGTATTCAACGATAATGAGAGACAAATGTGACTCTTGTCAAAACCACATAAACCAATGCAAATAATTTGTCATACCGTATACTAATACTAATACTAATGGGTTCTGTCTATCCAATGTGATAAATCTCTCATAATTGAAGCCCCCCCCTCACAAGTTTACCATGTTTCTACATGGAAACAACTACAAAAAATGACAAAAATAAATAAACACATTTAAAATACACAGTATACACACACACACACCGATCAGCCATAACATTATGACCACTGACTGGTCATAATGGATGTAGGTTGTTCCAAACATCTTGGAGAACTAACCACAGATCTTCTGTGGATGTAGGCTTCCTCAAATCCTTCTGTCTCATCATGTAATCCCAGATGATGTTGAGATCAGGGCTCTGTGGGGGCCATACCATCACTTCCAGGACTTCTTGTTCTTCTTTACGCTGAAGATAGTTCTTAATGACATTGGCTGTATGTTTGGGGTCATTGTCCTGCTGCAGAATAAATTTGGGGCCAATCATACGCCTCCCTGATGGTATTGCATGATGGAGTATCTGCCTGTATTTCTCAGCATTGAGGACACCATTAATCCTGACCAAATCTCCAACTCCATTTGCAGAAATGCAGCCCCAAACTTGCAAGGAACCTCCACCATGCTTCACTGTTGCCTGCAGACACTCATTATTGTACCGCTCTCCAGCCCTTCGGCGAACAAACTGCCTTCTGCTACAGCCAAATATTTCAAATTTTGACTCATCAGTCCAGAGCACCTGCTGCCATTTTTCTGCACCCCAGTTCCTATGTTTTCGTGCATAGTTGAGTCGCTTGGCCTTGTTTCCATGTCGGGGGTATGGCTTTTTGGCTGCAACTCTTCCATGAAGACCACTTCTGGCCAGACTTTTCCGGACAGTAGATGGGTGTACCTGGGTCCCACTGGTTTCTGCCAGTTCTGAGCTGATGGCACTGCTGGACATCTTCCGATTTCGAAGGGAAATAAGCTTGATGTGTTTTTCATCTGCTGCACTAAGTTTCCTTGGCCGACCACTGTGTCTATGATCCTCAACGTTGCCCGTTTCTTTGTGCTTCTTCAAAAGAGCTTGAACAGCACATCTTGAAACCCCAGTCTGCTTTGAAATCTTTGTCTGGGAGAGACCTTGCTGATGCAGTATAACTACCTTGTGTCTTGTTGCTGTGCTCAGTCTTGCCATGGTGTATGACCTGTGACATGAAACTGTCTTCTACAACCTCACCTTGGTAGCAGAGTTTGGCTGTTCCTCACCCAGTTTTAAGCCTCCTACACAGCTGTTTCTCTTTCAGTTAAGGACTGTGTTTCAACCTACATGTGAAATTGATGATCATTAGCACCTGTTTGGTATAATTGGTTGATCATACACCTGACTATAATCCTACAAAATCCCTGACTTTGTGTAAGTGTATCTATAAGAATTGATGCTGGTTTGAAGGCAAAGGGTAGTAACACCAAATATTGATTTGATTTAGATTTTTCTTTTGTTCGCTCACTTATCAATTTGGAAATTGATAAAAATAAACAATTATTATTTATATTTTTGAAAGCAGTCTTAGTTTACAGCATTTTTTCACACCTGCCTAAGACTTTTGCACAGTACTGTATGACCATATGTATATATATATATGTATACACACATATGTATATAGTATATATGTGTGTATATGTGTGTGTGAGTGTATACACATATACAGTATATATATGTGTATGTGTGAATCTATATATACATATATATGTATATATCTGTACAGTATGTATGTATACGTATATACAGTATATACATATGACCAGTCAGTGGTCATAATGTTATGGCTGATCGGTGTATACTGTATATGTCATAGTAATACTATTAGGGATATAAATACATAAATTATAAAACTATTATAATAGTCCCTTTAAAGCTATTGTAGTGATTTCAGAGTACATGTACATCTAAGACGATGCCTTGACATACACAAAGATACCAAAACATAAAGGCCTACAACTTCCTACCAGTGGCAGAGAAGTATTCTGATCCTTTCGTTATATAAAAGTAGAAATACCACAATGTAAATATACTCCATTACAAGTAGAAGTTCTGCATTCAAAATCTTACTTAAGTAAAAGTACAGAATAATCTAAATGTACTATAAAAAGTAGAAGTACCCGTTATGCAAAAAGTTAGTGTTATGTTAGATCATATTAATGGATTGTTAATACTGTTGCATTATTGCATAAGCAACATTTTACTTTTTTACTTAATATACTTTTACTTAATATACTGCTGGGCAGTTTAATCTTGCAACATATTTGTAAGTAAATGAGTTACTTTTTTAAATAGAAAAATCAACCAGTGTAACTCATATTTAGGAAGCTATTTTATCTGTTGTATACTTTACATTACTCTGTAACATTCAAATATAATCATGACTTGACTACATGAGTTTCATGTAGTTTGACCGACTCATGGAATAATTGGCTGTTAGCTACAGCTGAGTATATTTGCTGCTGATGATAGACCATGACAATGCACATGCACAATACCAAGACCCTGAAAACCCACAGCTCAGTGGAATTCAGCCATCATCATTTTTATTGTTTACACCTGTGCTTTCCTAATGTGACATGTAAAAATGGCTTCTGTGAAAAAGGCATGTTATTATGTAAGTTATAATTAAATCTACAGCTCTCGCAATTTGACAATTGCACTTTTTCATATTGCGATTTTAAAACAATCATTCAGCCCTACCTGTTTCTTTATGCAAAGGTACATTTCAACCTATTAAATGGATACAAGCTGTTAAAGTGTAATTTTCCAAACAAATTTAAAAAAGTGCTGGATCTGACAGTAAGAGCTGGTGGGAAACTAGTGATATTTTACATTCTTGTTTCTCGTGGCAATGTACTGTACATGTGGAAGGTATATTTTATGTATTGTTTCACCCTGTACCTCAAATGTTGACAACAACATTGCATAGTATAATGTTTTTAGAGGTACAAGCATTTCAGGAATAATTTAAGAAAATAAATGAAAAACAAAATGTACTGTATGGCCAACTCCCTCATCTCCTGTAGCTTAGTGTCTCTTAATCTGAATGTACAGACCAAACACAGACCAAAATGATGGCATTTCTGAAGCTTATTACAAAAATGGCATTTCTGAATGAGTTTACAAATGTATGTCATAGTTCCCAGTTTTTATTATTAGCTTAGACATTAAGTGAAATGAGCCTGAATTATGTCAGACGAGAAAGCAGATTATGTTGGCAATAATGAGAGCAGAGATAAGACTGATTTGAGTCTGTGTAATGAAACAATAATTGTTAACTAGTTACATTCCATTCAAGAGTCACACAATGTCACAATCAGAATCCGTTCCACTTTAAAAATAATTAAAATAATTACAGGAAAAAAAATGAAAATTCTACATTAGAATAAAAAATAATCTCTGCTGTTAAATTGTGTTGTGATGGATTACTAGACTGTCTGAATTGTTTCCCAGCAACATTAGTCATTATTTGTAGTCTGTGTTTAACACACACAATGAGCTCTTGAGTTAGTATTCACAAATATATCTTTACGCTATGATTTTAAGAGATGTGTCTGCATGACTGCATTTTTTTTACAAAGGGATAAAACTCATTGGAGAAACTCTGGCATTTTTTTTATTTAAACTGTCCTCATCACCACTCCCTGCAACACATGACCACTTCAAACCCTATCAACAATACTGAGGCACAGGAGAGACGAGAAGGGGTGTAAGATAGAATAAAGGTAGTAGGTAGGTAGGTAGGTAGGTAGGGTAAAGGTAGTAGGAAGTAGGTTGAGATGGAATGAGCTTGCCAATATGGAGAATGAGAGGAGGGTGAAGAAAGAAAAGAAGGGGAGGAAGGGAAAATGAAAGACGTGAAAAAGGAGCCTGAGGTGGAAAATGGTGTAAGAGGAAAATACTGCAAGAGTTAAGGGATACAGTAGTTGAGGTTCAGAAGTGGAGGCAGATGTTGAAGGCCTGGGTGTAGGAGAAGGAAGAGGATTTTGAAGGAGAGAAAGTGAAATGTTGGACTTTAGACAGGATGAGGACAGAGTGATGGGTGTGAGGATCAGAGGGGGAAGATGAGGATTGTAATGCTAGAGCAGAGGAAGGATACTGGTGGAAAATCACAGGGAAAATAAGTGGGGGAATGTGTGAGGATGAAATAAGAGAGGTGAAGGAGAAAGATAAGAGAAAGGAGGTGAAAAAAAGGGCACAATGACGTGCAGGGAGTGATGAAGATGAGGAAAGAGAAAACAACATGGGGCATGATAGGGTAGGTACTTTTTTTTTTTTTTAACCGCTGCCCACCAGTGCTTGTAATAAAACCATCACTACCACTCCCATTATCTCCAACATCAACTGCACTTGGAAGGAATCAATATCATGTATCCAAAGCTATTTACTGTGCCATTCTTTGATATTTGCCTTCAGTTCTAAATTGGTAATAAAATCTACAAAATAGATGCCCATACTCATGAAATCAGATTAGATGAAGCTGTAATCATCCCTGTGGGGAAATTGGGTCTTTGTAGGAGCAGAGAAAATGATATAGATAAGACCAGAGCCAATGGAGAGTATGAAGATAACAAAATAATTACAGAAGAATGTATTGAGATAACAATTCATTGATTGATTGTTTTTTATGTTTTGCCACTTGTACAAAAGGCTTTATTAGTCCAACTGACTGGTGGTGGTGGTGGTGGGGCAGTTCAGACCAAATATCTGTGACGAAACTAAACTATTTTAGAACTTTGCAGGGAAAACTGAACTGGCCCGTCTCAGCTTGACTCAAGCCTGCTGATGGTGTCGCCTGCAACTCAGCTTGTCAAGTCGCCAGGCTGGTTATAGAATGTAAGGCATGTCACCTGTTTCAACAGCTAATCAGCTCGTAGCGAAGTGAGCTGGTCATCTCGACCCTCTCGTTTTTTTATGTTTTCGCCATTTCATCAGTACTAGAAATGCAACTGTAGCAAGTAACTCACTATCCTCATTCATAATAAGACGCTACAAATTATGTCCACCTACAAAAAAGATAGAATGGAAGTACAGAGAGTCGTTGCTATGGAAACAATACACCATCTCGTCTAGTCGCATTGGTGTAAACTGGCAGGTTTCAGAACGTTGTGGACCGGCGCATACCACATGTTTTCAGGTGACATGTATTATTTGAAAGGATTCAGTAGGAAGGGACAGCCAGGTGGTGTTAAGGTATGTTGCAATAGAAAAACAGTACAAACACATGCTCAGCCTCTCAACCATAAACACAGCACAAACAGTTGATGGATCTGTGTTTGGCAGCTTGTAAGTGACTGTCCACCCACTTAATTACGTGAATGAAGGTGGCAAAATAAATGTACTGGCCCAGCATGAACTCACACACACAAATGACAACATTAACAAGCCTTTAAGTATTCCTTATGAATATTAATATGCACAATTATGATTTATTGCTTTGTGCAGTAATAGTTCTACAATTTAAACCCAGCACTCAAATGAGGTGGTTCTTGTTGTGAGGGGATTAGAGGAATCTGGAAGTCATCATTTATTCACAAGCAGCATTTTGGCCAGCACCACTTTCATCATGTTTTGGCTGGCCCCTGAGTTTGAAGTGTCTGTGCGTCTTTGAGTGTGTGCATACAGTATTTGAGCAAATGGCATGTGTGCTTTTGTTTGTCCACTTTTTTTGCTCTCAGAGCTGCTTATTCGCACAGAAGAACTGAAGAGTCATCATCATTTAGAAACCACTCAGTCATGACACACAACTGAGAAAAATGAAATGGCATCAAGTAGTTTTAATCAGACATAGTTTTTTTTTCAGCCTAAGATCATTAAACTCATATAGATAGATATGTTGTATTATATTTTTCACATGAAAATTGAACTGTCCCTTTTCTTTTAACTGCCCTGGCTCTACTGGTGGATAATTCCTTTTTCCTCTATATTTGTGTGCATCTGCTACCAGTTCACCTTCGACCAGTGAGAACTGTTTCAACAAATCTGGCGTTAAGGCAAATTGCTGTCTGACTGTATGGAGAGAGCAGGAGAGAGGGACGGGGATGACTGAAAAACAGTTCTGAAAATCATCATCATCTCCGGGATTGAGCTCAAACTGTTTTAGTTTTTTAAACGTGTGTTCTGCAGTTTCTCAGTTCAAATTATTACATTGCAATAATACTGTATAGTGCATACTGCATAGATGTCAGTGTAGTCATTTTTCTCTCTCACTCGCTGACTTCTCCCTGCTGCTGCACCTTCTTTTCTTTTCTTCCTCCCCTCCCCCTTTAGCTCTCTCTCCCTCCCCTTTCCCTTCACTTCCCTCCCACTTTTCTCCCTCACTCTAAAGAGCACTCAGTCTCTGCGCTCCCCTTCATTTCCCGCTCCAACATGTTGGCAGGAGGAGAAAGAGGAGGATGCTGCACTCTACCCTCGGTGCGTTCCTGCCACCTCTCCGGTCTGCACACGCTGCCTCTGACTCAGACTCAGCCTCAGCTTTCAGTTGTCTCCGCCTGAAGGACTTCAGAGAGGAGGTGGAGGAGGAACCGAAGGATACGCTGGAGATCAGGAGCTCTCACACCAGGGTCCCCAACAGGAACAACAACAGCAGGAGAGTGGAACAGAACAACTGCTCCTCTTCTGTGGTGGAAACTACTAATACCTCAGCAGTGACCACCTCCTCTGCCTCCTCTAGTTTCCCTCCCTCCTCCTCCTCCTTCTCGGCTCCAAGATCCATGTGGCAAGAGGCAATAAGGAGGAAGCGGTATCTCCTGGACCGGGCAGGGGTGTCTGGTGAAGGGGATAAAGGAGGAGGAGGTCAGGAGAAGAGGAACAGGTCCCCGGATTGGCTGTATGAGTCCTACTACTGTATGAGCCAGCAGCATCCTCTGATTGTGTTCCTGCTGCTCATAGTGATGGGAGCCTGCCTGGCTCTGCTGACTGTGTTCTTTGCTTCAGGACTGGTAAGCTGCTCATTCACAACGTGCAGAAACATACACACACACACACACACACACACGCACACAAATGCAAAAAAAGTACTACTACAATTATCTGGGACCATCCAAACATATCGATGGCATTATATTTCAGCATATTTCTGCGTGTGGGCTGTAAATTACGGTGACGGTATGTGCAGGAAATTCACATCAAGTGTAAGATCTGTAAACGGTGTGAACAGGTATATCCAGGCACATGTGGTGTAATTTTCTGTAAGCAATTTTCTGTAAGCATGCATAGAAATAGGGTCACACAAACTGGCTTGCCAATCATTTGCTCACAAACATGCATATGTGCACACACAGAAAATCCGCTGGCCTGTCAAACACAATACATGAGCTTCCCTCTCTCATAGACTCACACACACACAAATGTGCACACACATACAAGCGTGCTTGTGCAGCACCTACCGTATATGCACGCACACTCACAGCATGCGGTCCTCATCGCAGCACTAATGTGAAGAGAAGGGTGAGATAAAAGTGAGGGGGGAATAAGGGGCTTAGTTATTGTCTGAGCTCATGGTTGACTGAACTACAGAAAGGAGATCTGTTTCCCTCTGTCACTATTTTGACAGAGTTATCTTTGCTCTAAAAGCCTGAAAGATTCAATGCAGTGAAGGCAAGGCACTGTAAAATAAAAAGACATTCTGAACTAAGAAAAGCAAAACATTATTTTTAAGTGCACATTATGACTGGCTGTGATTGAACTATATAGTGAATAACCTACCTGATTATATGCATCTAAAAAAAAGAGTTTTTAGATCATAATGATATATTAACACAATCTAATGATTGCTCTTCGAGGATATACTAACATAACCTTATTAGAGCTCATCACATTTTGCATTAGGAGAGTGCCTCTCCCATTCCCTGTCTCTGCTGAGTCTGCTATTAAGAAGGGATTAGTCCAAAAAGCACTGAAAGAGACAGAGTGAGACAGAGAGGGTACTGGCACACACAAACACACACACACACACACACACACACACACACATCACGAAATTCACCAGAACACAATTAATCAATGGGGACACTTAAGTATTGTAGCTAAAAATACAAAACTGAATGAAAACATAATTAAAAGTTTTGCATGCTAAAGTTGTTTTCATGCACCATAGCATACAACCAACAGATGGTGAGGTCAGTAACGTCAGTGGTTAGAGAGCCAGCCATTGCATTTCCATAAAATCAAGACAATCAATCAAGACAAAACAGAGTCACTTACGCCTAATTAGTCAACAAATGAAGTCCCTTTTCTAAAAGATTAGAAGAGAGAACAATCTATTGTTATTTAATCTGGCAACTTTTCTGATAGTTGATTGCGTTTTAATAACCTCCTACACACTGCTGTTATTATCAAAAAGAGCTTTTCTTATGGTCTTGCACATGTGGAGATATTTAGTGGTTAATCATCATTCATCATTCTTTTGACTCATTACCTTAGCCACAGCTGGTGTTTGTTCCAATGAATTACCTAAGTGATAATTTCACTTTGGATTTTATTTATTTAATTTTTGATACAGCTGGCAGTATTTGTGTTAAAGTGTGAAAGTATAAGTTAACCAGCAGCTTAAGCACTGCAAGTGCGCGTATTAATGTAGAGTTAGAAATCAAGTTGAAATCGCCAGTTTGGAGGAAAATATTTCCCCACAGTCAGACACTAAAAATATAATCCTGCATGTTCTGGTAGCAATGTTTTTGTGGGGTCACAACGAACAAGCATCTCAGTAAATGCCTTTTCCTGTCAGGCCACTGCTCAGTCTGTCTGTCCCACATCCTCTTTTCTTTATACTCTATGCTTGTGCTAGATAGGCATGACTTTTGCTACTCCCTTGATTTTTTTCCCTCCATCATCCCCTATTTCTCTACATTCTCGTGTCTGTGTCATCTCTCACCTCCTCATATTGCTGTCTCTCTCTTTTATTTGTATCCTATCATCCCTCCATCCTGCTGGCTGGCTGACCTAAATCCTGTGCTGTTTTGGAGCTCTGCTCTGGGCAAGACAAACTCTCTGTGGCTCTCTGCAGCCACACATATCCTCTCCTGTCCCAGTGCATTGACTGTGTGCATGAGCAAGAGACAGAGGGAAGGTGGGGGTGGGGGGCTAAAGAAGGAGAACGAGAGAGATGGGAGGAGGAGAAGCATCGTGAAATAGACTGGCATAAAAACATTTTGATGGTTAGGTCACTTTTGATGAAATGAATAAGAATTAGTTTTAGTGATTAGTGACTGCATTGAATAAAAAATAACACATTATTCCATTTTAATATAACAGCATGCATGACTGGTAATATTTACAACACTATTTTAAAAGAGAACTTGAAAATAATCCATTCATTAATTTGGATTATGTATTGTAATTTACACAGTGGATATTTGGAGTTTTTAAAGATCAAAAATGAATGGGAGACCAAACAGAGCTCTGTCTTTATGGATGGGGATGGAATGTCACTGAGCAGTGAGGTCCTTTTAGTGAACAAGAGTCAGCAAATGACTGGCCCCGATGTTAGCATTCACCCAGTGACAATACGACTCAAGACCATTTAGGGTTGAATTGAATTTTGATTGGTAGTTATCAGTGTATTTCACAGATTCCCTTGCCTACACAGCCAAATGTGCCAGTGAGGATGTGACACATCTGCTACCTACATATACCCATATCCTGACCCTTTTCCATCCCCCGTCACACTACTAGAAAAGCAGGCAGGCATCAAAACAACTCATTTCACTATCCTCCTACATCCACCTTGAAGAAACTCCTGCAATTTTTATTAGAACTTTAAGATCTAAGTGTGTTTTAGCAAGGCAGCAGCAAATCCATTATGGATGTTGCTTCAACTTTGCTACTGGTTAACACTTGGGGCTTTTTAGGGTTTTTCTTCACTCCATAGGATGTTCTCTCTGTATAAAGATTTTATTTTTCACTTTTACAGTTATGTATTGAAAAGGGGATATGGATCCCTGGCTTGTACATTCAGCCATATTGAAAAAAAAAAACCTTAGATGTTTGACCATGCTGTCTTGGAGTTTATACTTATCTGCCATATATATGATTATTTTAAAATATAATACAAAAAGAAAAGATACTATGCGGAGAGGTTTCTCTTATAGGGTTTCTGATTAGTCTAAAGTATAATTGAATACATAAATAAGTTAATTATTTAAATATAATTTTTCTTTTACTTTCGTTTACCTTCCTATTTTTACCTTTTTGCTGTTTTTTGTTTTTCACCCACTCCCTTTTTCTGCTTTCTCAGTCTTATTCCTCTCCCCACCACAATGTATCTCTATGGAGATGTCCAGTTTAATTCTGACATCCAGGAGCTGTGCAACATTGTACTCTGTAGGCTCAAGTGAATACCTCGTTCATAGAGATAATGTATAGTAACTGGGTGGGTGGTATTTTTTCTCTTCTAGGATGACATAGTACATAGAGTTATTATACACAGCCTGTTCATGTTTAAAATGTAGCCTATAGTAAATAAACATTTAAAAAGACAAGCTTGAGCAACAATTATGCAACTACAAACAGCAATTATGTAATTAGAGAAAAGTGTTGGAAATTATACATGCATGCATGTCTATTAAAAGCATTTTTTTATTGCATATAAAGCTGAAAGATTTGATCTGGGTAATTTAGAAGGCATATTTTTACACATTTATTTATTTACCATTTTGGTTTTTCCCTTTTTGTCCAATTTCTTGTGGCTCAAACAGAAGTTAAAGCTACTGAAGGACGTGCAGAGCAAAAGGGCATTTGTTTCATCTTATAACTGACTCTCAGATTACATCCAGCAAAGAGGGTTACCTTAGTAGTGACACCTTGTTGTGTTTAAAAAAGCAGAAAAATCAGAGCAGAATCTGCTTTATTATATGTTTACTGCTTGTGAGTCACATGTCTGCCTTGGTTGTTTGTATTTTCAGGACACTAAAGAGGGAAGACTGAGCTAGAGGAGTGGCTTTTTATAACACAGTTTGGCTGTTTCATGCCGAGAGAAGTCTCTGTCTTCTAAATTTGCTTCTTTCCTTTGTTTATCTCTCTCAGGCAAACCTAGTTATCCCTCTAATGAATTATTCCTCCTTACTCTGATAGATGACATATCTCTTCCCTTCTCTCTTAAATTGCTCTCCAGGTGTCTCACTGTTATGCTCTTATTTTTTTTATCCTGTCCTTTTTCAGAACATTGAGGACCACGTGGCCTTTGTAATCACTGTGCCCACAGCACTGGCCATCTTCCTGGCTGTGTTTGTACTCGTCTGCATTGAGTCCATCTTCAAGAAGCTTCTACGTGTTTTCTCCCTGGTCATCTGGGCTTGCTTGGTTGCCATGGGTTACCTTTTTATGTTTTCTGGCGGGATAATTTGTCCATGGGATCAGGTAAGACACAGAGATGTATTCTGTGGTGAATTTATTTGTTGCAGAGGAACATGTGGTACATTCTGTGATTTATTCGATGTGTTTCTCCTGTTTTATTCTGTAGTTTTAGGAGAGATTTAGTGGCTCAAGGAAAAGCCAATACAACAGATTGTAAATAACAACTTTGAATATACAGTACATGCTTCACTCCTAGAAGGACTATCTCTTGAAAATGAGATTTTTTATTGTATCTCAACAAACTGAACATTGGTCAAATCACATAAACACTAAGGGATAAGACAGAAATGGAGGCCAGTGGATTTTGGATGTTGCTGATGCACGTTTCTTTCATTCCCTTGCTCTTTTTTTCTCTTAAACTCAGCTGACTTCTCCTGTAGTGAATGACAACATCTATGAGGATTTTGTTGGCTTTAACAGTGCACATTTTGTGAAAGTTTACCAGATAGCCCCAGCCATATGCATACCTTGAACATTTCCACTTGTCTGTGTCAGTGGGCATATTTATTTTTTCACGAGTCTTACAAATATGACACTTGTCCAAAAACCGTTCCCTGATTGCCAGAAAGCAGCATGAAATCTGGTAGCAAGAGCAGCTAGAGATTTGACTTGGCTTTTATTCACTCGTTTTCTGTTCTGCTTGAGTTGGCTTGTACCTAATACCTAAACATACACGGCTGCTCTCCAGACCAAATGTGGTTTTTAAGTCTATGATGAGACTGGGGAGTGTAGATTCTCTCCTGTCTGTAGTGTGGAGTGTAGTTATTATTCAGATGGCGTGGAAAAAAAATCCGTAAGATCTTCATCTCTTGTGATATCTGACCTACATTCTATAACAGGGTGTCTTTTAAGTTTTGGCTTGATCACGCACAAGCTTGAGTGCTTCCTGACATTTCATCATGTTTTTTTTCTCTATGCTTGTGTGTGTTGGTAAATAAATATAGAAGTTACTCTTCATTAAAAAAAGACATATTAATGGGATAAAAACTGCATTGTATTGAAGTCTGGCCTTCTGTTACTTAAAAAGAAAAGTATACTTGTTGACCTCTTAACTTTAAATCCAAAGCTACAGCTGATCCTGTCCAGTAAAACCCATTAAATGGCATAGCCTTCACCAATATTAATCATTTATTTATTTATATATCCATAAATCATAAAATCATATACACAATATCAAATACAAATGAGAAAAACTTAAAATAAGCTGATATAGACACTAATAAACTAACCAGTAGTTAATATTGAGTTGTTTGCTGTCAGAAAGGAAAAGCAAAGGATTTATATCTAATACCAGGACATAGAATAGCATTCATTGTAGTAGAGTATAGAAAAGGGAAGAATAAAGACTACACAACAAAGAAGAAATTATCTGCCGGATTAAGTGAGAGGTCTTCCAATGGCTTACTGTAGAGCCGCTTCTTTGCTGTAATATGTTTTGTCACATTTTGTGGATAATCAAAACTCCCTTACAGTACCGTTTATGTGTACATTATGGTGGCTACTTTGGCAACTCTTGGTGTTATGCCACATACTTTTTTTTGTTGATTTTGGTCCTTTGCTGCATTCCTGTACTTCAGAGAGGGATACAACTGACGATAGAAAGACGGGAAAAAGAGAGTATGACAAACTGTATGTCTAAGGTCATGAATGTTGTGATGCCAGTGAGCAACCGCAGAACCTTCCATAATATTTTCCATATTACCTTATATTATTTTTTCATGCTTGCTGCTAAAACTGCTGAATTGAATACAGAATTCAATTTGATGGCTACCACAGAATGTGAGGGCTGATTACATAGTCAACATAAATGCGTGAATGCAACCACATGGAATGTTACTGTTTGATTAGTAAGCCACAAACAGATCATATATCAGAGTCACACTGATGCAGACAGCTGGTATGAAGAAAGCCTGGCAGATGGGTTGTGTGAAACTGCTGTAAATCAATACGTAATTTTTGTCCGTGCATTTATCAAGCTTCTTAGGGCACTACTTCAGGGCTCGCTGACTATGTCCCATGTGGCCCTCTCAATACCATGCAGTAGCATATGACTCAGAATGCATAAAAAATCTGAGACCAGTTTGTATGGACTATTTTTGCGTGTGGCAGCAATAGCACAGGAAATAGGATTTATTGTAAGTAAAACATAATTACGCATCTATCGGCCAGCTTTTAACACAGAAATGTACTCCATTGTATTCCATGCCCCTTGAATTTGTTTAACAATTCTTTCCAGGAGCTGTATACTATATACCTACAGTATATGCTATGTATATTACATTCTGTAGCAACATTACATCTGCAGTTAAATGTGGCAAGACGAACAAACTGTAGTGTTGCCATTACAACAGCCATATGAATCCTGCAGCAGGGCTCACTGAAAACAGCACAGTACATTAGGTCATTTGAAAGTTGTATTCATTCAACAGTAATGGCAAGACAGATGTCTAGTGTGTGGCCTCATCTATCACAAAGAGGTAGCTAAAGATGCAGTGATTCACACGCCACTCCATTCATTCCTTTCTTCTGCTTACAAAAACCGACGGGCCATTATGCTATTACTGCTCTCTGACTGCTTCATCTTAGCCATGTTAATTAACACTTATCTGAAGAGACATTATTGTTGACAGGCACTGCACTGTGTTTTTAGGGGATTGCTGCCATATTATAGATTACGGAAATGACTCATTAGCGTTCTCACATTGCTCCACCTTAGTATACAGTAGACTATATTAAGTATACTTTATTATTATTATTTACCCCCAGGGAGAACAGAGAACCTACTTCAGGTATCAGTAAACTGAATGTGAGTCACATCTCTTCATGCAGTCAGTAATGAAAAAGCTTTGAATAATATATATGTGCTGTTTGCCAATAACCCAGGATAAATGAAAAAGTTCCGGCTGGGGCAGGGCCTTACTGTGTGGAGTTTGCATGTTCTCCCCGCGTTTGAGTGGGTTTCCTCCAGGTACTCTTTCCCCCACCATCAAAAACATGTATGTTAAGTTAGGTTAATT
Organism: Macquaria ambigua; assembly: GCA_008360985.2. Taxonomy (NCBI): domain Eukaryota; kingdom Metazoa; phylum Chordata; class Actinopteri; order Centrarchiformes; family Percichthyidae; genus Macquaria; species Macquaria ambigua. Next base: position 59,585 of record VMKM01000135.1, read on the forward strand.
CTCCTGTAGCCTGGGAACCAGACGAATCTGCTAGCTCATGTTTTATTTGCTCTGGCAGATGTGTCTGGCCCCTCTGCCACTCAGGTCAATCACAACCATTTATCTAATATGGGGCGGGTTTAATAAAATGACTATACAGAGGAGCACTGTTGAGGCATTTTTGTAAATAACCAAGATGGCTGCCACTGATGTGGAACGGTGGATTTTTGCTTTTGTTGATAAGAAAGATGTGTTTGCTGTTTACTGCGACAGGATTTGCTCAGTACTACGTCACACATTTCGTTGCTCTGAGTGGTTGTAGGTATATCCAATGGCATTTTGGCCAGAGGCATTTTGGTCTGCACCTGTTGATAACACCCCTTGGAAACTGAAAATGAACTGAGAGGTTCCAGACTAATTTGCATTTGCGAATTGGTCTGGTGATGCCAGGCTAATTGTCCAAAGCATCGGCTGCCCACTGCTCCTAACACTTATGATGGGTTAAATGCAGAGAATGAATTTCCCTACAGGGATCATTAAAGGATAACTTAATTTAGCTTAAGAGTATTAGTATTTTGTTACCCTGCATGGGGAAACATACCTTTTGATTACACTTTAAAGTGGCTTTAATTTTTATTTTGTCTTTCCTTTATTCAATTATTTTGATGTTCAGCTTTCTTACTTTATAGACCCAGTTTACAGAATCACAGTCTTTCTGCCCTATGTTTACCAATTACCATTAAGTGGCTGGGTAAATCTGTCCCCTTAATTTAACTAAGGAACCAAATTATATTTGAATTACCAAAATTCAATTCTCAATTTATGAGGTTGACAAACTCAGTCTAAATATATTCACTGACCTGTAAACCATCAAAGCCAAATTAGAAGCCAGCTTGCTAATGAGCTGCCGTTCACTTTAAATACATCTTGTCACTTAAAGACTTGTATTTTTTGAAACTGACAGAGAATGTCAGATGAGTTACTGATGATGACATTGACTACAAATATCAGACACATGCCAGTGGTCCCTGGACGTTGACAGGGTCAGCATATCCAGGCATATAATAATTTGGTGATTGTTGGGCAGAGTGCCAGGACTTTAAGATGATGAAAATTGTCAATAAAAGATACACACTGGATTTAATATGTAAATCTGCAGGAAGGATAGCCAAGAAGGGGATAATTTTAATCTGCAATGATTTTGTAGAAATAAAATGCCATTGATTTCTCAGTCCATTCGACCAGCGTTACTGACACCATCAGTGTCTGTTAACAACAGTTTGCCCATGCCACACATGCCACACTTTGTGCTACAGCCGTCAAGTATGCAAGTATTAGAACCTGCATTGAGGTGCTCTTTAGATAAAAAGAAAAACAAAACAAATTGCAACAAGGTCCTTCCATTTTCCGTATCTTAGGATGTGTCCAAAATCACATTCTCTTTGCCTGTATACTGGACTATATTCACTGTCTATCATTGCCCTCAAAAATTCCCACACTGTAACAAAAAGTAGTTTGTACCATGCATACTATTTTCTGCTAACAATGCCAAAATGCAATGCTTCACACTTTACAGATTCGAAAATTAACAGTCAGGTGACTACACCTGTCAGTGGTGCTGCAAAATGATGATTTAATGATGATTCTTAACTGCTTTGTATAGAGTAAACTATTAGTGTGTCTATTATATAGGGCATAGCAAAAAGAAAAGTTAGATGACAGTCATGCCTCTGAAAATGAACCCAATTATCAAACAAATTGTTAGATAGAGCTGAAATAATTAATCAATTACTCAATCAACAGAAAATGAATCGGCTACTATTTTGATCATCAATTCACCGTTTGTCATTTTTCAAGCAAAAATGCGAAACATTTGCTCGTTCCACTTCACAAATATGAGGATGTTCTGCTTTTCCTTGTCATATATGATAGTAAATTAAATATTTTTGGGTTTTGGGCTGTTGGTCGGAAAAATTGTGATGGGCATTTTTCACAGTGTTGACACTTAGTAGGCCAAACGATGAATCGCTTGATTGAGAAAATAATTGCAGATTAATCGATAATGAAAATAGTTAGTTAGTTAGTTGTAGCCCTACATTCAGGTCCTCGTAAATGCTTTGATTTATATGGACCTTAATCTTGCAGTTACACAATTTGTAAGATTAATACGTTTATTTTTGCATATTTAGTGTATGACTAGGTTTTTGACACATGGATTAAATCTACAAACTATTTTGAAGACAATGCCCTGCTTGCTGTTTTAAGTTCTTCCACTTGTAATCCTGGACTTGGAGCATGCTGAACATTTGCTTATCAGCCAATTATATTCATAACCAAGTCTTTGAATCTGTGGTCACCCTGGTGTTACTGTGCAGTTGCTAAGTGGATGTCTGCTCCAGAAAAGAAACGGATGGAGGCAAAGTAAAAGTCAGAGTTAATTAAATGCTCTCTGTGCTGTAGCGAAGGGGTAGCCATGAGAAGTAGGGGAATGAAACAGTGATTAGAGGGAGGGCGTCATGCTCTCCCACCGCCTCACCTGTCATGTATAGCCCTAAGCTCATTAAGGCTGTTGATGTTGCTGTTGCTAGTCAGTGGATGAAAATGTTGTTGCCCATAGTCACAATTTAAAAATCTATATTTAACGTGTGCAAAAAAGAAACAAAGAGAAGGACTAAAACTTGCAGATAAGTTGCTAAGATACCAGCATGTGCAGTAGCCTAATACGCTTTAAATAACTGACTTAAATGTCTGAATAATTAACAATGTGGCCTGTCCTGTTTGAAAAAAAAGTAGTTTGAAATGTAGTAAGTGGAGACAGCAAAAGAAAAATGGGACACAGAGAAATGGAGCCAGAGGATGAGTGCATAAATTATTTTTAAATCCAAAGATCTCTCTGTATCTCAGCATTCTTTTTATTGTTTCCATGCTGATATACAGTGATGGGGTTGTGGTTCAGTTGTAGTGTACCATTTTCATGGAATGTACTGGAAACATTATGTATGAATTCTCCCACTCTCCTCTTTGTTTTCTTTTTTTTTGTTTTTTTTTTGCCTCATTTAAATTTTGTGTTCACACACACACAAGCATAAACACTTTCACACGCTTGCAGACAAGTGTGTAGTCACAACAGCACTATGCAATGCATTATTAAACAAGAGATTAATCTTAAATATAATCTATTTTGTACCGAAATCAATCAGTGAATCACTTGCAGTGATGAACTTATCAGTAGAATCGGCAGCTCCCCTCGGATTTATGGAGCTTTATAGCGAGTTTCAGCTCATTTAGCTGTCCGGCTCGCAACTTTACTGTTTTGGTTCACTCTCACTGCTCTCATAGCAACAAACAACAGACAGACACAGTTAGAGACTAGCTGGTGAACATAGTGGAGCATTTAACAGCTAAAGAGCCAGATATTTCTCTCAGTAGTTGGTAGAGACCAAAAATGGAGCAAAAAGAGAGTGAATATTAGACTTTGACTCCAAATGAAAGGTAATGTTGCTCTGTAACTGCTGGTTGTGTAAATAAGCAACTGTTAACAGCTAACAGTTCACCATATCAATGGTGGTGATAATAAGTACATTTTGTGTCCTCAAGTGGCCAAATAAATCAGTCATTGCAGATTTAAAGTACAATTTTGTGCTGCTGACCAATTGTACACTGTCTTGAAATGTTAAGTTCAAAATGGAGGAAGCTTTGATATCAAATTTGTCGCACCGTCCAATTTTATTTAACTCTTCTTTGCCGAAGTATAAATTGCTCCACAAAAGAGATGCGGCATGGTTTTTCATGAGAATTGGATGGTACAAATACGTTCCCTTGGACCAACTGTGTTAACGTCCAGTTAGCATCACCTAGACACCTAGACAGTCTTTGATAGACTGTTGAAAAGAAGTCATGAACATCCTATGAAATCCTTGTTGAGATGCCCATCAAAGGCTCTTCAAATTAGCTATTTTTCCCAAACTGGCAGTAGTGGCTGTGTAGGGTTTCTGCATGACATAAAGCGCATGAAGGAATGATAATGACATACTTACAAGAAGAAAATGAGAAGAGGAAAAAAGTGTTGAGATTCTTAAAATGTATTGAAAGCTTCATCTTTCATATATGATAGTGGTTTTTTATGCAGGATGTGATCATCATGCTTCTCCCAAAGCAGATCTACATATGCTATTTCAGTAGATGAGAAAATATGCTCTATTCCCCCACTGATTATCAAGCCTTTTAAGATAAGCTTACTTTCTTGTTCTGTGTAAGTCTAAGTCAGCTGACCGTCATAAGAAAAGGATTACATCAAACATTTATTGACAGACTCTACACCTGTAGACTCCACACTGCATACAATTTTAATTTGATTCATCACAGAAGAAGAATTTTGCAACCACTGCACTAGGATTGTTTTCCAGTGCCAGTTTTTTCTACAGACCACCAGTCAGCTAATGAAATTGAACAAGTCAGTGTTACTTGAAAATCTCATTCATTATTTGGGCAGCATGTGCTTTAGATGATGATTAGTTTTCTGTGACATGGCCAGTTTCCCCATTTATTATATCAAACATTTTTCTATTCATAGCAGTGATAGCATTTTTGTCATCTTTTAATTAGCTTGTGCTGTTTTTTTCAATAAGTAACAGAAAGTTATTGTTTGTATAACTAAAATACAATTTGTTTGTGTCTTTGTGGCCTTGTGTCTCTGGGATTATTATTTCTATAGTCAGTTGTCCGTAATAGGGACTTCTGACAGTCACTGTTAATGAATTCCATCTAATATAGTCCCCAAAAGCACACAAAGCATCTGTTAAAAATATTGCTTCCCTTCTTTGAAATGCAACACATCAGTAAACAGTAAAATATAACAATATACTGTATGTTGAATACTAAATGTGTAAATGATCCTGGGAAATATAACAATATATGTTGCATGTCTGCGATGTGTCAAGTGAAAGTGATCATTTCATGAATCTGAGGCAGAGAATAGCCTGGAAGAGGAGTTGCAGGGTGGCAGAGATAGAGGGAAAGGCAATGATATGGAAGAGGATTACCACTGAAGCACCATGACATGGGACAATGCTACAGTCGGGAAAACATAACAGTACAAATTGAAGTGTAGATTATACTGTAATTGGTATAGTGGCTGTCAAGTGGTATAGAATCTAAAAGGTTAAAGTGTCCAGTGATCTTGCCTACAGATAAAATCACAGCAGCGTTTCACAGTGATAACTAGTCATTAATGGAGACCTACAATTACACCAAAAGTACATGTAGGTAATAAACTGTTTATTTAATTAAAAATCTGCTGACAAGAGTAGTAGACTATGTGTGGCCTAATGTAACACTTTCTTGGCTTTAAGAAGAAGGCAACATGAGGTCAGTGATAAGCAGTGTGATGTGGAGGCTCAGTGCTGCCGCTGCTTTAATAAGCTCTCCTTACATCTTGCCCTTTTCTTTCCTCTGCAACACATTGTTGGATTTTACCACCCTGGACAGGCTAATGTGCATTCTTTACAGATCTACTAGGACATCTTTTATGTTGTCAGTTACTATTGCCAAAACGTTGTAGTGGTTTTTACCTAAAAGTTATTACTGTACCCTTCACAGGGTAAGAATCAGTGGCTAAAAACAAGTAGTGGACAAACTGTACAGTTTCCTCCTACTTAGCCAAACTCAAATTGTACTGCAGCATCATTCTATTGGAAGTATCCCTTCCCCTCCTTTATTCTTTTCATGTTGGTGCATATTAGTTTCCACAAAGCCCTTGCACGCTAACAAGCTAACTGGACTTCTTCACTGCAGGAAATACCATGACTTGTGTAGCTTAAACTACTTGAGTCCAGATGGCATTTACAATTTGATATATTTCAATTACATGTCTGCTCTGGTTTAGACAACTAGTTGATTTTCCTATTGTCCTTCATATGTTTTTTTTACTCCATTGGCATGAAGCAGCTTTCCTGCATAGGGAACATTGTCAGTTGTCAAAATAACTATATTATTTGTGTTGACAACCTCATAGAGAGACAGCGTGACAGTAAGAGAACAATAGATATATACATTACAAACTGCACTGTCAGTACAGTGACACTGTCAGATAAATGAAATAGCTCCGAGGCTCCAAATATTCCCTTAGCTGTGTTGTGCTCACCATCCCCACTCTCCCAGAGTTAGTTTGTATACAGTACCTACACTTTCCATTTTCAAACCGGACATCAAATGGATGCTTATCCTCTCCCCACAAAGCCCTCTGTGTTTGCTGACGGTGGGCAGATGGGCTTATCTGTGTGGTCCAGCCTCTACCCCTCACTGAGAGATGTCTGGACCCTGCCTCATCTCCTCCTTCCTCTCTTCTCTCTGCTTCTCTCAATCCCTCCCCATCTCTCAGTCACACACATGCACAAGATGCACTCACACACTCCTCTTTCAGTATACATCCCATCCTCATTAGGCTTTAGGACAGAAGAGGTAAGGGAAGGGGAGTTGGGATGGAAAAGGCCTGCCTGGCTGGAATAGTAAAGAAGAGGGTAGATGGCAAAAATAGGGCAGGAACTACTGATAGAAAAGAGGGAAATAGAGGCAGTGATACAAGGTAGGGAGGCAGACAGAGACATGGAGAGATGCAGGATAACATGTAAAGAGGAGGAGTAATTAAGCCATTTTCTTAAATCACGTTGGAGTTTTGATTCTAGCAAAATGAAAAAGAATACGTTTTTGAACACCTTGATTTATTACAGGGATCAAGGTCGACCTGCCCAGACTGATTGTGGAAATTACCACCCAAGCACTTTGGCTGAATGCTTCTTATCTGCTGCATTTAATTCTGCATCTTCACTATAAATCAATGAATCTGTCTTTTTACTCAGATTTAGTGAGCATAGCTAGAAATGAAAAGAGCATATCTATCTTTTTGAGGGTTAAATAGCAGACAAAGCACATGCTCACATAGACACACATGCGCACACAAATACATGCACGCTCCACATTGTAAATCCAGCCTGTAAACTAATCTCTGCCACAGACTGTAGACTAAAAGCCTGATGTAATCTGACACTCCATCTCTATAATTTGTTTTATGAACCCTCCTCAGTGTCATTATCAAGAAATTGATTCATTGGGCAGAAGCAGAGTTGACGGTACCACGATGGACCACAAAAAAGCCTTGTCCACTTCAGAAAGAGGGTCCTTTATGTGCTTACCTTAACCATACTGAAGGAAGCTCCTCACTGTTTTATTGCTGCATCAAGTATCAAGAATGCAGGGGAACTCAGCAGGTGTCCCTCCCCCCTGCAGCCTCTCCATTATCCTTGGTACAGTTTTATGATTCAGTAGCAGCATTGGATTTCAGAGCATTAATTTAGAAAAAGGCTTTCTGGACAAATTATGTTGTGCTAGATGACATTTGCCAGCAATTAGCAGCTCTCTCTTGTATTAGGAAGTAAGTTAATACTTTCTTATTCCTCTTCTGACGTAGTGAATAAATAACACCTTAATCATCCACAAAGGAGAAAAAAATCTAAATGATCTGTTGCTTGTAGGTTCACATTCACTGAATTGTTTACCAGATTCTCTCAGTTTAGTCCTATAACCTTACATTGGTTTTTTAGTTGCTTTTTTAGTTTTTGCACCCATTTGCATCTATTTATTTTATGATTCTACATTTATTTTGTGTTTTAGAGCATTTCTGGCTCTGCAGGGATTTGACAAGGAAAAAACAAGAAGCTGGCTGAAGAAAACTGCCGCCACTCTAATGCATTTGCCATACTGCAAAAACACCACAACCACCCTAGTAGTAAAAGGCTATCCTGTCCCAGAATCAGGAATACTGCAACCACTACTGTGTTAGCACCGTGTCTCACCACTCTCAGGACTCTTCCATTCCTTACCTGTCCACTAGTCACCCTTGTTTGCTTTGTGACCTCTGCTAGTCACACACCTCTCCACAGCTGCTTTTAATTTTGTCATTTTCTCCTCACTATAAATAGATAACTAGTCACCCTCCTTTTTTGCCAGATTGTTAATGTTTGCCATTGCTTTCCTGCCATTTCTGCCTACGTTTCTGTTTCTGCAACCCCTTCTCAGTAAACAGCCTCAAAAACTTTGCATTTATGTTTGCATTTGGATCCTAACTCCTGTTGCCAGCATTACTCATACCTGCAAACTAGTCGCTTTTTGGCAAAATTTGCCGTTTTGAATGAAAATATGTCATTCACGTGAATCGTGTAGATCGGAAGAGTTTTTGTTTTGTTTTTTTGGGGGGTGGGGGGGTGCACTTCTTCTCAGAGTGCACCAGAATGCTTCGTTTACATGTTAAAATCCCCACAAAATTCTTCTGGGGGAGGATGCCCCAAGACCCCCCTACAGGGGTTGAGTTTACAAACATGTCACCTTTTTCACCTCTTGTGAGTTTGCAGGTCTGATTACTGAACTGTGACATTGTAAGAATAAAATAAGACTGCGCCCAATTAAAGCTCAGTCAGGCAGTGATGCAGAGAGATTAGAAACAGTTCTTTCCTAGGTTGCGGTAATGCAATTCCAAATCTTCAGAGACCAACACAGGAACACAGACAGAAAGAGTGCTAATGAATGAAACTTAATATTTACTATTGCATTCAGAGCCATAGTCCACTGAAACACTGATGTTGTTTCATATTGTTCTTCTAGTTCGTCCTTCAGCTTCTCAACAGTTAGAAGGTTGGTTGCCTCTAAACCTAGACCAGCAGCTACGTATGGGGTTAGTGTAAAAATAAAGCCACCCGCTTAGGGTGGCTAACTAGGCTGCTCTTCACCTCACTTCTGAAGGATTTAGTATATTGGCCATTCTTGCAGGTGCAAATCTTTTGCACAACCCTTTTCTCTGGATACTCAAAAAAACATTTTCTGTCATGCAGAAGGGATTATTATGGGAAGCTATTGGTTTATGCAGTCATGTAAACGGCTTAAATAGAAGTGAAAATGGAAATGCCAGACTGCAGATCTATAAAGATAAGCTCCACTGCAGACAGTTGTTGCAAAGGGTAGGCTAAGGGGCTGTACAGTTTGGTGGTCATAGTTCCGCCGTGACCATAAGAGACATTGGTGGCACAATGTCAAAGCATCAGATACCACTGCCAGCCCAGCGAGACCAATCATTACGGACTTTAGGAAGAAATGGTCAGACATTCAAGTTGACACCAAGAAGCGGGATCCTGTGTGCTGGCTAATCATTGTGTGCTTCTTCCCAGGGTCAGGGGACATCAGAGGTTACTCCCCTTGACAAGTGGTTGGCTTCTATAATTAAAGGCTGTCTCATTAATACTGTTTCACAAAAGAGGCACAGACCTGGCAATGAAAAAAGCCATTACAGTTGGTCCACCAAGCTAGCCATTCCTTCCTTGTGTGCAGGAAACAAATCATACACTCCATGGGCTACTTCATCAGTGTTTTACTGTCAGCTAGTGTCCATATACAGTTGTGGTCAAAAGTTTACATACACTTGTAAAGAACATAATGTCATGGCTCTCTTGAGTTTCCAGTTATTTCTACAACTCTGATTTTTCTCTGATAGAGTGATTGGAACAGATACTCCTTTGTCACAAAAAACATTCATGAAGTTTGGTTCTTTTATGACTTTATTATGGGTTAACAGAAAAAGTGACCAAATCTGCTGGGTCAAAAATATACATACAGCAATGCTAATATTTGGTTACATGTCCCTTGGCCATTTCCACTTCAATTAGGCGCTTTTGGTAGCCATCCACAAGCTTCTGGCAAGCTTCTGGTTGAATCTTTGACCACTCCTCTTGACAGAATTGGTACAATTCAGTTAAATTTGTTGGCTTTCCATTACCACTTTTGATGTGTGTTTGGGGTCATTGTCCTGTTGGAACACCCAACTGCGCCCAAGACCCAACCTTCGGGCTGATGATTTTAGGTTATCTTGAAGAATTTGAAGGTAATCCTCCTTCTTCATTATCCCATTTACTCTCTGTAAAGCACCAGTTCCATTGGCAGCAAAACAGCCCCACAGCATAATACTACCACCACCGTGCTTGACGGTAGGCATGGTGTTCTTGGGGTTAAAGGCCTCACCTTTTCTCCTCCAAACATATTGCTGGGCATTGTGGCCAAACAGCTCGATTTTTGTTTCGTCTGACCACAGAACTTTCCTCCAGAAGGTCTTATCTTTGTCCATGTGATCAGCAGCAAACTTCAGTCGAGCCTTAAGGTGCCGCTTTTGGAGCAAGGGCTTCCTTCTTGCACGGCAGCCTCTCAGTCCATGGCGATGCAAAACACGCTTGACTGTGGACACTGACACCTGTGTTCCAGCAGCTTCTAATTCTTGGCAGATCTGCTTTTTGGTGGTTCTCGGTTGACTCTTCACCCTCCTGACCAATTTTCTCTCAGCAGCAGGTGATAGCTTGCATTTTCTTCCTGATCGTGGCAGTGACAAAACAGTGCCATGCACTTTAGACTTACAAACAATTGTTTGCACTGTTGCTCTTGGGACCTGCAGCTGCTTTGAAATGGCTCCAAGTGACTTTCCTGACTTGTTCAAGTCAATGATTCGCTTTTTCAGATCCGTGCTGAGCTCCTTTGACTTTCCCATTGTAGCGTTTGTGGGCGTTTGTATCCAATGAGCCCTATTTAAATGGCCTCAGAGAAGTCACCAGCTGTAGTCACTCATAATCACTCACAAGAAGTTAAGAGGCCATGCTATGAAGCTCATTTCATTGACACAACTTTCTAAGTCACCAAAATTGCTAATTCATGTTGCTGTATGTATATTTTTGACCCAGCAGATTTGGTCACTTTTTCTGTTAACCCATAATAAAGTCATAAAAGAACCAAACTTCATGAATGTTTTTTGTGACAAAGGAGTATCTGTTCCAATCACTCTATCAGAGAAAAATCAGAGTTGTAGAAATAACTGGAAACTCAAGAGAGCCATGACATTATGTTCTTTACGTTCTTTAAGTGTATGTAAACTTTTGACCGCAACTGTACATTGTTAAATTTCTATTGAGGTGACTTGTTTATATGAATTCAAACTTTTGCACTATAATTAATGTGCCTGTCTTTCAAATGTCTTGTGTCATACTTGTGTCTAATTCTTTGTAGTGCACAAACGTTAACATATTTATCCTTGTCATTTAAGACATTCAGCATGAGTCATGGGCTCCCTGTATAAAGGTCCAGGTTACAGTATGTGTTTAAATCCTTCTTGTTGACCTTCTGTCTGTATCCGCAGCTCCATATTGACTGAAGTCTTGAGTCATAAAGACTTCATTCAATTCAGGCAGCATGCAGAGAACGAATGGTTTTGTGGTCTGTTTAAGAGGCTCAATCATAGACCTAAATGCGTAATTGTATCTATTATGCAGCAAAATAATACCCCAAGCAATTGCCATTTTGTATAGAAATATGTTTTTTGCAAGCCCTATATGATTGAAAGCAAAAAAAGGATTTAAAAATAGAGAAATAGCAAAGAAAACAAGGTCACTTAAGGGTGTTGCTGCTTGTCAGTTCTCTATAAGATAATCTGTGTAGACTACAGTATATTTTTTTGTATTATATTGTATCAAATTAAAAAAATTATAAACAATACTTCCTGCACAGCAGCTTTAAACATGGACTGCCACAATAAAAAGGTCATTGGTACCATGGTTGTTACCACAAGGGCTTAGTTTTTAATAAGCAATTTGACATTGTTTCCTGCTCTGTAGACCGTGGGGAAACTGTAAAAAACTGCTGCTTATCTAGGCATGAACATTTGTTACATGCTTTTCTTTAGGTAGGAAATAATTATAAATACCTTTCATTGTCAGTCACAGAAGGAGGCAATCTACTGTTTGTTGTGATGTTGCGTCAAACAGCATTGTCAAGGTTCTTGACATTCAGTACAGTATTATTTAAGTGTTGGTGTTTGGTATAGACATGGGTGGCATGCTTTATTCTAAAATATGATGCACTCCTCTGAGAATAAGCTTTTTTTTGTAGCTCTTGAGAGACATTAAGAAACTCTGCATCATTCCTGCACAATAGCCTTCAGAATTTCTTTTTGAGGAGAGAGTTCAGCACTTCAACAGTCATATAAAAAGTGGAGCTTTTACAACAGGAAATGCACATAATGGATCATTAAGCATTATGTATACTGTACATGTTAACGTTTTCTAAATTAAGAATCAATGTTACTTTATTTAAAATCTTAATTATTGAAGCTATCAAACAAAAAAAGACAGTGTCACTAAGTATTTACCCTCCACAGAAGATTCAGAGCTCCATGATGTCATTAATACGAAGTGCTTTACTCAACTGAGTGTCAAGTATTAATACTTAGATTGATATGGTGCCAGTTTTAAAGAAATGACTAGTATCTTCTCCATTTCAGCCAAACTATACTTAATCTTAAAAGTAATGGCTTATGTTTTGAGTGGCCTTTTGTTGTAGTTGATTTGTTCAAAAACTTGAAAGATGGACCAACTGAAGGTATGAGAGGAAGCCTTACATAATCTTTGTTGAAAGGGATTCTTATGGTCCTGATTCCTTCTTCGCCCCCATGGGGCAGTAAATTACTGGCAAAGGATTGCACCTGTTCTCCAGTGGAATTATAGTTAGAGTGATATATCAGGTTGTCAATATATCAAGGTGCTACTGGCATTTTATGAAAAGTTCATACTATACTGGCCAGTGAGGGACATCCACCTTCAGCATGATGGATGTGATACAGCTTGAATGATATATATGCCATATATAGGCCTAAATTGTATTGTGATCAATAGAACATTAAATGTGACCTTAACGTATACAAAGAATATAAACATGTCAAGGATTCTGAGGACGATGATGATGATGATGATGATGATGATTGCTGTTGTACAGGGGAGATTTTTAGTATTACTTCATCTAATTGTCTAAATTGACCATCAGTGGGTTAAAACCTTTTTATTTTTATATAATGAACACATTTTCCTTTTTGATGTGATACAATTGTTTAAAGCCAAGGTAAACTGTATTCTTGTACGGTATGTAGGTAGGTGAATATAATTTTCTGTTTAAAACAAGGTCTGTTATATTGCAGGGTTGTATACATCAGTGGCAGCTAGTGATTATTTGTTTGGGTGGGTCTACAGGCAATGATGAATGCTTACTGCTAGCAATGTTTTTGTCTAGCATGGTGCACAAAACTTTAACTCCAGCTATAAAATAGTATTACATTTACTCAGCAATTAAAGTATTTAAAGATTATTTAAATGTAAACATTTAAATTCAACATTAGTGCTGAATGTACATTGAACACAATGAAATGTTGTCTTGCTTGTCATATTCTGCTTTTCTGCGTAATGCTTAAAGGCCTACTGCTTCTCTGGAAGTTACTGTACAACTGTACTGGTTTGAAACGTTAACTTTTCTGGTGCATCATGCTGACCTCCACATGTTGCTGTCACTTCTGCTCCTCTGTTCTTGGAAGACCAGCAGTCACAATCTGCTTCCCCGCTGATCACACTATCTTATAGCAACCAAAAGCAGAACATGAGAAAACCTGGAAAAACACTGATTTATGGTCTTTAAAAAGTGAATTGTAAATTTAATTTAAAAGCTGGAGAAAAACCATTTATGACTTATAAACTATATGTTTTATCATCTATTATGTCTTGCACTAGTACTGCAGTATATTCAATCTGTTGCTGGTGAACAGAAAAACATGTATCAACTGTACAGTAGATCCATAAGAACTGTAGAATATTGTGGTTATTTATTTTAATATGTACCATTGTTTAACAATTAGAGACAATAAGGAGTCTACAAGAGATTATCATGATTATGCTAATTAGTAAATATGTCCTACTTTTATCTGTAGTGAAGCAGCAGGAGGTCTGCAAATGCAGAAGACATACTGTAGTACTCATTTGAGTGAATTTGAATTTTAACATGAAAAGCATTTTCTTAAATTTGAACAGACCATCCTTCGATATTTGCTACTATTTGCATTCACTACTACCACAGTTAGCCATTAAGAAAGTAGCCGTGTAGAGCGATATGTTAGTCAGCCAAGCTTAAACAGAAGAGGTACTGTGTTTCTCATTTTCAGTCGCTCTCCCTCCCTCGCGCTTTTCTTTCCTCTTTCCACCTCACTGCCCCCTACACCCTAACCCCCGCTTTCCCACTGGCCCTGCAAATAACCCAAGAAAGGTTAACTGGCACCTGGCTTCAGCCTGTGAGAACACTGGCCTCTTTCTATTCATGCACGACAGCAGATGAGCTGCTTTAACCCTGCAGCAGAAGGCGTATTTAAGAAGTGTGTGTGAGTGTGAGTGTGTATGTATATGTATGTGTGTGGAGCTTGGGTAAAAAGGAAGCACTCTACATGCTACATTAGAGGTGTCAGGTTTGAAGTGTGAGTTTCTGCTCCCTGTAATCAAGGGAGCTTAGGTAAGCCAAAGACGCTAAGAATGTTTTAATGGATCGACTGTTTAGCGCACTACATTTAAATATGTGTAATAGCACAAATATATGCTCCTTCCTCCTTTTTCCTTTGTAATTTAGGCTCTAGCTTGATATCGACAAGCATACCCGAGCAGTCTGATGTAGCTGTACACAAATAAACTTCACTTTAGCAAGCAGCGTTGGAGTTTTTTAGACTTGGGAGGGTCATGCTCTTTCTTTCCCCACAGGACTGTCAACACTGATATTTTATTTCCGTCTGTATTTTCTTTTCTTGTGCATCCATCTCTCTCGCCCTCTTTCCCATTCTCTCTTTTCCGCTTTCCTCTGCAGGTGTGTCATAAGTGTGTCTCTTTCTCCGCAGGTGTCATTCTTCCTGTTCATTGTGTTTGTGGTTTACACCATGCTGCCGTTCTCTATGCGGGACGCCATCATCGCCAGTGTCCTGACCTCCGCCTCTCACACCATTGTGTTGAGTGTCTGCCTGTCCACCACAGCTGATCACATGGAACCAGTAGTGTGGCAGGTAAGGTCAACAAACATAAGTGTGGGTTAATGGTAGGAGACACATAGAACAGAGACTATCCACAAAATATGCACACACCTCTGTGTACTTGAACTCAACACAATTCATTTATTAATTAATCAGTATTAATTGGCGACTTGACTAGTGTATAATTGGGTGTCACAACTGAAAAAAACTTCACAGCATATACAAAAGAACTAAAGGAGTAAAGTTCAAAGGAATAGTTTTAACATTTTGGGAATACGCTTATTTGCTTTAATCCCAAGGGTTAGATGAGAAGATTCATACCACTCTCATGTCTGTATGGTAATATGTAGCTGGAGCCAGCAGCCGGTTAGCTTAGCTTAGCATAAAGACTGGTAACAGGGGGAAACGGCTAGCCTGGCTCTGTCCAAAGGTAACAAACTCTATCTAGCAGCACCTCTAAAGCTCACACATTTTATCTTGTTTGTTTAAGTTATGTGCTGGACTATTTCCTGGTCCCAGCCAAGAAAGAGGAGTTGTTTTCTTTGATTCACTCACTAACATTTAGTAGACCTGTATTGTCAACAATAACAACATTAACATAAAAAACAACAAATAGATAAATAATGCTTAAAGAATAATTTGGGATATTTTCAACCTGGGTTTTATTTTCCTAGTTTTTTCCATGTATTGCCACAATCAGTTGGACTCAATTTTGTCTCACTTCCCTGTAGAGGTTTACCTACCTTCAGTTTCCAGGGAGCACTGCTTTCCAATACACACTGAAGGGGCTCACTGTACTTAAAGCAAACAAACACACAAAGCTGTTTTATACTCTGCAAACAGGCAACCTGCTGCCAACAACAGAAGATGTAAGTCGAGTTTTCTATCAGGGGTCTTATGAAACATTATAAAGATATTCTGCATGGCACTGTACCTTGTAACCTTATATATTGTTTTAGTTAGACATAGCTACACTATATCCTGCCCTATCCATACTTCATGGGAAGTGTAACCACTGTTATTGTTTGTTTTCTTTTTGTTTTATTTTACTATCCAGATGGAATCTTAATGGAATTGTTTTTTCTTTCCAGACATTTAATGTTTCCCCATCCTGTTCACAAAATGAGCATTTCTGGTCATTTTAACCATACAGTCTGTATTTTTAGCAAACAAACAAATGTGACCTTTAAACTAAAACTAATTTAGCATAGCAGGTGAGTGATAGAAATTCTAATGTGTTTCTTTTATACTTTATTAAAAGGTCACCCTCTTTTCAGCAGTATTGCTGTTTCAAGCGCAAACTGTTCAGGCAGTTGGCATATGCTGAGAAACACAAAGAAATAACAATATAAGGAAACCAATGATCTGGTAAATGCAGACTTTAATTAATTTCAGCTTATTCAAACCTGATTCCAAATGTCAGTGATTGCCAATACACTTTTGGCTAATTCCAGCTAATGCATAAAGGAAACAACATTAGTTTAACAAGCATGTCACGAAAGCCACATCTCACTGATAATCATAGATTTCAAAGACCAGGATGCAATGTAACATTTCAGAGCCAAATCACAAAGGGCATTTCTAGCATACAAAAAGGTCTAGTAATTATTATTTTACCATGTCTTCATCTCAGTGACTTCCTACGTGTAAATTGCACTTCTCTACGCCTTTTCTGCGTGTGTTTCTGTTTGTCAGCCCTGTTGCTCAGTCGCATTCTGACTGAATTGTGGCTTCACAATAAAGAATTTATCATAAATGGCTATTCATCTTAATGGTACATTTTTATTTATTTATTTTTTAGCATACAATACAGTATGACTGCCACTCTAAGATTCTTTGCAGGCATCACTAAACGATTGATACCATGTGTTCAGCAGTCCTTTGGAAAAATTGCTGGTTGAGCTTTTAAAGCCTCTCCAAGCATGAGCACAAAAACAACCTATCTCTCCTGAATGAATCAAAAGGATAATTTATAGTCTCTATTCAAAAGACGTATTGTACTTGAGATAACAGGAAAACATCTCCTGTGCTCCTTTTTAGAATTCTTCATATACTTACAAAATAATGCACATAATGACAATAAATATAGACGGTTTGTGCAACTAGAGCTCTATCCTTGTACTCGATGATGATTATTGTGCCTGTTTTTTCATGTCTCTCTGTATTTCCTAGTCTTAAACCTTCACAAACATTCTCTATTGCCTCTGCTGTGATGGCCTGGTATTTGGTCTCAGCCTACTTTTCTTTCATGTGTAACTGTAGCATGGGCATGCTGGCATCTGGGCAGCCTGGGGCTGTATGCTGCGTGGTCACTATCTGCCAGCTCCTCTTGTGCATCAGGTCAATTTGCCTGTCAGCACAATTCCAGTGGAAAATCTGCCAGAGAGGGGTGTCCTTTAAGTCCTTTATCCCCCTTGTAAAAATATTGATAGCATCAGTCAAGTGAAAAGCAAAAAAAAAAAAAGAAAAGGATGTTCAGAAATTATATAGAAAATAATTAATTATGCTATATCCATCATTAAAATATTTTTTAGCAAAACAAAATAGCTAAATTGGCCTAGTCTAGTCTATGACAATCGAATAACAGAAAGACGCGAAACATTAGGAAAGTGTGATGGACAAGTGTGACAGACAAATACTAAGACCAGAAGAGGACGAAATCAAAGACAGTAATATGGAAGGAAAATCAACACAATGAAAATGACAAAACAAAAATAACAGTGATGACCAAAGTTAAGGAACAGACATGCATGGAAAGGGAAAAGTATCTTATTCAGATATTTTTTGCAAAACTATGCAAAAAATACATTGAAAGGGCACTTGCTTTTCCGTCTAGTTCTCTTAAAATAATAAATATATTTATCTGGATTTTAGTTGGAGTTGTAGAAATGCTTAAGCATGATAGGTAGTATATACACTTTAATGTTTGAAGTTGGAAAATTTGATCAAGGATATGGAGAGACTAATGAATGAATGACGAGCAGAGAGAAGGAGAAAACAAAACACTTTTTATAATCGGACTGAATCGAAATAAAGGGTGTGGTGCCTTTTGATTCCACCTGCTAATGAAGATGTTTTTGATTTTACCTGTGAGAGATGTCTGTGACAGACCTATTAGAAAGGCAGTCCTTCATTAATATTTTGTACAGTCTATATGTGTTAAGTTACAAAGGCATTGTTGGAAGGAGACAGATTGCTGCTCATTCGGCAGTCAAGATGGCATGCCGGGCTGGACGTGACATTGCCAAGGAACGAAATGCCCACTAGTAAACACAGACTCCACCAAATCCTGCCGGCTCTATGTTTCGTTACAAGTATTTTATTTGTCGTCAGTGACAGTGACATTGTTTTCTATCAGTTTGTTGACTATGCTTAGGGCAAGGTCTGTATTTGTGGTTGTGATGATGGCAGGGGATGAATTAGGCATAATTTATTATGGTACAAATGCAGTAGGTGGAGTCAAGTGCAACAGTGCCTTCACGTGTCCACATTTTATGTTTGAAATGCATATAAAAGAAAACAATTCATTCTCCAAATCCAGGTTAGAAATGGTTGCATTTTTTGATTTGTCAATAATTTAAGGCCACTTGGCACAGAGTTCCAAAAACGGCCCCTTTTGCAGGAAGTGGACGACTGTCCCATGCATGTCCTGGAAGAAAAAGTCAGAGCATTAAGGCATTTACATTGAAATTGAAATTTTCAAAGCTAATAAATTGCATTTTTCTACAGTTTCACAGTGATGATACTTGGCTCTTCTATACAGGATTTTTAAAGGTACAATTATGAAATGATTCAACTGGTGCTATATCCCAACTCCCATTGTTGTGTTCTGTAATCACATGGCAGTACATTCAGTGTGCCATGGAAACAGCACCCTGAGTAGCTTGTTCTTCTTTGGATCCAATAACCTGATGCTTACTCACTTCAACACTTCAGTAGTGGGGTGCTGGTTCCTTTTATAGAATGACATTTACCCCTAGCAGCTGGGAAGATCAAATAAAAGGCATGCTAAGGTTCTTGCTAGATTTAGCTTGATCTGTCCCTATAGGGCTTGGAATCAAAATTTCACATCCCCAGCCAAAATTGCTAATCAGATTTTAATGATACTGTTCACTCAAGAGTTTCTGTGATGTAACCAGATTAAACTTCACTGCGTCTGTGTTAAAAACCCAACGGTAATGAACCATTTCACTGGTATCCATAAGCCACATTGCAAGCAGCACATTATTATGGCTCATTATTACAGTTTTTTATTTTTCAAAAACAAATTAGTAACTTTATCAGTGTTTGGACAGGTGAACAATAATCAGTCAGCAATACAAATATCACTGTGGGAATAAAAACATTTCCACTGCAAAAACGTTTATTAAAAAGTTGTTTTAATTACTTTAATTATACCAGTGCTTGATCAGGAGTCAGTTGATGTCCATTTTTCTTCACATTCTCTTTGTGATGAAGCCAAGGTTCACTTACTAGCTTTTCTCAGAACCTCCAACCACATCCCACAGCCTTCTTCAGTGATTGAACTGGGTCTAAAAACAAGCCACTCACTTAACAGATCACCATATGGAACTAAAAGCTCTCATTTTCTCCTGATTTTATTGACCCCACGTGTCCTAACTGAACTAACTTGCCTAAATGAGAGAACAGTAATCATTATCTGTGTTGGTATAATAGTTTAAAACAGTTAGGAGTTTGTAACATTTGCTTTAACTTCACATTTCTTTGTCTTTCTCTACAGTATCTTTTGTAAGTCACTTTTACCCATCCTAAATTACATGAACTGAAATGCAGTAGCCTGGGTGAGGTATCTGTAGAGAACAGCAATGTATCTTCTAATTGGACAAATTTTCAACAGTAAACACTAATGAATGAGCTGTTATCTGAAACCAAGTTTGTCACAGATGTCCAGCTGCAAACTGGACTGTATGTTTCATCCCAGTTACCCTGATATTTTGGCCTGTTCTCTGTGTAACTTTCACAGCAGTGTAATATGAATAGATGTGTCATACAAGATGTACCTAATATACATCTGCATTAACATACGACTATGCAAGTGTTTTGAATGAATCTGGGACAACTTTATAAGTGATTCCATGCAAAGGCGTTAGCCTAATAAATGCTCAAGATAAGTCTTAGTAATATGAACAATTTTAACTCCCTCACTTGAATTGAAAAAGCACCCTTGAGGAAATAGTACATATATGGTCATTATTTAATGATCTTTCTATATCTACAGCTCTGAAAGGCTGATATCTCCCTCTGGCACTGAGACATACAACACAGTGATACTTTGGTCAGTGATCCAAACTAATTGCTAATGTACAAAGGCATCTCAGTAATAACCACTAATCATTTTATGTAGCCTGATTTGATCTTTTCCTTGAGATTAGGCCTTGAATTTCCATTCTGTTGCAGGCCAAATTTGATCAGAAGGCATTTTCTTTGTGTGTTGACACAGAGCCGGGAAGTGGTGAATCGTGTAGATTGTTTATTTGCGCTTTTGTTTGTGCCTGTGTTAAGTGTGTGTCAGACGGAGAGAGTGCATGCATGCATTTTCCTCTTCTGTGTTTCACTGGCAATATGCCAATGTCGGTCCAACCCTTTGTGTCGGGACAGGCTCAGGTGCGCACCCTCCTTTTTAGATAAGAGCAGTGAGGTTGGGTGACAGGATGCTCTAAGTCTAATGTGTCAGAGGGTATCTACTGGACAGCAGCTATAAAATCCTCTCCAGCTTTCTATGTAGCATTTGACAAGGTGAGGCTGATGGATTTGTAGCATTACAACATTGAACAGCATGTTCAATCAGATGGCAAATTGGCTAACACGCTTTTTGACTTTATTACACAGTCTGACTTTTTTGTCCTTTCTGAATAATCCCTCTGGTTGGACACTGAATGTAAGATTTTTTTCTGAGAGAGTGGCAGCAGTAGCAATAAATGAATATGCTAAGGATATGCAGTCCATATTAAGTACCTCTAAATATTGTGTTTGTTTTAGAGCCAGAGTACAGTAGCACTCCAAATTGGTTCCATCCCTGATATTTTGGGGTGTTGGGGGAAAAAAAAAAACTGTATCTAAATAATTTAGCCCTTAAAATGTCACAAATAATGAGAAATATTCATCCCATGTTAGCAGAGCCCAAGCTGCTTTTAAATTACTTATTTTGTCTGACCAACAAGTCAGAAACCCACAGGTAAATCCTTAGATTTGAGTAGCTGACCCGTTATTTTGACTGCACTCCAACTTGAATTGTGAATAAAATGTCTGGGGATGTAAAGGTCACTGGTTCAGATGCTGTAATCTTCAGGGAAGACGCTGGTGAAGAAGATTAATGAGAAAGTCTGTGCTGTCACTGCAACAACTGCTGTTGTTTAGAGGCACTAACATCTTGAAGACTGCAACAAAAATGACAGTTGGTTATGTCTTAATACCTCTAGGATCCTACCAACTGTTGTTTATGTAGCCTACACATGTGCTACATTTAGCCCATAACTGTTTCAGTAATGCTTCCCTGTCTAACATTTTACAGCTGAAGAATGTATTTGACTTTTTATATGATCTTCAATGCCAACAGCAACATAACATGTTGTCTTTGTCTGCTTGCTTGGCTAATAAAGCTAAATAAACATAT
The DNA here is from genome assembly GCA_008360985.2 of Macquaria ambigua. Classification (NCBI taxonomy): domain Eukaryota; kingdom Metazoa; phylum Chordata; class Actinopteri; order Centrarchiformes; family Percichthyidae; genus Macquaria; species Macquaria ambigua. Next base: position 81,106 of record VMKM01000135.1, read on the forward strand.
GTGGACATAAAATAGTATGTTGTTGCTCAAGTACAGCGTGAAGGTCCTTTAAAGGAATAGTTTGACATTTTGGGAAATACGATTATTCGCTTTCCTGCCGAGAGATAAGAAAATTGATGCCACTCTTATGTCTGTAGAGTAAATGTGAAGCTACCGCCAGCAGCCGGAGTCTTCGCTGGTTGCCTGGCAACCTCACAGTGACGACAAGACTCCAGGAAGTGACACATAACCCCCTGTAAAACCACAACATATTGTTTGTACACTTTGGGTGTTGAGCGGATTAAACAAATGAGATATAACGTGTAAATTAGGAGCTTTAGAGGTGCTGAAAGACAAATTTTCTTACCTTTGTACCGAGTCAGATTAGCTGTTTCCCCCTGTTTCTTTATGCTAAGCTCAGCTTTTACTGGCTGCTGGTTCTGGCTACATATTTACCGAATCGATTTGAGCGTGTTATCAATTGTCTCATTTAATTCTCAGCAAGAAAGTGAATAAGCGTATTTCCCAAAATGTCAAACTATTCCTTCAGAAGCTCACACATGCATGAATCCAGGCACGTACACGCATATTCTCATTCAGTAAGAATGCATTAGTGGAATGATTTTTAAATTTATTTTCAGGTCATTTTAATATTTCTAACTCAGCAATTTGTAGAAAAAAACAGCCATTAAATATCCACAATTTTATGCATTGTTGTAGTGTGCATACAAGCTGCCCTATCAAGTGAGAAGGAACCATGCTGACATCTCCACTTTGTCAAGTCCATTAAACTTTACAGTGCTGGCTCATTGGAGCCTTAATGAACCAGCTCATTTATTGAAGAAGTGAAAGCCCCCTGTTGGGTCCAGATTTATGTGCATGCAACATTTAGAAATATTAATTAGACTTTTTCTTGCATGGAGTGTGTGCAACAGTGATGCATTATTATATTGGTATATATTGGTTACTAAAAGGTGCGAAGAATGGTCTGACAACTCAGTGTAAAAATATACTTAGTTGCAACAAAGGTCTCTTTGGGATATTCTGATTTGATCCATACTGACTTTAAACTGAGTGCCATGAATAGCTTCAAAGCAATACTGAAAATTATTAATGTAAGTCGGTTTCCCACTATTGTGTGTTTTATTTTTTGTTGACACAGTCACAGTTTCTCTTCAAATAAGAGGGTATATTTGTACAATGCTTAGTTGTTGGAGCTCATTTGCACTTGTGGTCATTTCTGTTAAAGATATCTTGAAAGCACATCTGCTGGATGTCTGTTGCCAACAGGTCATTAAAACAAGATTCACCTTCACACTGATCTTAGATAGTTGCCTTCCTCTACACATGGTAGTGCCATAATATCCTGCTTAGGGCTTAGCTCTCTGATTTAGATAATCCCAGAATTCACCAGCTCAAAGCCCTTTAGAGGCCATCCTCACCTGACCCCGCTGTTATCTGTAATTGGGTACCAGTGAGGTACGGATGATTTGCACAGCCAGCCGATTCACACAGCTGACCTTTTGAGAAGGTCTGGATCGCTGTCAGTGTCTTGTCTAACAGATGTCAGCTAATAGAGTAGCACCCAAGTCTAACTGAATGTAATCTGTTGAGCAGTTCAAAAGCATATACATGCATATAGGCAACTGTTTTCCAACTTTTGTTTGTTTTTGTGATTTGATGATCCACTGGATGAGGGGTTTGTCAAAACATATTAAAATAGATTTGTTATGTTTATGCTTTTTGCAGCATGTTGGAAAAATATCAGACTCTTTTTGCTGCCTTAAAAAAAAGATAAACTCCAATAGAGAAATGCGCCCCATCCATCTTTGCATTCTGGTGTCAAGTATGGTCACTTAAAGGTAATTTTATGTGGCCACAGGAAGCAGCAAATCAATCATAGTGAACTTGCTTCTTAAATGCAATGACTAAGTTGTCATTCTACTGAAAGCTAGACTCCTTTTCACCACCTCCACCCCCACCAGCTACAAAGAAGTAGTAATTTACATCTAATGTAGGTTTTGAGGACTACAGAACTGCAAACAGGTACTTCTAGCTGATGGTTTGGGTTGTCTGGTGCAACTCATTTTTAATTGACAGGCTCACAAAGAGAGAACGAATGGGTAGCTGAATGGATTTTCAGTTTAATATAATGATGCTTTAGTTATTTAAAGAGAGATTATAAAATATTGCATACAATATATGGGCTGCGGAAAACCCTTTTTATAAAGCAGCTTACAAAGGCCCCAGTAAATCTTCTTGTGCCTGTTTTCAGTCATTCAGTGTACTTGTCTGAACCCTATTCTCTGAACACTATTTTGTAGCACAAAGTTCAGACTGTTTTGTCAGACTTTCTATGGAAAATAAACAGTCATGTACTAAGCCAGGCTTGTAAATGTAATGCCTTTAATTTGGAAAAAAAAAATAATTCGGGTTGTGTGTCTTCTTTCAGTGTTTGGAAATGTGCAGAGAGGAGATAATACATTCAGTGGACAGCAAGAGGCATGTCTGTCCCAAATACAGTGAATAAATGTGAACATAAACCCAGCCAGCAGGCCACACTCATGCCCCTGATGTTTGCTTTTGTCAAATATAAAGGAGAGACAGGTACATTGCTGGTGTATTCAGTGTTTACTACATTCATCTGATATATATATATTTAGAGCATGTGTGTCTGAGCATACAAATCAGATCCTGTTTTCTCAGTACAGATACATCTGTACTCTTAATTATGAGTTTATTATTGGTCGGGAATTGTTTTATAGGTATTGCATGCTCTAGGTCCTGGTTATGAAACAGTTATTGAGCTGTGCTGATGAGTAATGGTTGTCTTGTTATTAAAGATAGAACAGTAGAAAGTGTCAGGTCTTTACTGATTGCAAAAGGAAACCGTGTTAGCACTGATGTTGCCAGCAGAATGGGAAGACAAAAGTTTAATTGCAACCATATATGAAAATCATCCATGTGCAGATCGTCTGTGGGAGGTACTCATAGAATAGTTACATATATGTGTGTGTATTTGTACCTGCCTTTGTCTGGCATGCAGCTCTACAATAGATTAATTAGTTTTACAGTGTAAAAAGAAAGATCCACTGATGTAGATTTTATCTTTTAAAAAGTCTGATATAAATCTTTCAACGCAATAAACTACCCTGGTTGTCTACTGTCAGTCGACTGATAGGAGTACATAAACTAAACAATTCCCATAAACTTTTGTGAGCTGAAAAATACATGACGTGGGCTCTCTGAGTAATGTTACTGGAATAAAATGTTTGTTCCCGTGCGAAAGGTCAAAGGCTTATTCTCCTGGTGCTGAAATGTAAATCTGTTGGGCACATTTATGTTTTTGAGAGACAGCACAAATTGCCAATGGTCACTGTGACAATAAGGTCACCATTATCCTGGAAAGAAAGACAGAGACTGCAAGTGAAAGTAAAATTGGTGAGAACAAGACAAGGCAGGCAAACAAGAGAGAATGGGACTGTGTATGAAAGAGTGAAGAAGAGAGAGAAAATATATATTTTTTTAAATGTGATGGGAGAGATTAAATTGTCCATTTGCTTTAAATTGCTAAATATTGAGCTCAAGGTTATTGGGTCTCCTGGGTCTTTATATATTCACCTCCATCACTGGGCCACATCCTATCATAATAGTTCCTCTAATGGAGCTTCCTGTGTAGTGCTGCCATGAGGGATGCATGAAATGTGAATGAAAATAAAGTACCGTTTTGAAATGAAAATAAACAGAATAGACTGCACTTCTCACAAATCACTATTTGCACTCTGAGTATAGTGTAGAGCTTTGGTTGGTGTAAGCATTTATCCTTATGTGTCATATTTAACACAACAGTCTGTATTCTCTGCTGTTATAGTGGGATAGGGGGCAGTGTACGCGATGAGTTCCACACATGAAGGAGCAATTGCTGTTATCTTTATGATTGTCCTTGGACTTTTTCTATTAATCTGTTCTGTATGGTAAGCCACTGAATACAAAGAGTTTTGTACAAAGAGTGAAGCTAGAGCCCAACCATGTGAATACAAGACTGAAAGTATATAGCAATGCTTGTGGCCCTGTGAGGCTGTAATGCTATGTAAAAACTGGAAAACAAAATAGTTGAATGGATGAAACATGGAGACATCTTTGCTAATATTCTTTTTTCTGATTTTAGAACACATCAGGCTCAGCTTTACGTTGTCAGGTTTAGCTTACATCTGTCTAATACAGGATGCACAAATGAGCGAGTGAGCAAGGATGTTTGTGCAAGAGAGTTAGAAATTGAATCGAAAATCATTCTTAGAATTTAGGACTTATTTTATGTAATGTAGTTATGTGTGATTCTGTGTTGTGTGTAAACATGCTAATATTAACAGGTTAGCGTGTCAAAGCTGTCGCATAAAGATATCACTGTCTTGTTGATAGACAAAGCCAAAATGTATGGCTATCCATTGTGCTGGAGAAAACTTCAAATCGACCACTGTTTCAGTTAAACTTGATAAAAGTGGAGTTCACAGGGGTATCCAATACAATAAATACAATCAATTAAGATTTATTGTAGTTAAGATGATCTATATCATTAGTGATCCTTACACAAGTGCCCTCTATGATTGACAGCAGCTTCGTCACTTAAGCCATGCCAGGTCAAATAGAGCCTGTAGTGGGATCTGGTGTTTGCCGTAATAACAGACAGACAGGCCTCCTTGTGTGCGATGAACCTGAACTCAAGGGAAAGTCTGTTTATATAGACAAGATGTGTGGATACATCATTAGCCACTGGGTTTATTTATGACTTAGCTTTCATTTCTTTTTCTTTTTTTTTTGTTCATGTCTTCAGCTGGGTAGAGGGAAGGGTTGATGCGGGGAATACATGATGCTATTTCTGGGAAATAAACAACTCGACAGGGGCAGCATAGAGGGCATCAAATTCCCTTATCTTACCATTGTACTGTATTTCTCTATCCCTGAGGTCATCGGTGGCTGGAAACTGTTTATTTACTGTTTAAATAGCAGAAAATGAATTGCCCTTAAATACAGTGTGTGGTGTTGGAACATGAAAAAATAGCTATTTTATGACCTGATCCTTGATCTAAGGTATGTAGTTGTGGTCAATGGAGACAAAATGGCCTTTCTGATACTGCCTGTTTCATTTCACATAACCAACCAACAGATAGTAATGTTGAATGTATTCCCTTTTACAGCTCTGTTTCTGCTCTTTCAAATGAATGCCAGCTTACTAGTCACCCATTAATATATTTGACTTGAAGATTATTATTGTCTGATATTCTAATACCAGCTTTGTCTGTCCTCTGTTCCTGTACAGATTTTGGCCAATATTATCATTTTCATGTGTGGCAACATGGCGGGGGCGTACCACAAGCATCTGATGGAGTTGGCACTTAAACAGACTTATCAGGACACCTGCAACTGCATCAAGTCCCCAATTAAACTGGAGTTTGAGAAGAGACAACAGGTAAAGTGTTCAATAAGTCTTAATGACCAGTGAGCCAGTGAGAGTCAGGCAGGCAGTGAGTGATGTAGCAGTGTTGATGGTGATAATGATGGTGTTAGTTACAATAATGATGAAAAGGATGGGGAGTGAAAATGTTTACAAATGAGGAATGGATGAAGTAAAATGAATGAGGAGAGTGTGGCAATGATGATTATGATGATGACAATACATGTGTAAGGCGACAAATTGAGAGAGTAAATAAATTAAGAGAACATTATGGCATAATAATATTTAATCCAGAGCAAAGAAATTCATCTGCCTGTTAATGCTACACTTGAGTGAAACAGCTTTGTTTTATCAATGTAGATGTGTGTCTCACACACCTGTACTGTGCCGTGATGTGTGTTGTGAGTCATAGAATCCAGTCGGCTCTGCATATAGCTGTCTTTATGTGTTTGATTCCTGTGGTTTAGGAAGGGAAGGAGTCCGCAGAGGATTCGAGTCAGGAGTTTTACAATTACCACGTTTTACAGAATGTGGTAATTGTTAATGACCTCAGTTAGTATGATGGTTATGTTGAGTCCCTAAAGCCCATTGCACATGCTAAATTCCCTGTAGTAAAAGCTCTTTAGCATTCTATGACTGCTGGGTGAAATCTTTGCAGTTGATTAACAAGATATAAGAATATCTGCAATTACATTTTCATCTGTAGCAAATAAGTCCCTTTACAGTGAGTCTATGGACTATCTGATCTGCTCAGGTCCATTTATACACTCATCCTTTGGTACTTTTTTATGTGTGTTTGTGCGCAACATCTTGGATGGCAGTGATTAAGTATTTCAGCTTCAGGCAATTACATGTGATTCATCCATTACGACATTTTCAGAATTACATTGTTTAGAACATTTCTTTAATGCGCTGTTGGTCACATACACTATCTCAAATGCTGGAGATAAGATTTTCACAAAACCTAGGATAGTGATTGTCCTCATTGTTACATCTCCCATTTTCTTTTTCCTACTGTGCACAGTTGAGAAATACAAAGTAACATTTTGTAGTTATTGTCCAACTCAATCTGTCTTTCCACATAAGTCTGTTGGATTTCTTTTTAAAATACATTTCTTTGCTAGTTCATTTTCATAACCTCTTTGAAATTCTAAAAACATGAATGCTGTTTGTGTGCAGATGCCATTTCCAAAAATACGTTCTTTTATTACTGATATGCAGCAGACCAACAACATTGTTTGTGTGTATATGGATTTGTGCTTTTTTCCACATGCTGTGTGTAAAGTTGGAACAGGTTAGTACAATGAATGCAGGTGAATTTGGTGCTTACAAGCACCATGGCTTCCTGTGAGAAATTAGCAAGGTGTTGATTAAAGCTCACTGCTGTGCAAGCCTGGGATGTAGCTGGCTTTTTGCTGCAGCTGCTGCAGTTGTAGCTTTTGGGTAGATATTCAGTCAGAAGAGGGTGATTCCAGCTGTTGTGAAAGTATAGGCTTGGGGTGGAGCTGGTTATCCCTATGGTGAATACAGCTTGTGTTACAACTGCCACGAGTGAAACTGAAAATGCCTTGGGTGGAGAGTTTTGCAGTGGCCCTGGAGTGCTACTGCTGCCTGCAACAGCTGGCAGTAACTGTGCAGAGACACATTTCTCTCAGGCACTCATAATATATACTGTTTGCTGCATGCTTTTATCCAAAGTGCCCTGCAGTACAGCAAGTGCATACAATTTCGGGATGAGTGATCCAAGGGGGACTATGTGAATGCATAAACCCAAAGCCCTGGCAGCTTTTGTTAGCAGCCACCATGGACCTCTCCTTCATGTAGAACCCTCTGAGCCTCAGCAGCAGAGCAGGGAGACGATCAATGGTGCAGACAACTTGTCAAGTTGAAGGTGACATTGGCTTAATTAAGTGTTTTCTCCAATCTTGAACTTCTCCTCACCGTAACATGAGGTTTTTTTGCTAATTACTGGGCAGGCTGGCTTAGAATAATACCTACTGTGCCCTCAGAGAATAACAGGGAGAGAGGGTTAAGCTACCGCTAAATGAAAGAAAAGTTGTGAGGCGAATAATGGTCGAGTCTGTCTTCTGGTGGTTCGCAGTAAAATAATGATCACTGTAAAACAGTATTTTTTTTTATATATATCATTATTTTGATTAACAGGAAGTCAACCTGACACAATGCCGTGCCCAATTAACCTTCACTTGGCACTTAAAGGTTTCATTGAGGCCGGCGACAAGATGGTGACAGCTTCTTGTCTCCTCCTGTCATCAAAGGTTAATGCTTCAGAATTAAATTAGGACTGAATTCAATTAAATATCAATTTGCTGAAAATGTAAAACTTTTTCAGTGACAAGTCAAGGTCCCTGGTGATTATACTTTGATTACATAAATATCCAAACTTTGGATCTGAAAGCTTGCTTTGTTGCTACAGTCAGAGCTTTGTCCTTGTTTTGCATGTGATTCTTTGGGGCGATGAAGCAATGCATCCCTGTGAGAAAATACTCTGAAGTAACTGTTACTGTTACTAACTGTTGGGTGTCTTTTTGCACACATCAGCGTTAGATTTCCGCTTTACTGTTGTGTGATTACAACACAACACTTTATCACACACATTTAAGCGGTTGTTTATCAGAAATGACATGCTTTCCTGTATGAAACCTTGTAATATTTATTATAGATGCTGATTGTTTTAAATTGTAATACCCTTATTATACTGCTTGTTTATATTATTTGTCCTTGATTTTCCTGACCATCTCTGTACTACTACTGCTTCTCTTTGTGTTATTGCCGTTAGGAGCGTCTCCTGTTGTCTCTGCTGCCAGCTCACATTGCCCGGGTGATGAAAGCCGAGATCATCCAGAGACTGAAGGGCCCAAACTTTGGCCAGATGGAGAACACAAACAATTTCCACAACCTCTATGTCCAGAGACACACTAATGTCAGGCATGTATTACTGATTTGTATTTACCAATTATATGACCAAGCAGTATTGTACTGTACTTGTAAGACACATATGTGACACATACTGTACCTTTGTCTTAAGACTACAGATTTACATATAGAGCAGCCCACATGTATATTCATTGCTTTTCCTGGAAAACTTATAAAACCATTATATTATAGTATATTGATTTATATATATTTTTTCCATCTCTAGTATACTGTATGCTGATATAGTGGGATTCACGCGGCTGGCCAGTGACTGCTCACCTGGAGAGCTGGTGCACATGCTGAATGAGCTGTTTGGCAAATTTGATCAAATTGCCAAGGTAAACATTTCATTATTGGACTCAAATACTCAAAGTAACACATCCTAACAAAGTGCTAATTTTGCTACTTCATTTGAAGGCTAAATGATAAAACACTTATCTCATACATCTTACTAAGTTGTGAAGGGTAAAATCCACCCTAAATGCCTTTGGTGATGTATCTTGCATTTATGGTCACTTTCTATTGCTTCATGATGAATTTGTCTTATTCCTGCAAATACCTGGTCAAACGTAGATGACTTGACTTCACACTGAGATATTTGCCTTGCAGATATAATAACATTTGTACTGCAAATATCTTAACAAAAAACACATTTTTCAATCAGCAATCTCAACTATAATTGGTAAACATACTGTATCAGGTTTTGATCTCAGCCTCTCAAAATCAAAGAGCAGGAGCTTGTTTCTTTACTAAAGTTTTCATATGTTGTCATACATGGACAAACCGATCATAGAAAATATAGAGACTTCCATTTTTCCACTCACAGTAACATTAAAGGAGGTAAAAACAAATCTGAGGGTGGGTTTTCCCTCAAAGGGTTATTATGTGATTCAATTAAAGAGCTGCCTGTATTGTCTGTCAATGGGACCTCCATCTGACACTGTGTATCTGGGCCTGTGTTCCACCTTTTTATATGCAGGAAAATGAATGTATGCGGATCAAAATCCTGGGCGACTGTTACTACTGTGTGTCCGGCCTGCCGGAGTCTCTGCCGAACCATGCTAAGAACTGTGTGAAAATGGGTCTGGACATGTGTGAGGCCATCAAGTAAGTGCTAGTTACATAACAGTGCTGCTTAAGAACGACAGTCCCATTTTTGAAACGCTTGCTTCTCTGTTACTGTACAGTATGTCTTAGTTAGTCATATAAGCATCCCCCAACTCTGCAGTACTAATGCTGGGTAGACCTTTGGCATCAGTGATGTCAAAATATCTGAAAATATCTGACCTGAAATGAAATGGATGTAAACAAATGATGAAGAAACATGCACAGCAGTGGTTCATTCATCATACTGCAACCACATGAAAACTGAATGCACAAATTAAATGCCTCAAAAAAAAGTTGCTTCATGCTGATTCTTATGTGTGTTAACTCAGCTACGCCCTGAAGACTCTCAAGAGTCTCATTACACTTCTGGAAATTTTAGGTACTACTTTTGACTACCTGCATTTCAAAGATTGTTTGGATATGGCTTTTAACACAGTGCCTTTTTGAGTTACATGTATTGAAACACCCCTACCCGTAATGATGAGAAGTTCTTGCTAACCATTAGCTCAGATGTAGAGACTTTTTCTTGATTGCCAATTTAGCTGCATCAAACGTGTGGTTGTAAGTGTGAGGTCCCGAGCTCACCTCTACGCTTCAGTCTGAGACAAGGGGGAGGTGGCTGGGACAGAATTAATGGAGAGAGAGAAAAACCTCAAATAAAGTTTAATTGAGGAAAATTTGAAATCAGGATTAGCATATTTGTTAACAGACTTGGTTTACACGGAAAACGTGAAAATGACTGTGGCAGGTTTCCATCTCTCTTATTTTCTCCAGTGTTTCAATTCTCTTCATACACCATAAAGGTTAAAGAATGATGCAGTTCCTCTCTTTTCTAACAAGATATACGGTGTGGCTGATGATTTTCTGTTACTCCACATTAGTAAGAGTTGTTTTTGGTGGATGACAGGAAAGTGCGAGATGCCACAGGGGTTGACATCAACATGCGTGTCGGCGTGCATTCTGGGAATGTCCTGTGTGGTGTGATTGGACTCCAGAAATGGCAGTATGACGTTTGGTCACATGATGTCACGCTGGCCAATCATATGGAGGCAGGAGGTGTACCAGGGTGAGTGAACTGGAAATAAAGCAGAAGCACTTGTTATCATTTGCATAATATTGTGGTAGAAATTCTTTGACATACCTTTCTGCATCAGTTTTGTCTGATTGGTTACTGTCAATCCTTGCTGAAGAATACCCAGATTCATTCTTAATATTCATAGAAAACCATTCATTGATTGAAATGTTTGTTGCCAGGCGAGTCCACATCACCTCAGTGACACTGGAGCACCTGAATGGTGCCTATAAGGTGGAAGATGGGGATGGACAAGAAAGAGACCCCTACCTTAAGGAACATGGAGTCATCACTTATCTGGTCATCAACCCAAAGGTACCGTAGCACATATGTCACATACAGTAAAATGAATATTGGGCATTGCATAAAATTCAATAAACTGACACTGTTTCCATGTTTGTCTAGGTGGAGCGTCGGAGCCCACAGCATCATTACCGCTCCAGACACACTATAGACGGAGCAAAGATGAGAGCCTCAGTCAGGATGACCCGCTACCTGGAGTCCTGGGGAGCAGCCAAGCCCTTTGCCAACCTGCACCACAGAGACAGCATGACTAATGAGAATGGGAAGATCAACACTGCTGTGTGTAATTTTTGCTCTACATATGTTGTGATTTAGGTGATGGGGAGGTTCAGCTGTAGCTTGTAACCCATCTCTCTCCTCTTGCTCTGTGTCTAGGATGTGCCGATGGGGCAGTATCACTTCCAGAGGAGATCAGAAAGGCAAGCTGCTCATTTTACAGCTCCAGCACAATTTTCTTTAGCCGGATTATCCCCATCCCTTAACAGTACAGAGACAGACAACAAGATGATTAATAAGACTAGACTTCTGCTCGAGGCTTTGTTGTGTGTGACCAATATTATGCGAACCTAAAAGATATTCTGTCTCTTTTTCTTCTTGTTACCAATTAAAGGACAAAGTCTCAGAAGAAACGGTTTGAGGAGGAACTTAACGAGAGGATGATCAGGACCTTTGATGGGATAAATTCACAAAAGTAAGGGTCATTTTCAAAAACAAATGTTAATCATTTTAATTTTGTGCAAAAAGTATATGCAGAAAGTTTTGGAAATGATCATAATACTGATATGATGTGCTGTCTTCTAAAACTGCAACTGATGAAACATGGTAACGTTAAAGCAAATAATGGCATGTACTGTATCTTCTTAATGTAGTGGAAATTGTATTGAATACCCGCCTCTCCATATCCCTATCGAACATACTGAACAAATACATAAACTTGAATCTTCCATTTTTTGTATAAACACATCTAATTTAGTTTTGACACTGCCTGTATTCTCCTTTTTATCTGGTCTATAACTACGTCTTTATGCTTCCAGACAGTGGCTCAAGTCCGAGGACATCCAAAGAATATCGTTATTCTTCCACAACAAATCCTTGGAGAAGGAGGTAAGAGGCAGTACAAGTACACTGACATCATTCACCCCTCAGTGAATATATTGGAGTAGCAGTTTCAAAGAGAATTACAGAATATATTGTTACTGCTTGTTCCTTTGCCTACACCTAGCTTACCTTGAAATCTTGTAAATTACAGGGAGACTTGTGGTGTCTGAGTGCACTGTTGAGGAGCCTTTGAAGTAGCTTCAATATCAGCCTTTTGTTGAAACTTGACCTTCTTTTTATCCTTTTAGTACAGAGCAACAACCTTGCCGGCCTTCAAATACTACGTCACCTGCGCCTGCTTGATCTTTTTCTGCATTTTTATTGTGCAGATTCTCGTCCTTCCAAAGTATGTGTGATTTATTTTGAAATCACATTACTGTTAACACAATGTTTTACTCTGTTTGTGTGGAGAAAAGGCATGCATATCTATTTATATGCAATATATATTACTAAACTAAACTTTGCTTATGTCTCTGTGCCTTGACACATAATTTAGAGCTGAGGGCAGTGCTAATGACATTTTGCACAATGAGATTAAATTTTGAGTGAACTAAAATTGCTGAACTTGATGACATATTGTATTTTTCTTTTAGGACAACTGTCTTGGGAATATCCTTTGGAATGGCTTTTCTTATCCTTTCCTTGATCATCTTCATATGTTTCATTGGACACTTCCTGGTAGGTACATCCATTTACTACAAACATCTTTGTTTTAGAAGTGTCCTTTTACATTAAAACCGGCATTTAACCGCTGTCTAATGGTACACTTGTATGCTTAATGTTTGTCTTAATGTCCTACCAAAGGCACATGAGTGGCCCCTCTGGTCAGCTTAACAGCCCATTAAGTGCCCTTGTTGTTACCCTTAGTGCCCCTCAGGTTAACACAAGTGTCACTCTGGTGTGACCATAGGCCAAAAATTAATCCTGACCCTGTGCATGAAACAGGTGCTCCTTTTTCATTTCCCCCCTGCCCCTTTAGAGAGCCTGTTCACACCACTGCTTTGGTGCATGCTTCAGGAGACTTATTATCCTTTCATTTCTGGGCAACATAGACATGCATAGATCCATTACTGAAATGTCACACTACAACCTTTATCTTCGTCTTTGTCATGGAGACGTTTTTCCCACATAGCAGACACACTGTGCTGGGCAGCAGTCTTTACTGGATCTCATGATTCTGGGGTTTACAGCATACTTTATGTTTGCATTATAAATCATTTAGAGTTAATTCTTAGGTTGTTCATGATACATTTAATGGTGGTAAAACCCCTCTAAAATAGGTCTTACAATGGAAATAACAATGCCCTTACATGCCCTTTTGAAAGAGCGGGCAGGTATGTCTGGATATTGCCAATGCAGTTATATCTAGCTACTGGGAGATAGTCTATGGCTTCAAACGCTACTTCAGCTCTCTTCTGTGATACTCCCCTCTAGTAAAAATAAATTGAAGACCAGAAAAAGGAAAGAGAGTGAGGTAAAAATAAATGACCATTAAAACATTAAAGGAGATATAAAATTCCATAAGCCACAGGCCTATGCAACCCTTTCTACCCAATGTCTGATCTTTAGTTCTTTGCGAGTGAGAATCTGCTGCTTGGCTCTGAATTGTGCTCCCTGTGGATGTTGCCCAAGGCTAGAAATCAAAACACAACACTCAATAGCTAAAGTCGAGAAGCCTCCTGCTGCCTTTTGTCAACTTTATTTGGCATTGGGTCTTTGCTTTCGTTCATGTCATGGTCTACTTTTTGTGGAAAAGACATCCATCACAGCTTATTTTAAGGATCCTGTGTAATAATTCAGAATCAGCCTGGAGTTCATGGATCATCTGTGAATAGAAACATTAGACTCCAATATTAAAATGCATGTATTTTACTTGGCACAGTGTTGTAGAAGAGTGTCTTTCAGTTTCAAGAGCACATCCAGTTCTTTCGTCCTAGCCCCGTCACAAGAGGAGATCAACAATGAAATTATTCCTTAATCTCCAATATAGCATTTTAAGCCAAGCTAGCTATCCATGAAACATATTTCAGTTAAGATGTGAAATATTCACTAAAATCTTGAGATTTTTCCATTAAAATCATAAATGAGGACTGTGTCATTTCAAAATCAATCATGTGGTCTCTGTTGGATTTAATCATTGTAGGCTTAAGATGGTAAGATTTGATTATCCAAATAATATTTATTCATAGATATTTTCCTCCCCTAATATGACTTTGGATAGCATTTGAAAATCAGACAGCTGTAACCAGCCAGTCAGTTGAATTTTCACAGATGCAGCAAAACAACACCAGCATGCTTCACTATGCATGTACTTAGTTTTTCCATTCCCAGTCATAAAAAAAGGTATTGACCTACATAGCATTTCTTGCAGAAACCTCGTCACTGTTTAGGAGGGAATGATGGTGGGTACTTTTTTAGAAAGGTCAAACATGGTTATTTGATGAACTGACTTGCATATTCTGCTGGTTCTATGACTGTGTAACTTGACATCTTCTACATAAATCAACCCTGGCAGATTCTCTTACTTTGTCTTTTAATTCTCATTCACGTTTCATTCAAGTCATACATATTATTATTTGAACGGCTGGTCTAGAGGTGAAAACTGTGTGCAAATGCCTCGTTGTCAAAACAAAATGATGTGTCCCACACTAGCTCTATTTCCAGCATTCCCACTGGTGCATAATACAGTCTGCCATCCTTACTTTATTGTATTGTAATGTACATCCCTGAGCTATTCAAGTGTCACATCCACTCAGCCCCAGTGATGCTCAGATATTGCTCTGAGATGATCAAGCAAATGATTTGGGCTTTCACGGTCATTGTTTCGCAATGGAACACATTCAGCTGAAGGCAGCGCTGCAAAGAGGAAAAATAATTGACTGTAACAGGCACAACCAGCATTTGCTGAAGCCTGGGAAGATTTCATTTTTAGTATAAAATAAAATGTAGTAAATATACATTAAAATCATAATGCTATAGTGTGTGGTCTGTCAGGCAATATTGCTGGGTTAAAATCAAGAGCATGATTGCACAGTGTGTACTAAATCGTAAAAAACTTTGCCCCGAGTTATAATGATTTGATTAGTGAAGCAGGAGGTGGAAGCCAGTTAACAACCCCTTTTAGCTTTGCTTTGGTTTTAATGAATGTTAGAAAATAATCATTGCAGTCTGAATGGTTTGTTGGAATATATATATATTAGCTTACATCATTTTATACATGATGGGATCACTTGTAGTGGTGTTTTTGTAGCATTGTTATTGCATGTAGTTTGACTATATTGCAGCATAGACCATTAAGTTGATAGGACTCCTCTTTTCATAGTTGAATGCCTCTTGTACTTCTTTGATTGGCACTGCTGAGGCAATTAGGAGTTAGTCAGTAATAGGTGCTTCAGTGAACTGTTTATGTAAAGTTTAATTTATTTCACAGTAATTGTCCTTACCCAACAGAAATAATTAATGTGGTGTTGTGCATGTGTCTGTCCATATGCATATGTGTGTTATTTACTTAATTACTTCACATGTGCTTGTGTTCCTTGGTGATTCTTCTGTGTGGCTTTGAATGTGTCCGCCACCTTTAATATCTCATCTTGTCTATTTCGACTCACACATTGTTGTATTTGTGTGCTGTTGTGTGTACGTGTCCTTGCAGCACTGCAGTAAAAGCGCCTCCACTTCTTGGATGTGGCTGCTGAGGTCATCAGTCATTATTGCCAACAAGCCATGGCCCCGCATAACTCTCACCATGACAACCACAGCTCTAATACTCATAATGGCAGTCTTCAACATGGTAAGCTTGTATGTGCAGATACTGCAGTAAGGGAGGGGTAACACCAATTAGGCTTCACTAGGAATATAATAATAATTCAATAGGAATATAAGTATCACAACCCTTTCAGGTGACACACCCTTATTTGAAACTGGAGTGTAATTACAAGGTAATGGAATGCAACCTGTTGTCACACAGATAAAAAAAAAACACAAGTAATGTAAATTAATAGGAACCAGGGATTTTTTGCAAAATCATATTCATCAAACAAATGTACATTAATAGTGCTGTCTTACTGAGTTTACTTAATAAAAAAACACAACTCAAATCTTTATTTCTTGTAACGGTAAGAAAGGATGAGGTGCCACAGCTGTAAATATATCTCAGTCGTCATGATTAGGGGTTGTGGATGCACTAGCATTTTAATATAGTATTTATCTCTATGCTTTCCATTTTTTTGTTTATTAAGCTTCAAACAAACTGGATATTTCACCACACAATCAACTACAGAAAAATATATTATTTGCATTGTTTTCTTCTGCCAAGCAGTATATCAGTTGTTTTTTTTTTCTTCCAAACATGAAGATTATGGTTTCCCTGCATAACCGTGCCAACACCATTTGCATGTAGTGGATAAGGGATTACTGTATATAACATTTTACATTTTTATTTTGCTCTTCTCCGTTAGTTTTCAGATTTATCTGTTTAGTTCTGTAGAGATAGTATATCTTTTAAATACTATCTGCTTAGTGTCTGGGCCCCTATTCACAAGCTGCAGATAGCTTATCAGGGTGTCCCATTTCACATATTTTTATTATCTTATATGATTGTACCTGTATTCTAACTGTTTTTTGAATAAACTGAATTGAAGCTGAAGCTGAGAGAAAGAAGACTAAAATAAAAAGGCTCGGTTAAAGGTGAAATAGTAGCCCAAGGCTTGTGGGGAAGTTGCGTGATAAAGCATGGTGTCAGGACCCTGGTTTAGACCTTCACACAAATCGATTCCAGAGATTATAATCTTGTTTTGCGCCTGACGTGGGTCAGTTGCTCAGGGCAGATAAACCAAATTAACTTGGCTTTGCTCAGTGGGGCAGCCAATCCTCATCTTATCCTGCAGGTTCACTTTAAAGGACATTATTGAATGGTTGTCACTATTTGCCTCTTATCTAACAAGACTCCTGTTTTCCTCCTGCAAGTACAATGTAAGACTAGTTTGTCTTTTAACACGCTGATGTGCAAGGCAAGCAGGCAGTGAAATTGTAATTTGCATGTGAATTCAGTGTTTAGATGGAAAGATTTTTTTAGCACTGCCCAAAGATGAGACAAACCCTTAATTTCTGTTGACTTTGTGTTGTTTTTTTTTTTCTAGTTCTTTTTGGAAGACAATTTGTTGCCTCCTGTTCCTGTTTACAATTCATCCAATGAAACACTCTTTTACCCTAATGGACAACTAATCGCCTTCACAGACAAAAACAATTTCTACCTTCCTGTAAGTAAGGATGAACATTATCATGAGTCTCTATAAAGTCGTTATTGTCTTGATGATAACTTTTGAATAAATCAACCCATCTGTCTGTCTCTTTTTCTGTCTGTCTAGTATTTAATTTACAGTTGCATACTGGGCCTCATCTCTTGCTCGGTGTTCCTGAGGATAAACTACGAGCTGAAGATGATTATCATGTTGACAGCTGTGGTGGTTTACAACGTCATTATTCTACAAACACATGCCCCTCTGCTGGATGAATATAGCAGATTTCTGTACAAGACTGAAAGCCTGGACAGGTAGGCACACAGCGACAAACAGATACTGTTCAAGACAGCGTGAATGATGGATATAGAGAAGCAGGGTGGGTGAGGAGAGAGTGCTGAGGTAACCTTAGAAGAGAAAAGGAAGTTATGTTGAGACGATGGTCATCTACTATTAATCCTGTGGGATTCTGAGTCACTATGGAAAACCATAGTGACATGAAGAGACAAGATATGGGAAGGTAAAAGGAGAGAAAGGTCTACCTAAAAGTCTTCATCCAGTCAGTCGAGTGAAGAATATCTCTAAATGGAGGCACCCGGGGGCATCCTTTGCAGGTGCCAGAACCACTTAAACTGGCTTCTCTCAATGTCAATATCTTCTCCACAACCTCATTTTTTTCTTTTTTCTTTCAACCACTTTCTTCTCAAAGCCACTAATGATGGGGGTTGGAAACTAGAGAAAATGTGCAGTATAGATCAGCAACCCAATGATAGCTTGGTGCATCTTAACGCAGGCCAGCTTCACATGCTTTCACCGACTGTATTCAAGCTTTTTCCTGTAGTGTTGATATACAGTGGTCAGTGTATTGTAAGTGTTGTGCTACATTATGTTGAAAGTAGGTGTTTATGTTCAGGTATTGGATTGTGGCATGTGAACAAACATGAAAGGAGATAAAGATAAGTAACCTTCATCTTCATACATGCAAGACTGTTGTCATACACCATAGCAATGACACATCACACTTCCATTTACCTCTTGCGCTTCTTTTGCATTTGACTGCACCGTACATTCAGAGTGGACTGAGTATTTAGTTCCAACAACAAATCTAGCGGTTCGCATCACATCAATTTCAGGAGTCGCACTCTCCCAGTTAATCTTTCTTTCATATCATATCGGTATTTTAAGCTTATCAACTTAATAGTTTTGAAGGACCTCCAGTATTTGGATCAAGTAGCTTGTGAAAAATAAGGCGTGCAAAATGTAGTAGTCTACAGTGGTTATATATTTTAATGTGTCAGATACATATTTAATATAAATAATATATAATATAAAAATTGGATCAGACTCAGTAATGGCAGATACCCAATATCAAAGGACTTGGATTGGGATCAGGCTCAAAAACACATGATCAGGAAATCACTACACACATCTACAATTTCACATTTCAACAACAAATTAAACTTGAATGAACTTCAACCATTAACTTAAAAAAAAAGAAAAAGATTCCCTTTAAGTACTTTAATTACTTCAATTAAACACAAGCAAGTATTGAGCAGTAAAGCTTGAGTAACTGAATAAATAGATCAAAAGTTAAAACACAAGAGTAAGTAAATAAAGTAAATAAAAGTTAGAGGTCCAATCATTCTCCATCTGAATCATTGTGTTAATCTCGGACTATAGCCTGCATTATTTCAACTAATTCCTGCTTTACTATTTACTATTTACTACAGTACTATTTATTATATGGAAAATAATTAATTTTTTGTGTGTTTTTTTGTAATAAATAATGAAATAATTAAAATAATTAAACTGGCATTTAAAGGGTTAAAATCCTGATAATGATTGATTGTTTGGTAGTTTTGAGCAGGTTGAAGTTGTTTAAGAGATTTATGAAAAAAAAAAGCAGAAAAAAATATTGATGTATGATGATTTAATAGCATTTTTTTTGTGCGTGTACATTTTTGCCACGAAGGTGTCCAGGGGGTAGTAAATTTTAGGAGGGCACAAGGGTTAAGTCACAAAATGCAAGTCCACGGTAGTTACAGCCAGTGTCCAAGTGAAGTCTCAGGTGTGTGAGTTACAGTCTAAGTCATGTACAAGTCTCCATAGTGATTCAGATTTAAGAACAGTATGGCTATTTCTAGAAATTTCAATGAGATTTATTATATCTTCAGTAAGTAGTTATTGAGGGTATAGAGGAACCACAGTGCTTATCAGTACTTACTTATAGTAATTATTATTTGAAATATACAATCAACAATCTTTATCTTTTTAGGTCCAGCTGAAATCTGCTCTGTAAATCACTTGTCCTGTGTGAAACCAAAAGGGAGAAATTTATATTTTATATTTTTTGGTTTCATGATGTCACTCTCTAGTTTTGCATTACAGTAATTGATGGAATACTGTCGAATTACCAACTGCGTAGATAGATGCCTTATTTCGATACAGCCAATAAAATCTTGCATTAAGCGGTAACGTCAGCGTTCTATCATAGATGGAGCAGACGGTCACACTGATCCAGACAGCAGTTAGACAACACATGAGCCACAGATTCTGAACAACAACCACATTAACTTCCCTGCTAAAGCCTCCTTCTTATCTAAGTTACAGACATGAACACACATCTTGTCCTGTGCCTTAGCTTGTTGGACGAGCCACCAAACAAACATTCACCTGTAAAGTGCACTGCTAACGTCAGTTTGCAGGCTAGATAGCATATTAGCTGCTCGGCTGCAGCACATTAAGCAGCATGTAAACGTACCTGCAAATGTCACTTTGGTTCGGTTAGATGGTGGTGTGGACCTTAATCTTCAATACCACTAACAACAGGCTGTCTGCCCATGACATGCAAATTTGTTTACTTTGTCTCTCGTTCCCTACAGTGCAACACTGACACTCTGGCAGCCTGCCAGCTGCTGTCAATCAAACACAGACATTGACACGCCCCTCCAGTCAGCTGAGATGAGAAGGAGCATTTCTGATATTTCTGATATATAACACACTGACATTTTTGACTAATTGTGATTTCAGTTGGACTTGAAGCGAAAATATTAGTGTATGGTAACGATCAGCTGAATTTAACGGTATTTTCTCATAAGTTTCTGCCTAGCTTATTACATCTTGGTAACAGCAGGAAACATTAATACAATCAGAATAACTAGTAAGCAGCATCATCAGTCTTAGTAGACCAACAGACTACTGAAATGCACCAACTGGCTAATACTAAAGTACAAGTTGCTAATTCTGATCTATAATTAAGCATAGATTATTTCCCATGAATATGTTCCCCATATGCTACTGTCATTCACCCACACTGACCCAACTGTGCTTCCCTCTTAGTGCACTGACTTCATTTTATATTCCACACCACATTCCCACAGCCTCCTCTGTTGCCAACAGCTCATGGAATTAGCTACTTAATAAGGATGAACAGCATAATAAGGTAATAAGGAATGAAACCAGTTTCTTTGAGACATTATAAGAGAGAAGCCCATGGATATGTTAACACATTACATGCCATGTTGAGACAAGTGCAGTAAGGCCAAACAGTGACATATGCTTGATAGAAAGCAGTCCTCTGGGCCTATGTGATCAATGTGCTTTTTTTGCTTCGTGAGATGATTTGACAGCGATATACCATGGAGAGTTGGACTGCTGGAAAAACTGCTCAATGGAAATAGGGAGTTTAATGAAACAAGATGTTGACGTAAGGCTGGAAGTTTGGTGTCTTACATTGGTTACTGTCCATACTACTCTTATATTAGCCTCCACTATTGTAACAAATACTCATTAACCCCCTACACATTATCAGAAAATGTCCTGAGCTGTGTCGGTATTTAACTGAACTCACAGATATCTAAGAATGAGCAAAAGACCCCTTAGCTGTTTTTAATTCTGTGCCTGAAATATCCACATGTGAAGTCCATGCATTTTTATATGGCATTTAGTGGAAAGAAAATTAACCTTTTTATACGTTAAATGAATCAGTACATTCAGTACCACCTGCGTTTCTTGACAGTAGAGTTACATCATCAGTGTGTAAACCTGGCCTCCCTGTTGTCAGGATGAGACTTAATAAGATGCTGCATGCTGTTACTGTGCCCAGCGTTCAATTAACAGCTCCAAAGTCTAACTGCTCTTAAAGCTACAATGTCTGGTTCTTACGTTTCTATTTCTCCACACGTTAAATAAAGATAACATGTACATAAGACAGCTTTATAGATTTTGGAATGTATATATTTTCACTTTTCACAAAGCAAGGCTGCTGTCAGTATTTAAGCAAAGCTAGACTAACCTGTCTCTGGATACACAGAGACAACATTTTAATCATTCACATCTGGCATTGGGTAAGACAGCAGAAAATGACAAAAAAATATCAGTTGGTTGCTTTTCTTTACAATTCTTTATAATTATAATTTTCTAAAGGACATTCTAGTCTAAAAAAAGATCCATTCTCTTTAAACGGAGCAGCCAAGGGAGACTTTAGTGATGACATCACTACATCATCTACAGACAAATCCTGGAGTTGTTCCATAGACAGCAAATAATGGAATAAGTCTTTGGAAATTATGACAGCACCCATTGCGGTTCTACTGGAAAACTAGATTTTCTGATTCATTGCTGGAAGCCCTACTTGCAAATAAATGTCTTTTGGATGTAATATCCAAAACAAAACTTCTTGGAGCCCGCAGCATCCATCACTGATTTGTTGTCAGTAGACAAATTCCAAAAAAAAGTGTCACCAGATGGTCAATTCATCAATTCAGGTCTAAAACCCTATTTGCATGGCACTAGTATTACCTGGGGACCTCTAGTAATTGGTAATAATTGCGGAGGTCATCTGTGATCTTAATCACATGTAAATCTACCATGTCTGTAATTTGTAAAGTAAAAATTCCACTGCAAATTACCTACCATATTTCACCAAACACTGCATCTCTATGATTTGTGTTTTTTTTTTTTTTGTTTTGTTTTGTTTTCCTGGTCGAGAATTATGGAGCTCTTGTCGTTCAGGAGGCGGATGTTACGCAGAGCCTTGACATCATATCCGGGAGATAATGTCAGTAAATCCAAGTAAAATACAGACTTTGCTTATCCCATGCGAATGCACGAGGTCCCCTGGTAATACTCACAGTCCCGTGCGAATAGGGCATACATTGTCTGATTTCCAGCAGAGGAAGGCAGTTGTCTTTTTGGTTATTGACTTTCCAGTCCAAAGCAATCGAAATAGCATAATGTGATTTTCAAGGAGTTTTCCCTCCTGCTAAGCACATAAGTTTCACACAGCTTTGGTCTGCAGTAATACAAAATGGGAAAGTGTTTAGTGTAGAATTGACAAATTGAAACACTTTGGTCATTTCTGTAGATGAAAAACTCTACCTATCACTATTAAGAGTTTTCATCAGAAACAAAATGAAATCATGCTTCCTGTTTGTGTGCTTTCCATCTCTGATTTGTCTTCATGTGAAACTCTGTGTCCTCAGTCATTTCCATTGATTCTGTGTAAAGAATTGATTAGATAATGAACCAGGCGAGTGCAGAACTTGCAGGCTGTTTTCTCCGTTGTCTGCTGAGCTCTGCCCTAGATAAGAGTAAGAGTCCATTGATATGCAAAATGTGCTTGCAGAAATTAGGATGCAACAGTCCTGTTTGAGTCTTCACACATTCAGAACTTCAATAGGGATGGCCAGACTTCACTGCTATGAAGAAAAATCAGTTTCATTGTAGATTTAAATGATATAATAGGTCAATTTTTAAACTTTTAACATCGGCTCTTATACAGAATGCTTTGAGCTTTGAATGTGTTTGAGCATGTACAGTATCGGATTTGTTTGTATGCATGCACAGTACAATACATAGACACACACAATAGCTGCAGCTTGGTTGGTTGCCTAATTCTGGCCTGGACAGGTGTTCTATTTTTAGGGTTCTGATGGTGGAAACAGCTTGAAGTGTATTCATAGTGCTGAATCTTTGCAGATCGCGAACACTGTCTCGTTGTTTATTTCTTCTTGAGAAACGTTTCTTGTGAATGCACCCCGGCAGGGAAGCTCAGCCACCGGAATGCAAATAGTAAACAAGCTCTTGTCACAGCAAAGCAGAAGTGACAGTCTTAACCGAGTGACAGCTTGGAATAAAATGGTCTGCTAACCAATCATGTGACACATGTCACAGACTGCTGATTGCAATCTGAATGTTTAATTAAATGTTCTTACTCGCATCTCTCTGTCATTTACTTTTTCACCCCCTCCTTTACTTTGATCTTTTTTTGTTTTGTCACTTTTCACTCTTCATCTCTGTCTTTATCTTTTTCTGTCTTCTCCCTCTTTCTCCACACACAAACACATTCTTCCTTTTTTCTCTGCCCTTCAAGACCAGGAGTTCTCAAAGACCTGAAGACTATGGGCTCTATCTCCCTCTTTATCTTCTTCATCACTCTGCTTGTGCTCGCCAGACAGGTAAGTCCACACTGTAATAGTTTGAATGACATTATCGTCTGTCTTGTGAACACTCTCACCTTCACAGCTCTGAAAGGATTTAGTTTTCAGATTTGCTCTTACATCAACATCACCATTGCACTCTAGTTTTTTCACTGTGTATTTGCTGTTGTTGTTGTACCTGCTGTACCTTCTTGATTCAAACTTGTTTATTTTTTCATGTTTTCACCCATTTTCTCTCAATTTGGAATGGCTGTTTTTCCCGTGTACTATGGTCTTTGTCGCTGCTAATGCAGTCTGTTGGCCTGTGAAAGGTGTAGACTGCATTGTGAGACGCTCATGCTGTATCTTCTACATACCTCTCACATCCCTCCTGTTGAGGGACTCCACGATCCCGTGCTCTCTTTTACCCTTAATGATCTCCCACGCATGAACACGAGTGAGTTTGATGCACTGCCTGCAGCCGCTATGTGCCAATGATTTACATCAGCAAGTCTGAAGTTACTCAGGTGGACTTTGAGATTTACTAGTCAGGAGATGCAGGGACCAAATACTGGTCATTCTGGAGAGTTGTGTGCTTCTTAGTCCAGCTATTTTAGGGTTATGC
Organism: Macquaria ambigua; assembly: GCA_008360985.2. Taxonomy (NCBI): domain Eukaryota; kingdom Metazoa; phylum Chordata; class Actinopteri; order Centrarchiformes; family Percichthyidae; genus Macquaria; species Macquaria ambigua. The sequence goes on from VMKM01000135.1 coordinate 105,332, forward strand.
TACACTGCAGGGTGTTTACTGTGCTTTGTAGTGACCCAGAACTGGGGCACTACTGTGCTCTGGAGCTACAGCACAGTCTTAGCTAGTAACATCAGCTGCATGTATTTAAAGTAACAGCAATCAACCCAGCATAACACTCTTTACATTTTGATTACACAGATATCTACATTTTTACTCTAAGCTAATGCTAACATACAGTAGATAACACAGCACATGTAGGCCATGTACTACATGCAGTGTGTAAATGTGCATGCATCCTGTTCCACTGCTAAACTCATACTACTTATTTAGTGTGATTTAAATAGATATAAAAGGGTTATTTTCCACAACTGTTCACACTATAAATTCCCATTGGGAACTTCTGTTCCTGTTAATGCTTAAGGGCTACTGTCTCACCAAATGTGTTAATACGCTTCCTGCACTAAGTGATGCTGGATTTTGATATAGAGCCACAAATCTAGACATGAACATTAAGTAGATTGAGTTTGACTGGATAATAAATGCTGCAAAAAGACAAATTACTGACATCCCCGGCTCAATGACAAGGCACCAGGTGTAACCGTCTGTACAACAAAAATAACAGATGCCATTTATTAATATCTACTCAGTCGCACACACACTTTGTCTTTGTACCACCCGTCTCTTTCTCCCTGACTGTAACAAGTTATTATATTTCTAATATTGAATCATATCACTTGCTCTGCTTGATCATTTTTCCATTAGATCATCTTACAAACATGTTTCTCCTTGGTTGATGCATCCTCTTTATTTAAGCCTGTTCCTGAGCAGTACACGATGAACCAGTTTTGATAGACTCATCATCATAGAGCACCTGAGCTGTGAGCGCTTCACATAATATGAAAGACAATGAAATGTCACGTTTAAAATTGTACCCACAATTTTCTCACTAAAGAAAGTCATTCCTCACTTTCCCTGCAACATTTTACTCTGTCTTACCTTACGCTGTGTTCGCTGTGTTCAAAAAGTTTTGTTGATATAGTGCTGGTAAAGTAATCATGTTTTTGTAGCTTTTCATTTATGTGATTTAACCAAACCACATACATCACTGTATTTCTGTCTTTCTTGATGGAATTTGTATTGAATTGTAGCCCGTTCTTTTCAATGTTACATTTTCTTTTCTGCCTTTAAGCCTTGCTGGAATCCTCACTTGTAGCTGTGTCTATTTTTCTCTGTGACTTGATGGAAGCAAGCTGTACAGCTGTACCTTCAGTCTCTTCACCTCTGTGTCCTCTTGTAACAGAATGAATATTACTGTAGGTTAGACTTTCTGTGGAAGAACAAGTTCAAGAAGGAGTGTGAGGAGATTGAAACGATGGAGAACCTCAACCGGGTTTTGTTGGAGAATGTTCTGCCTGCACACGTTGCAGAACATTTCCTGGCACGCAACTGGAAGAATGAGGTAGGCTTATTTATTTATATTCTTGTCTTTTCATTAGAGATATGAAGGACCATGTAAGTTCTATTCTGACAAACGGCTGCAGGACTGATGTATTGTGGTTTTACAGAGGTCTTGCAGTGCCAGTGGCTATATTCCAAGATCCATTATGTTCATTCATTAGCTCTGATGAGGCATTGCAAAAGCAGCTTACCTCAAAGATGATCCATGTTTCAAGTCAATACAATAGATCTGAAATATGTACATATTTTATTTCTTTGCTTCTAATTATGCTGATTTTAATCCACTTTAATCAGAAGGGGTATTGATATTTTAAGGTAAGGTTCTATATTTAGCCATTGGGATGTATAATTCAAGAGTTTATGCAGAAAATGTGAAGCATCCAAGAAAATCCAAAAATTCAGGTAGTAATTTGTTCAAAATGTAAACCTTAAATGGAAGTGGCTCTTGTAATGTAGTATTAGAATGATTAATTACCTATAATGACAACAAAACATTAGGAGGCACAGTCTAGGTGAATTTGCTGACTTGCCTGTGAGATTTTCTCATTCATCATTCTGAATCCTGTTATATTCCCCGAGTGCTTCTCACTGTGCGAACTGAAAAGTAAAGTTTTACATCTTAGGAAGTTTAGAGGACGTGGTATCTTAGAGGTCATGAGAGTTTAAGTAGGAATGCTGCTTTTGCTGCAAAAATTCAGAATAAGGAGTCAGCAAATGACTCTATTCCTGCACTTGAACAGAATGTTGCAGCAAGTTGCTGGTGAAATGGATTTTAGAGTCACTGTTATTTGGATGGTGGTTTGGGTGATTTGCCTACTTTGATTTGTCTGTGCGGTTTATGACTTGTGTTTTGTCTGCCTCCATTTTCCCACAAAATACTGTCAAGTATTTTTAAGCTTAAATATACACATAAAACTCTCACATTTCAAATTGGTCATTCGTTTATCATGATTAGCTTGAAATAATACATCAGAATCTTGTCATCTGTATTTCATCCATGTTAAGTCTGTGGTTTATCAATTTTAGAACATTGTTTTACAGCTGGCTAACGTCTGTATTCTGTCCCCTGCTTTTTGTCGTGCAGGATCTGTACCACCAGTCCTATGACCTGGTGTGTGTCATGTTCGCCTCCATCCCAGACTTTAAAGAGTTCTACACCGAATCTGACGTCAACAAAGAAGGATTAGAGTGCCTCAGGCTCCTCAACGAAATCATTGCTGATTTTGATGAGGTAAATAACCCTCGCAACCTTCACAAGATCCTGCACATGCACCACAAACGGTAGACACAAACCAGGATATCCTTCCAATAGGTTTCAGTGATTTTCTAGTACTATGCAATTGGACACTGAACTGTGTGTCTCATGTGCAAGCTATAACCTCTTGTTATAGTATCTGAATTTTCTGAGAGGCTTTCAGTGGCAGGCAGATGGGAAAAAAGAACACAGTAATGCTTCTTACAAACTGCATAAATATTCAAATGTTGTCCATATGCATATGGATGTACATGCAGGAGCTATCACTTCTGCCATAAACTATGTCTCATTTGTTTTAACTGCTGTGTGGATTGTGTTTGTATTTGTGTGTGTAGCTGCTGTCCAAACCTAAATTCAGCGGTGTGGAAAAGATCAAGACCATTGGCAGCACTTACATGGCTGCCACTGGGCTGAACGCATCACCTGGGCCTGAATACACAGCACAGGTAGGCTCATCGCACACACATGCAACACACATTAAAATCATACTTAATCATTTTAGAGATTCAAACACATCACATCTACTTCCCCAAGTCTTTAACATCACCTCTCACAACTTTGTGCGACTGCAGCACACATTTAACTAGAAATGAATGTGTTACTGGTTGTGTTCCTCACTGTTTCCCCAGGAGCATGACAGACAGTACATGCACATAGGGACCATGTTAGAGTTTGCATTTGCCTTGGTGGGGAAGCTGGATGTTATCAACAAACACTCCTTCAATGACTTCAAACTCCGAGTTGGTGAGTTACACACGAAAGCTACATTTAAAAGCAAAGTGCTTTTTAGCTTCTAAAAACTTCTCACAGTTAAACTGCATTTTGCCTGTCGTACCATAACATTTTTAAAAAGTGACTGCACTGTGAATTCACCATCATTATACCTTTTGGTTTGTCAAAGTTGCTGAGCATACAGTGATAATGGAAAATATGAAGTGCTCTAAATATAATAGAATTCAGCAGCGGGGAAGCGACTTTGTTGTCGCCCGACAGACATCAATATGCAGCAGATAAATGAGATGAAATATGAGAGCGCGACAATATCCCTAAGTTGCAACCCTTATAGACTTGTTCTTGTATTGGCAGAGATATATCTTATTATGCTGCTTAGAATCACACAACTGGAGTTTTGGTATAAAGAACAGGGTTTTGAATGGAGACCAACTGTATTGTTTTTTTTTTCTATTTTTAGAGCACCAGTATGCTGTGGGGGTAATTTCATTATCTTGATAGAAACAGAGAGAGAGAGATACGTACATGTCTAAATAACAAGAAAATAAAACGTTTGCAGCAAAACATAGGTATAGTCATGGCAACGTAACAGCAGTGTGAGAGACTAAAGAGTAGAGGGAGAATTGTAGAGGAAAGCAGGCAGGCAGGTCCCAGCTCCCTGCGTGCGGTAAGAGTCAGAGTTCAATACCTTCAACCTGTCTGTGAAGATCGCAGCATGGGATGCTCCATTAACTCAGCAGTGTGTGTGTGTGTGACTGTACATCCCTGCTGCTTCCAGACGGGCCTAAAATGCTCCATCAGAGAGGGATACAAGTCCCCACCCACTGGGACTGGACAAAACCAGCGGCCATGCTCCTGTGTGTGCTGCCTGCGCACTTCTGTAGATTGCAATTTCCAGCAATCTGGAAATTGACTCAGAAGTCAGAGTGAAGAGAGGCCCAGTGTCATCTCAGTGCTGTGAAAAGCTCCAGAGCCTGCTTAGCAGAGGTGCTGAGAGTGTTGGGGATTAAGAGTTCAGCTACATTTAGTTTCCCACTTCATCTCATGTTCTGATGAAATCTTGTGAAAAGCTTTGTTTATTCTGAAAGCAGCAGGTCTCTTACTGAAGGCCTTTTGGAGCTGCTCTCTGGCAGGACTCAATAATTAATCAGTTATATCAAAAATTGATTTTCATACATTTCCAACAACATTGTTCAAGTATGACATCAGAAATAGAAACAAAATAACCTTTTTTTTTGTGCTTGCTGTTTCTTGATGTTCACCTTATTTTTAAAAAAATGTGTCTCTTCTTAACACATTTCTCGTACATAACATAATTCAACAGGTGTAAAAAATGTATGAGGTAATACAATATGTCATTAACTGTAATTATGTTTGAAATGTGCACCAAATACTTCTGTGTCCTGTGTACTGTAATTTCCCATTCAGATCAAAAAACAAGAATCTGACAATGTAGTAACTGAGTAAATATGGTACAGATACATGTGAAATGTTCACTGATTGCTTGGTGTTCTTTGTCAGGTATTAACCATGGTCCAGTGATAGCGGGAGTCATTGGAGCCCAGAAACCACAATATGATATCTGGGGAAACACAGTGAATGTAGCCAGCAGAATGGACAGCACTGGAGTCTTAGGAAAAATACAGGTAATTGAGGGATATGTCCAGGGATATTCTATAATTTTCTTATGGTCAACACATCCCATGAAATTCCAAAACCAACAATGTATTGATCCTACTAACAAGTATTATCTGTGTAGCCAAAGTCTGATATCGTGTAAAAACATCAGTGAGCCACACTGTTGCACTGGGTGACATGTTCACTACCATTGGGCACTGTAGTTTTTTTCCCCCCATTTACTCAATCCCACATACACTGTCCTGCTGCTGTATATACTCACTAGTGTATGTTAATACACAGCTGAAAATAGTTCCCAACAAATGCCTGTTTGAATGTTTGCCAAAAACTACTGAAGCTGTTCAACGAAATTACTCAGAATTATTTAAAAACACAACTATATATTTGTGACCCGTTCTTTTTAAAGATTTTCATCTTCAGAAGGAATGAATAAGCTTGGTGCTGAGAGACAGGTCATGAAAGTTTGAATGTACTGAGACGGACTAACACATTGTTGTTTGGGTTTTGTTTCATGGGATTGTTTGAAAATAACAAAAATACAGAAGACCTCCAGCCATAACCATCTTCTGTGATGCATTCAAGAACAAACCTCTCCTTCTCTATATCTGTCAAACATCACATTGTGTTTGAAGTTGCCTGTTTCTTTCAAAGCAGAAGCACTGCTCCATTTTGTGTATAGACATTTTAAATGTCAGTACGAATGTTTAAAAGATAAAGCTCTTCTTCCCTCTGCTTGGGCTGTTTATGTCAGCAAGGACATCACATCATCTCAGCATCATGTGACATCTTCAAATCTTACAGTCGCACCCTGCCTGAGCACTGATAAGACATAATGGTTTTTCACCTGCCTGGCATGTGGCTGTGGGAATCATTCAGTCTTCAGAGGGCTGTATTACGCTTCACAGCCTGTACACATTTGATAGAGCCATCTGCTTTCAATTGCATTCCAAGATTGCCTGTTGAGATTTTAAGATATGTAGAGGCAACAATTAAGAAATGTTATTCCAAGGTAGCACACAGATATTTCCCATCCTGTGATGATGTGATTTTTATGGAAGCCTATAGGGGACTATATTAAAATGATAATGTAAACTTGAAAAAAATGAAAAATGAAAATGTAATTCCGCAATAGCATTATAATTTTTCACGTGTCCTTTGAGTAAAAATTAATTAATTCAACTACTGCTTCCACTATTTTAAGTACTGCCTTAAGCACTGCTTCAACTTCTACTTCAATTACATCAAATACAGCTTAAAATAGTACTTCTACATTTATTACTTTTAAGTACTTCAAGCTAAAGCAAGCACACTCAAATTTTAATGAACCAAGTCACTGATCAAGGAAGTGACGTCCTAACTAAAGACCCGCCTTGATGAGAGGACTGACATGTAAATGTGGTGACATGTAAATGCAATAGACTGGGGGCGCTGTTTCACTTATTGCATTTGATTATTGTCCACTCTATAGCAGGTTAAGTCTTTGAAAATGAAATGTCAAATGCCGTTTTCATTTTCAAATTGTTAGAAAATTGCTGTGACTTAAATAATACTTGCACAAATGGAATATCAGGTTACATTGTTAATTTTCAAATTTGAGTTAACATTTGAATATTGTCCAGCGTAGGGTAGGACGACTTTGAAAATGAAATGTCAAACAGCTTTTCCATTTTCATTTTAATATGGTTGTAGAACGCCCATTTGAGTATGTGAAAATGAAAATGAAAATTGGATTATTGCATTTTAATTTTTACTCAGATAACACATACAAATGTCGAATATTATAATGCTATTGTGGAATTACATTATCATTTTAATAGTCCCCTACAGGCTTCCATAGATTTTACTGACATTTCCTAATTTTAAAACCCACAGAGGATGTTTTCATTCAGTGTTGTTTATAAATACAGCTTGAAGTTCTACTTTGTTCCCTGGAAGTTGCAGTAATGTTATTCTACGGTTTTCAAATTTACAAATTGAATTTTCTGCATAAGCTGTGATGATTGATGTGCCCTTTATGTCTTACAATCCTTAATGGTAGGATTAAAAAATACAGTAGAGGCACCTGTGATTGCAGCTCTACTTGACAAATGTATTTTTGCAATCTTGTGTGAAATTAATCTAAAGGTTAGGGTTTAGACAACACTTTATATCCAACTTAAATCCTGATTTCTTTTTTTTTTCTGCTAAAATACAATAGATATCTGGTGATGCAGAGCAGAATGCCAAGAATACAACTTATGAGTTAATGGTCAGAAGATTTTTTCATCAGTTCTCTTGGAAATGTATTCCTTTGGAGACCCGAGTATGTTTGCCAGCAGGAATTTAAATTCAGTCGTGTAAGCAAAATGGATGTTACCCATCTGGTTCTCCCTGTAGGTGACGGAGGAGACAAGTCTCATCCTTCTGACTCTGGGCTACATGTGCTCTTGTAGAGGCATAATCAACGTCAAGGGCAAAGGAGAGCTCAAGACCTACTTTGTGCACACAGAGATGACCCGCTCACTGTCCCAAGGAAATGTAATGCCGTAAGACTGGTTCAGAATATGCTGCATTTACACAGGCACAAAGAACAGACATTCATTTCAGATGGAGGAGATTTGATCTTCTTAATGCTGTTGTAACTGAAACAAAGTGTGAGGCACAAAGGAAATCAGATCTGCGCTGCAAGGAGGAAATCTGATTTTAATGTTGCATTGCAAGTTACCTATGCCACAGCTGTAGTATACATTTTGTCACTTATGTAACTGTAAGTGTAGCATGTACAGCAAGTAGGCAATAACCCCTGAAATATAATATCATTTAAATGTTGGATCTAGAAAAGCCACGGTGGCACAAGTTCAGTCAGAGAGAAGAATCTGAAATGGTCTAAATTAGTATTCTGACTCAATTCTGGGAGGCTTGTTACAGTCACTTTGCCATAAAAGACTCTTTTTCAACCAGGTACATCAAAAACAGGCTCTATATTCTGTTCACTTTATAGGACACAGTACATTTCAAACAATGTAGAAGAAGGGAAACAATTTTCACATCAAGGCCTCCTGAAGAGCAAAAGACAAGCATTTCAAGTGAACAATAGTAATATATAAAAGCCATGCTGGTGTTATGGATATAAGGAAGTTTGCGTGTCCCCAGCTAAACCAAATTTTTACATAAGGCCACAGATGGAAGATCTAATATTAGAATGAAAGCAAAGGACAAATGTTACAAGGGAGAACTGCACGACCACTGTTGCAAAGGAGAAGCTGATCCCGTTTAAAAAACACAGCCAGCCAAGAAGGAGACACACATATGTGTACATAACTCCATCGACCTTGTTAGAAGCACGAAGTCTTGGATGTATTTACAGGCGGTCCATACAAGGAAAGGAAAAGCATAAAAAAAAAGAATCTATGAATATATTATGATATTCATGCAGGGCCAAGTTTCCCCACAACTGTCTTTGCACTTTAATCATCTTGTCTTCATTGACTGTTTACACAAAACTAACAATATTATAAATCTTTATGGCATAGGTCAGATTTGTCACTGCCTGCTGAAAATGGAAAATCAGGTGTTTGAGAGGATCAAATCTGAGCCATACAGATTTAAAAGTCAGGTAAGAGTAAAACTACTGGATAACAAAGGGATAAAGATGATTTTAGTGTCAAGATTTTAATTTGGGAAACCCGAGCCTGATCTGTGTACAGGGTAGCTTTAGAGTGCGTATGGTACGGTGGTTTTGTAACAAAAGAAAATACTACCAAAAAAGTGTTTTGATGTTTTGATGATGCTATTGTTTTTTGTAAAAACTTCATTAAAATTTCTATGTATTTCAGTTCTACTGAGTGTTGTTCGCCTGCAAGGTTCTTTAAAAATGACCAGCTAAAAGCATATTAACATGACAGGAGTGTGCTCTGATGTGCACAGGATGATGAAAATATCCCTGCACACTGCACTGATATCCTCTTTATCAACCTAAACCTGTTTGTGTGAGGCTGTTACATCACAGCCATCGAATAAGTTGATGACATCAATCCAACACATGGCTCCCGACTAGAACTAGTCCTCTTTGGTTCAACATGTTTTTGCCTCTTGAATGCAGTACATACTTGACATTGGGCAATGCCCCTGGTGAGCAGATGGACAGATACAATATGTCTAGACTTATCAAGGCCAAAGTTGAATCGTTCAGTGAAGCAGCAGTTTGTGTTTACACTGCTGTTTCCATTTTAAGAGACTTAACATTTCAATTTAATCTCAGTTTTAAAATTAAAAGTACAAATCGATACAACCAGGGTAGGCACACTCACTATAGTAATTAGATGATTACTGGCTACTGTAATGTGAATAGAAAGATCCTATGATCAGTCGTTTGAATTTTTGCTCGTATCTGTGTGATGTAATTGTAAAAAACATCTGATCTAAAAAAGAATTACATGTCACACTGCAGCCACAGCTAGCTGAAGACCAAACTCCAAAAATACTGGAATTACACAAGAGTCTGAGGAATTCAGACATTTATACCCGACCTTCAGTCATTACACTACAGCTCCCTTTGACCTCAAGCGAAACAGACAACACTGACATGATGTTTCAAATTTGGTCATTTCTGTTTTGAGCTTGTGTTGACTGAACTTAATACATTATTTGACCTCCACTCTTGACATTTGCTGCACAATAATATGACAAACTGTCACTTTAAGATGGATTACGCTGTAGGAGCGACTCTAAGGGATTGCTGTTATTCTAAAAGAGTTCTACATGGCCCTATCCAAAATTTTATAACAAGAGACATATTGATGTTTCCTGAGGCTTTGTCTGTTGAAAACATATAGTGGTAGCCATGGTAACCACTGTTTATCCTGTATACTCTAGGACATCGGGCACATGATTGATGGGAAGTTAATAATGGCTAACCTCCTACCAGATGTGTGTCAGTGTTTCTCGACATCACTTGACGTCACAGAGGAGTGCCACACCCCGTAGGATCCAGTATTCTGGAGGAAGTGAAGTCTTCAGGTCTACAGCTGCGATGTAATTCATGTCGGTCCTAACTGGCTTCTTGTAGATTGGACAGGAATAGAGGCGGGAATCCTTCACACCTGCAACACAGAGAAGTGTCACTTGATGCGCACTGAAAACTGATAGAAAGCAGAGCAACAGCTGGAAAAATTGTCTCTTCGTTAAAGTCATAATTAAACATCTTTATACCTAGAATCATTTCAAGTCAATGAAATATTTAAATGAGTGTGGAGATGCCATTGGGAGATCCAGCTGTGTTCAACAAAACATCTGTTTTTAAAGTCTGCTAAAATGAATCAGTAACTCAGATTAGCAGAACACGGTTATTACCCACTGCTCCCACAGCACCACCTTTCTGGTCTGGTTTTTAGGCAGTCAGCTTGGTAGCTGGTTAGTTGTTAGCCTGTCAGTTACAAGTGCTACTTGAGTGTTCTTCAACAGCCCCCCCATCACCACAAAAACCAACAATACTTTTCACAAGCAAACAGTCAGTCTTCAGAGATGAAGACACAGGGATCAGACTAATCTCTTTGAAAGGAGTCACAATTAAGTAGAGGGGTTTCAAGACTCTCACATTTACCTACACACATGCATGTCACACATACTCATAGATGCTCTTGCAACCACTTGTCTTTACAGCATCAGCATCACAGCCTCCAAGTGGGAAAAGCTGGGAGGGGACATGGTGTAAACAAACCGCATTACGCGTATCATTGAATCATTAATTCATTTCTCAGGCAGCCTTGCTTGCAGGCGTCCACTGGGGGCCCCGTCTCTCTGCTGCCTGCCTGGATATAGTCTGGTCTTATCCAGAACAAACACTGTGCCACATACGGCTGGTAATCTATTCTCAGACAAAATAAATAGCACTTAATCTGCTTGACATTTAAATGTTACATCCATCCATTCTGAGTGACTGCGTGGGGTGAAAATGTTGAGGAGGAGAGAAGAGAGACAGACTGAGATGGACAATGACGAGAGAGATTGATCCTGATTAAAAAAAAAAAAGACAAGATTAAAGCTTTTGCAATTCACGTCATCAAAATCCACCCTCCATCTAATGTTCTCAGATAGTAAATCTCACCATTATTCTCAGCGTACATCCTGATCACAGGCATCATCTCGAAGAGGACTTTGGGCTTGGAGTCAATGAGTTTGCAGCTGCGGCGGTCCCAGCCAGCTCCTTCCAGGTACAGGCCGTAGACGTACACTCCCTCTGCGGGGGGCTGGGTGACGTCGTCCTTCATCCACCTGGTCACCTCGTTGCACAGCACCATGCGGTCCAGGGCCCAGCCCTTGTTGGCCCGAGTGATCTCCTGCAGGTGCAGGGACAAATCCACAGGTTATGGCAGTGATGTGGGCAGTGCGACACGCAGTACACGTGAATGACAGAGCTGACATTTGGCATTTGTTTCCCCACAAAAAAATCAATTTTGATAACGGCTGTAATAGAGAGGTACAATGAAAAAGCACTGAGTAGGGCAGAGAAGTGCTCTGCATCGATGGCGTTTTGCGAGATGCTGTGCCAACAGAAAGAAAATGAATCCAATACAACTCAAAAAGAGCAAAGAGCGAGAGCAGAGTGCACAATAAATGAATGAAATGTGAGTATTGTATCCCCTCAGTCATTTTATCCTCATTTTGAAGGAGGGAAAAAACCTTATTGGGCAAAAGTGAACAGATAGGGACTGATAACAAATACAAAGGAAAGACACACAGACAACAGATCTTATAAAAACAGGCCAGAAATTTCAGGCACATGTTACACAGAATCAGAGCACTCTGACTCAGACTGTTTGTGATGCCACTGGTCCAACAAAAGCAGCAGTGTCTCTCCTGAGAAGGCAGTATACTGTACAAGCTCAGTGAGAGGAAATGATGGCTATATTTCGGAACTAACACAGTAGTCCATCAAATCCCTGCTCAGTAAAATACAGACATCTGCATCCACAATATTTTCTGTGTGTCTGAGCATGCAACTGGGATTTTTCTACAGAGTGGAATAAATCAAATTAGAAGGCAGTCAGATGTGAAAACCTGACACCAACGCTAAATTATTTCCTATTCCTACTACTACTTAAATTGCAAAGTAAATTGATTTGTTGGGACTGAAAACATACCTCAGCCCTCAGGTCTCTATCTCATTTTCAGTGTTATTGTATACAGTGTGATAACCAGACCTCAGACCAGACCTGGATCACCACCAACATTCAGTTAAAAAATCATGGAAATCCGTAAGGTTTTGGAGCTATTCTGCTGACAAACAAAAAAAGACTAACAGGAATAAAAAGGTAAATAACCTCCCTGGTGGAGGCACTAACAGACCTGCAAAAAATTTTAGTTGCTGTATTTCCTGCAGCATAAGTCACTGTTTACTACAGTTTACAGTCATGTAAATCTAGATACATTTCTGGATTTTCTAATATATAATAAAGAATAATGAGCCCTAATAACATGGATATGACTTGAGATCTGGATCAAGTAGGGTTAAACATTCAGATAACATCTCTCTAGTATTCAGTCCCCCCACATTATGATAAATTGGAATTCATTATAAAACAAAGAGAAATGTGTGTGTTCTTGCTCGCCTGCCACTGTGTGTGTGTGTGTGTACATGCATGCATGTGTGTGTGAATGTGGCCGTGTGCCTGCTTCTCCCTCTGCGTGCCATCTGGTCTCCTCCCCGGCGGTGGGTGAGTAGGTAGGTAGCCTGATGCCGTGTGTACCTGTCTCATGGCTGTCAGGAAGCCCTGCGGGTTGAAGAAGCCTGTCATCCAGAAGCAGTTGGGACGCCCTTCAAAGATCCAAGCCTGGAACTGCCGGTTCCGCTCAAGCAACTCTGTGAACCAGAACCCCAGGGTGCTGGAGGCCCACGATGCCTGAAAAATAAAGACAAACGGCAACAGGAACAAAACATTACAATGGAGCACAGGGAACTGTCATCCAGACGGATCAGAGGAGACGTGAAAAAATGGATTGTGAATCACCGCATGGCAAGAGAAAAAGAAAGAATTCAGCATTATAGAACAAAAAAGATGAGATTACAACAAGTGGAGGCAAATGGGGCAAAAGAAGATAGCACTGCAGGTAGAAAAACTCTGGATCCCAGCCAGGAAGCCATTCAAGTCTAAATTATTCTAATGACGTAATGTTTGTGAGAGCATGGCTTAAATGCCAACAGAAAGATTCCAATATGAGATACAGGAAAAGCCATGCCGGGTCATACTTCTTTGTTGTTTTCTCTTGCTCCCCCTCTCTCAATATTAATTTTCCAGCAATTTCATCAGCTACGTTTGTTAGAAGATGAGTCATTTTCATTCATCATAGAAATGGATTTGAGCGCTGTGGATCAAATTTTAAAATCAACTACATATATAAAAAGGTAAGGAGCATCAGTGTGGGCTGAACAAGAAATCAGAGGCTGACCGATGATGAGCTCCCTTTTAGCTAGCAAGACATATCTGATGTTATCGGAAACAAACAAGCGATCCTTTGATTTGCATGAGGACAATAAATAACATTAGAGAAATTAGACCTGCACAGTAATAAAAAGATCTTTGAGATATTAAATTGTGCCTCGAGGCTCCCTAAAATGGCTGGTTAGCATTCTTTATTGAAAGCAATGGACATTAATAGCTTTCAGTAGAATTAAAAGATGACTGTTCCTATTAGGAAGGCTCATTTTGCAGTTTGTGAAGCAGAAAAAAAACATTCAAATTGCCAACTAAAAAGCTCACAAAATGACAAAAGTAACTGAATAAAAGATGGTCAGTGCAGGAAATGAAGAGCGTTGACCTGCTTTTGTTGTGGTGTGTTTGAAACCAAAGAATTTGAAGTAGGTGAATTGCTATGAGTGATATCACATTCAGAGCACAGTGAGTTCAGTTTAAATGTTTTAATTCAAGCCAGTTCTCTCGACCAACCTTCTTCCAGCGTGCAGGAATGCGCGCATCATACATGCAATCCAGGGCATCCCGCAGATTCTCGCTCATGATGATGGTTCCATCGATGGCCAACTTGAGGTCCGTCAAGGTGTTTCGGACCAGAACTAGGACCCTCTTCATCCGATCGATCTCCTGACGCAGGAAGATGTTCATGGGCTGGAAGGGACCCATCTTCTGGAGGCGCTCTCTCACCTGGTTACGTTTCATTGAATCAAATACGAAGATGAAACTTTAATGAATCTCGTGAAGAATACATAATGCACGGAGTGAAGATGCATGAGCACGCACAGATTTGCAATGTTGATACAGGAAGACATGTTCACGAGCTGGAAATATACCTGAAATCACTACAGTTCCATTTTGACCTCTACATGCAACTTCTTAAAATAAAGATGTGTTTGTTCCATTTGCAACTTTTGAAGTGTTGCATAAGTTGCTCTCTTTCTTATCTGGATAATAAAAAAATAAAAACACATGCTTCAGGTACAAACTGAGCACAGGATGTTAGGTTTCTATAGTTACTACTGACTGTAAGACAGAAAAGAACATGTGAATTGAATTCTGTGAATTCATCTTTTCTTTGAAAATGCTTTCCATGATAGATTTGTCTTTTATTACAAATGTCCCTTCATTCTGTTGGGCATCTGAACTCCCTCATTGTCCCTCATTTTAAAATGTATTTTTGGGGGGCTAATCTAGTTTTTACTGCTCTCATATACTGTATACACAGACAGACAACAGGCAGATAGATGGAAGTGAAAGTGGCAGACACAGGGTGTGGCGTGCAGTGACAAGTTTTCCATGACGAGCATTGCGCCTCACCGCAGAAAAGTCACATTCCTCGTCTCACTTTCTCTTAAGTGACAAAAAAGGAGCGAAAACCCAAAATAAAATGAAGCTAGCGAGATTCAGCTACATTCACACCCCCTCTATTTCTGGTCGTCTTCTCTATCCGTCTATCACCGTCTCAGACACTCACAACCTTCCATCACCTCACCAACACACATCCCACTTCTCTGACTGTACCACACCAGCCACTTTGCACAGCACACATGGTGCTTCGCTCACCTCACTCACTCACCTCGGGCTGTTCATGACGCACACACGCACACACAGGCTTACTTCAAAAGGTACGTAGTCAGGAGGCAGTTTCTCCAGCATGTCGTCAGCCAGCCTGGACACCACAGCCTCTCTGGTTTCCCCTCCGCCTGATGAGCTGTCTTTAGGCTGAATACTGAGGATGGTGTCCAGTACGTCCTTCGCCAGCTTACTCTGGTAGGTTATGTCTGCGTTTGGGTGGAGACCGAACACCTCTGGAGTGTCATAGGCTGGGAGACCCTGTAAAAGAAAAACAGCAACAGTTATTGAACCAGAGGTCACTTTGGCTCGCAGAGCATTTGTGAAAATATTTTCAGAAAGAAATAGCCAAGATGCATTCTCTGTACTCTCACAGCAAGTGCAAGCAGCTTATCGCCCCAAATGTAGCTGGCAGAAACAGGCTGACAGAGTTTATGGGTGAAATAGTCTCCAACAATGTGGAATAGATTTTTATGTGCTGCTTTTTCTTTGTTTTGAGGGTTGGTTGCCCCTTTTCTCCTCAGTTTCAAACACCTATTTCCCCGCACTGCAGTTTTTGTCACTGCTAAGCCGCTGTTGGCCAGGGTAAAGTGAAGACAGCCAAGTGTCACCAGCTGCTTCTTTTCACCCTGCAGTGAAAAACTTCACCGTGACGGTGTAACTCGCAGGAGATTCACGCTATCCCTCCCAGTCCAATGGAGCATGTATCTGACAAACTAGTATGAATTGCGAGTGCAGTGATGGGATCACTCCCCAGCTTCCCACCCTCAGACACGGTTAATTGTGCTCAGTGGGCCCACGACCACGCCAAAAGGTCCTGCTGCTGGAAATGGAGCTCTCATCTCTATGGTGATGGGTGGCTGTACCACCTATGCGCTCTGTAGCAGTCAATACCAATTTTCCAGCTGGTCTCATAGGAAAAAAACAATGTGGAGGTATGCCCTCACTGATATCATGATTGATTATTTCTTCACAAGTTCAAGTGGCTTAAAGAAATCCATGGGAAAAAACCTGAACACAAAGCATTTAAACTGGCTCACCAATATGGTTTATTTATACTGAACAACTGCTGACCTAATAGGAGTTATATGTTATGTTATATGCCATTCTAATTGGGGTAAAATCTAGATTTTTGGTTTCAAATCAGGGCCAAAGTTATTCTAATAAGGATATTTGAATTTTAAAAGTGACTCAAGAAGTGAGCTGATGTTGAAAATCTGCCTATCAAAGGCGCAGAGTTGAAACTGTGTTGCTTTAAATGGTTCAAAGATATCTTGCAGTTAGTGTCTTTCTCAATGATGACAGGAAGAAGGGCCATCTGTTACTGCAGTGTGACTAATGAGCAAACAAACTCACTTTTTACTGGCTGCACAAAGCTTTATTATGATCAATAATGGTATGTAAGCAAAGCCACACAAAAGCAAAGACAGATCCAGTATGCCGTATGCTAATCGCCTCTAGCACATCAAGAATGGTGTAATGGCGTAAAACTGCAATTAGCACATGGACATGACGAGTTTTCATCTTTGCGTGTTAGCATGTTTTAGCAAACACTGTTTTATTTGTCCTTGGTTGAAACAGACTGTTTTGTTTATATTATTAGATCTCTTTGTTGATGGAGTTGAGAAACAGCTCAGAGTTTGCATTGCGGAAATTATTTATTGCGTGATTTATGTCGTCATCGGCTTGTTTATCCCTCAAACATCCATCACACTGTGCATTCAGATAGAGTCAAACATCAGGAGGGAGCCCGGCTAATACACAGAGAAAAGTGGGAGGTGATGAAGAATGAGTCATACTGGGTGCTGGACAGAATAGCCTTTGCCCTTTGCTGTGGTCATTTATTTTCTCTTAGGGATTTTCAGCTTTGTTCCTGTCTGTCTGCATTTCATTTAAATACACAGACGCATGGAAACACACACAGGGACACATTGTGTTCTGCTGTGTATTTTGTCTATGTAGAAGTGTGAACGTGTGTGTGTGTATTTGTGTGTGCAAGGTATGTGTGTGTTTGAATGTTGTGCCTATGTGCATTTATGAGTGTATGTGTGTGTGTGTGTTCTCCAAGGCTGTGTTTGTCATTCTCTATTTGAGAGGCGGTGCAGAGGAATAAGCTTGCTGAGCCTGGCAGCCCTGAGCATCCATCATAATGAAACTAGCTTTAATGAAACTAGCTCAGGAACTGCCCCCAGACACACACACACACACACACGCACGCGCACACAAACCCACCAGTTAAGCACACTAATAAATCATACATAATCTGTAATAAAATGAGCATGCTTGCATTTTATCTAAAATCACACGTGGCAGCATGTATCCGGATGTGACAAGAGCACAGTGTGTCAGCGTCCTGCAGAGACCTCCTCTTTTCACTGTTTGTGATGTCACTAGAAATATAGGGCATAAATGTGCAAACATATATGAAATCCTCAAGACAGCGGCCCTTATTAGAGACTGACGGTGACATTTTTGCAGCCACATCATACAAATGCCTTTAAATCTGTTGTGTTATTTGTAGAAGCCAGATACGTAGTGTGTACAGTCAACCATCATCCATCTGATGTGACTCACCTGAATATATGTCAGATACTGGTCAACACTGGAGCATTTCGGGATGCTGTAGCCTTTGTAGAAGTTGAAGGCAGGTCCAAACATGTCCTCACTGAACCAAACCTTGGCAAAAGTGTTGAGGAGGCGCTTGTCATAGTCGTCAGTAACACGACCACCGTATTGAATTTCTCCGATCATGTATCGCACTGTGTTCCAGGACACACCCTGAGGAGATATTAAATAGTGATACAAGATGACAGCAAATTAAATTTGT
The DNA here is from genome assembly GCA_008360985.2 of Macquaria ambigua. NCBI lineage: Eukaryota > Metazoa > Chordata > Actinopteri > Centrarchiformes > Percichthyidae > Macquaria > Macquaria ambigua. Next base: position 123,225 of record VMKM01000135.1, read on the forward strand.
GAAATGGTTATCGATGTAGACCAAAACCTTCAAAACCTCAAAAGGAGTTAATGAATGTGTATTGCGAGGAGAGTGGAAACAGCATGGAAAAGGTAGACTGTACTTTCTCATGTTATGCACTTCTTTAACAGTGTGGTTATTATTTCTGTTTGGCATGTTCATGAAAGTTGGATGTGACACTTTTCTGCTAATAAAACATTTCCTGAAACAAATTTCTTTGTTTTGTGATTTAGATTTTGTCAACTCTAGATATAGAAAGGGGACCAGAGGGACATTTTCTTGTTGCTTTTTATCAGATTTGAAACAAATACAATTACATCATAAGCTCACATTACAATGTTCTCAAATGCATAATGCATTCTTATGTGAGCACAGAAATGGTGAGAGACCCTTAACTTTTATAATGAGGGATTCATTAAATTTTTACTATCATGCCGCAATGCACAAGGTGCATTTCCTGTGTCTGACACAGTACACCACAGTATATTATTTAGTACATTACATGATTTATTTATTATACACACATTTTAAGACTACACATTTTTTTCAGCTTAGTATGAAACTGGAGAGTTAGAGGAAAACTGTGTGATCAAGAGACAACAACCAAAACCTGCTGCACACTTATTCCACCAGTAAAAGCCAATCACACAGCATTTTAAACAATCATCATTCTGAAACTCTGCACTCAGAACTGTTTCAACTGACTCTTACTGTTGTTGGTCTGTTACAGATGGTGGTGTATACTGTACAATGTTCACTTCTCCTACCTTTTTAATGTCCATGTCATCGAGATGGTTCTGAACAAACTGGACAGTGGCGTTGAAGTCGGCCTGGTTGAACTCGTAGGGGATGTTCCATCCCAGAGGCCCATACTTTCTCCTCTCCTGTACTGTGCTGTGGAGAAATGCCACTCCATACAGCATGGGCTTCCACTGCACCATGTTGCTGACATCCAAAAGGTCCTGGTTTATACCTGGTGAGGGATACATGGATGAACACATGAGCAGCCCTCTTCAACGGGAGGCTAAAAGTCAAATGTACAAAAAATCATTGTGGTTCTATCAGCTTTTGAGGCCAGTATTTGGAGTTGTGATTTAAAGCCTTCCAGCTACAGAAGGCTTGTTACTTCTACTATAGCAGACTCTGGAAGGCATAAATTCATTAGGAACAAATACCAGTGCAAAGACAAAATAAAAAGCAATATAAGACTAAAAAATAGCTCTAAGCTGGTGACTTTTGATCTGAACGAACAAATGTTACTTACATATTTGCTGAGTGAATCGTTTTTTTAATTGGTTTTAAATTATAAGAAATAAAATATGAAATTTTAAGATGTAGCAATTTCCGAAACTCCAGGTATGACACACATACAGTAATGTATGCACACTTTTAACTTCGCATAATGCAAGATGGCAATTCTCTTTTGGGGAATCTCTGACAGGCAACGTCTCAAAGGGCTTTCCTTAACTCTAATGAAGTTTGAAAGAAATCTTGCCAGGCTCAGGGAGATAACAGGGTGGTGAAGTGAATTAAAATTCCAGCTGAAAGTGAAATTCCCACATTTAATCTACATAATAATATCAGCGGCAATTATCTAAATCCACATATTGGATCCAGGTGGTTCAGCCTTACATCATTTGGGAATTGTAACATGTAAAGGTGGAAAGAAATTAGCTAAACAAGCACTGCTTTGAAGGAATATAGGAAAAATCAGCACGCCATGAAAATTGAGTTTAATATTCTGGATGCACTGCCCACAACAAGTGTGATTTCTCCTAATCAGATGAAGAAATGTGCAATTTTTAATTGCAGCTAGGATTCAAGAGCTGAAGATAAGCATGTACCCAGACTCTCAATTGCCCTTCAGGAACCTCACATATCCCTTTTCCATGTGAGCCAGGCAAAGACAGCTGGTTAATGCATATTAAATATTCTTCTCTTTCTACCTCTTTAAAGCTTGAATAAAAACTCAAACTACGTGTTTCAACTTGTTTAAAATTTCATGAACCTTAGAGGCTTTTGGTACTTGGGTGTAAAATGCACCAAATTAAGCAGTTGTTTATCATCTTTTCTCCTGCTGGCTTCCCCATGTAAACTAAGCATCAATCTGTTGACATTTTACTTTTCCGCCATATTAATGCCTAGCAGTGTTTTCAGGCTGGAGCATTATATTGATTCAGGACAGGGTGTGTGCATCTTTATTCCTACTATAGCCTCACAACACTCTCACCTTGCTTTGAAATTCTGGACTTTAGAGTAATTATGTTTTACTTGAAGCTGAACTAAACTGATCCAAACTGGCCCCACCTCCATAGGTCCTCTTAAGCCCCGCTTTAAGGCCCTGCGGTGGTTCGTTGGTGAACTTAATTGACATCTGTAGAAGGGTGATGGGGAAGTGTCTGTGGACTTCTGTGGTTATCCAAAGGCGGAAGCTGTCATGGACAAAGTCTGTCTCTGTCACTGTGTCCATTAGCTCGTCCATGAAGTCCAGACCCAGGTGGCAGTTCTGGAGTAAGGCCCAGCCACCCTGGGGACAAATAATAAGAGTAATGGTTATTATCGATATCAGTGACTGCAAAAGTGATGATGTAGTAAAGATCCCTACCCCCCAAAAAAAGATCTTAGCGGCGACAAACTCTGAAAAGGTTGATCTGTCTATAAGGGATCAGAGAGCTTAAAATACATTTTAAAAATACATTTTTCAGAGACGGAGCACCTTGCTGTCTAGCTCAACATATTACATGAAACAACTGTGCTGCTGCTACATCAAATGACGCAAAAATAGCAGTAACCTCGCACCACAGACTTACATTAGCCATGGTCTGCTGCAGAAGCTTGCGGGCGTGGACCTCCTGTCCTTGTCCCATGGAGACATATCGGGTCTCAATCTTCAGCCTCTTCCCCAGCGCAATGATGGAGTCGGTTGGATCCGAGCCCATTGACAGGAAGCAGATGAGAGGCGTTCGCGGGTCTGATTCCTCCCACATCTTCTCTAAGTCAAGAATCACCCCTTCAGTGTACTTCTCCCCCATTGCGTCTATTATGTATTTACGGGCCTAGAGGAGGAAGGGAAAGAAATGAGGCAGAGCAGATGTGTTTGTTTCCTGCTTCATAATGCAAAGCGTTGAAACACTAGGGGGAAAGACTTGTTCAGCATTGCAGGCCAAGTTAAAACTAAATACTGGAATACATTTCCTTTCTGGGAGGCTGGGAACTGAAGAAATAGTTCAAAGGATTTTTTTTTTTTTTTTTTTACTGGCTTACTCTTTTCAGTCAACAGTAAAGACTGCTGCCGGAGGTCAGACAAAGACAACTGCCACACTGTTTGTGAGTGCAACAAAAGAAATTCTGCTCCAGGCTCGTCTGCAGTGGACCAAAGAACTACCCATCAGTAAGAAGTGAATGTCCATTAGCCGTTGTAGATATTCAGGTTCAGTAAGCTTCAGACAGAGCTGTTTTACTAAATGTATTCCACTTTTCCTTTCAAGGAAAGACTTGGCCAAGGGAGATATTACCGTAGATTAAGAGATTTTTAGACTTGTTTTTTTTTGTTTTTTTTTTTACCGAACCCAGTCTCATTAATACAAGTGCATTTTTTAAATAAACCAGCATCTCTTTTCCAGCCCTGAGCCATCAGTTGATTGAGAATATGCTGCTATATGCTACTCTGCTGTATTTCTTTCATGGTAATTCAGTCATTTGAACTTAAGTTTATGTTACTTTTATGACTGCATCATACTGTTGCAAATACATTATGACGCAACTTAGCAACTGTGGGAATTGGACTTACACTACTTACAGTATACTGTTCATTATGAAAGTGGAAACAAATTGTTATTGTATTGTATATTGTGATGAAGCTGATTTGCCACCAGATCCTTGTATCTGGACATCGTAACCACACACACAGACGTGTTTTCTAACCTGTGCGATGGTCCTGTCGGGACACCAGCAGCGTATGAGGAGCAGGCGTCTAAAACAGTCGAGGGCCTGGTCGTAGGAGTTTGGGACCACCTCCTCCTCTGGGGCCTCCTTATCAAACCATGACTTCCACTGTTTCTCGTTAGAGCTTATCTGAAAGAGATGTGTAAAACAGCTCTGACACAGGAACACACAGATAAAAATGAGACAGCCTTTCATTGTTTCCCATTACATCAAATCTGGACAGAAGGGGAAAAAATGTCAATACATACATCAGGCAAACACATTTAGACACACACACAGTGATGGTCAAAGCAGCCCCAGAATTAAATCTATCACTAGCACAAAAAAAGAAAAGAGCTAAATCAAAATTAAGCCTGGAACGCATCACATAACTCAGATGATTATAAACATAAGGTCCTGAAATTGACACTTGTCGTACTGTACTTATAGCAAATTGCCTGGAAACCAATTAGTATTGAATCCATGTAAACACCATATGCTTTCAAGATGTGATATGAATGCTTGATAGCACAACATATGCAAATATACCGTGACATCACATAGCCTGTTAATCACTGTGTTTATGTGCACGCAGGAAACCCAGTTACTGGGGGAAATCAGGTTAAAGCAGGAAATCAGAGATTGCGTTTACAGTACATGCACTGCAATAACCTGGTAACTGAATAACCAGTATTAACACGCAGCTGGTCAGTAATCAGATTTAACCTCGACCACATGTTTTAACCCTGGCATATTTTAGGTGTATTAGTGATATGTGATGCAGCAGCCTGAAGTGTTTAGTTTTTTTGCATTTGGACAGAGAGCAGACCTTGTAGGGAAAGAGCACACTGTTTTTCCTTAGTGCGTGTGCATGCGTTTGAATTTTACAAATCTAACGTTCAGTTGTGGAACCAACTTATTGGACATATTCATTTTGCATTTTAGTAAGTTTGTAGTTATTTTGGATTTTTGGAATTTACATCGTTATCCTCCTTCTAGAGGACATGATATCTACTTGACTTGAACTTGAAGTTGTATTATAAAGAGGTTGAATGGCTGTGTGGGTCATTTTGAAATCAAGTATGTCTTCTTTAATCAGTATTTATTCAGGAAAGTGAAGCAACCACCTGCTTTGCATTCATACATCCATACTGTATAGCTGAACACATTCACAACTGAGAGCTGCTTGTCTCCACTTAAGGATTTGCTTTGCTGAAGAGCACATTATCAGTGGTTGTCGATAGAGGAGAGACTGTTTCACATTCATGTTCCACACGCACGTTTCTGAGCCACTCTAGGGATCTGACTGAGTGAACTTCTTGAACCACAAGGCTAAAATGGTTGCTTGAATATGTTTGTGTGTTTCATGTGTGAAATATGATGCATCTGCGTCATGTGTAGTAGTTTTGTTTGTAGTGCGAAGACAGTCAGAAGGGGGCTCAGATGGTTTTGTCTCTATTCTGGGGGTGGAGGGGGGCTAACATCATAATCCTATCCTTGCCTTGTTCTTCTTAGAAGACTGACTTCATTAAACAAAGAACTGTTAATCCACCTCTCCCTGTTAATCATCCACACCAAAATACACATGTGTATTTGTGTATGGGAAGGAATACAAGGGTGTACACACATACACACATTTGTGTGTGTGCGCATGTGCTCAGCCAAAAGTAATTGATTGGAAGTTTCTCCAAACTAAGCTCATTTCACAGAGCACTGAGCTTGTCCCTCCACAAGAGCCACCAGGCTGTCAGTCACCCATACGGGTGTGTGTATTTGTGCGTGAGTGACAGTCCGTCGTGATGAGTGTGTGTGTGTGTGTGTGTGTGTGTGTGTGTGGATGTGTATAAAAGAGAGAGCTGAAGCGAGACATGATGAGACTGATATTGACATGCTTACTAGAGCAAAAGAGAGCTGTGAAAAATATTTAATAAGCACCTAGAGACCACTGCTAAATCTGTGTGTGTGTGTAAGAGAGAGAGTGTGTGTGTGTGTGTGTGTGTGTGTGTGTGTGTGTGTGCGTTGTACCTGATCTAGTATATCAGAGAACTGCCACAGTTTGCTGAGCTCTACAAGGTTGAGCCAGGTCATGTCAAGGATCCATTTAGCTGGTTTCTGAGGGCAGGCCTTTAGGTCCAGGGATGCACCTCCTGGAAGATGCACATACAAACAAACACACACACATCCATAAACACACATGCACAGGAAGAGGAATGTACAAAAGAATATATTAAAATGCAAAAATACAGAATTATAAGTGCTTCAAATACATGCAAACACAACCTTCAAAAATATTCACACAAGTCATACTGTGAGTCCATATTCAGCAGGTCGGAGGTGACAGATGGTGAAGCTGCATGCATGCAGCAGACTGTCTTTTCTGGCCTTGCCAGTTGCTATAGCTGGCTTTTATCCCTGCAGCGAGGAGCACTCCATATTTCTGATTCAGTGAACTGCTACAATACCAATATGTTTGAAATGTATGTGAACCTTGAGATGAGCTTTAAAAAAAGAAATCTATCTCCGCTAAGTAAATAATGAACACAGAATAAAAAACAACAAACAGAAAGTAGACGGCGATTTCAGTCTTTATCAAAGGGCCCGGAGGCTGTTTTGAGGTGAGTCATAGCTGTACAACAACACTTGTAGCTTCTCTTCTTGGTATGCCAGTGCACATACTGTCTTTCTTTGGCTCAAACTGTATCCAATGTATATTCTAGGTACTGACACGACAAATCAGTCTCAGAGGATGAGACATAACACATGGGTGAGGGATCAGAGGACAAAGAAACATTTTCTTCCTGGAAACTTTTACTTTTCCAAATATTACTGCTGACTTTACAGCAGCTCAATTATTTGGTAAATACTTAAGTCTGGTATATACAATACTTGATTTTGTTTCTGTGCCTAATTGCTTCCTAAAAATCTGAAATTTTTCATAGCTCACTGTAATGTTTTCAAACTCACCACTTCACAACATTGCGCTTGGGGGAAATTTTAGGATTTGAGGGAACTAATGGGCTTGATAACAAAGTCAGGGAGTTTGGCTTTAAAGAACATTACAGGGTTTCAAGATGCCAGCGTAGCAGACAGTACATATCACTGAGTTCCACAGCATTGAGAGTTTCAGTTATTTTCACAAGCTAATTATCATCTCTCTAGTGTTTCCGCATTGGACATAGTAATATGAGCATCGCTGAGTACTTTCTGAGTCATTCTGACATCATGCTGTCAAGAAATACCAAGAAATCAAGCAAGAGCGAATGCACCAAGAGTTGGCCTAGCTTCCCACCAGGTGCCGAGGAGCTAGAAGTGCACTTGACCCAGTCCTTTGTCAAGCAATTAAAAAAATTGCAGATAACATTTGAAGGGTCATCGATGAAAAGCTGAGCCTCTGTCTGTTCCAGACACTTCAGGCTCATGCATTGGAGCTGAAATACTTTGGAAAGAGAGCCAATGAGGACGAAGAAAGGACTTCGGCCGAGATGCAAAGCATGCCTGGATGCACTGACGGTCTTGAAAACAGAGGCAGGAGGGAAAATATACGTGTTAAAGGACTGACCGAAGGTGTGGAAGGTACCCGACCAGCTGAACAGGGTTATGTTTTGTATTGTTTTTATCCTTTTTTGTCTTTCTTTTGTTAAATGGAAAACTAAACATGTATATTACTGTTTTCTAAGCATAATCTTTTTTCTTAGAGTTTTGAAAATGTTTCCCTTCTCTGTAGGCATTCATTAGTTTCCATTTATTATATTTTACTACAGCGTGGAAATGAACCTGCAGTGTTTTGAAATGTAGAAGGATTCATCTCAATGAATATTATGCTTGGTTTTATTTTATATGAAGGTTATGTTATTGTTGTAGTGATACATTCGAATGTAAATCTTCAGAAGTCCGCTAAATACATTTGCTTTGTAATGCCAGCGGTTAAATTCATATGATCCTTTTCACACATCTGCATGGTGTTTTCCAGGTTTGACTTTCTGACAACGTAGTTTATGAATGCAATGAAGCTCAAAAGACAGCTGCCGTGTTTCCAAGGTTGGAGCTTCCTATACATGAACGCCTCCAACTGTCAAGCTTTTAAAAAAATCAATCCATGCTTTCATCTGTCTGAGTAAACAAGACGACAGAACTTTTACAAATAAAACCTGCACATGGTTCACATTTTCCTCTTACCTTTAATGAGAGTGAGAAACTCCTCGTGTTTGACCCTGTTGCTCTGCATGTCGATCTTCAGCGTCAGCAACAAAGTGAAGAGGAACTTGTGCTCCTCGTACAGGCCCCGTGCTGCGTACTTATACACCTCAAAGGTCATAAACTCTATGATGTTGGCGATGCGTTTGCTGGTGATGGGGCTTTTGGAGGACCTGTTAAAGCAGAATTTCACAGCAGATACCACATGTAAAGTATCATCAAATACGTGGCTTATAGCCCCCTGTTAAAGCAAAAATATCACAGTTAAAGTATCAATGTTCAACCTGTAGGATCAACAATGACTCAGTAGCTTCCACCTTTAACATAACACACTGAAAATAATTCCCTTTAACTTTCAGCTGCATGTGCAGAAGTCAACAATAAATCTCTCCACCTCAGTACATACATATCCACATATGTAAGTAAGTAGCAACACTGAAATATGAGATATATTGACAGGAAAACCTCAAGAGATCATTAGAAAACAGACATTTATGATGAGAATTAGGCTATTATTGCCTCATTTGAACACTGTATTCTGATTTATATGCAAGAGGTGGATACAGAAAATTGAACATCTGTTAGATTTGAAGCAATTCAATCCAATTGCCCTGAAACAAAAATTACCTTTGTGAAGGTAATAATATTCAATACTTGTTGACGCTGTGCGAAAGAGATTTGTTGTACAGTTGTGTAGTACAAGTAGTAGTCGAGTAGTACCCTCTCCACATCACCCTCAAAGCTCCAAATTATGAATGTCACAATCACAACTTGTCACATATATTGATAGTCAGAAACAACAAAATAAACCCTGTAACAATGGTAGCTTTCTTTTTCTAATTCAGAAGGCAAATTTCACAGTACTTGTTTTTGTTGTAAATGCATATTAAAGAGGAATATAGTGTAATCAATGGCTAGAAGATAGAGGAAACAGACAAAAACTAAGAATATATCTTGGGATCTTGGCAATTATGTGCAATTTGACTTTCCCTTTTGTATTTACCAATTTATCATGCAAATCTCTTTCCTGCTGTAGCTACTGTGTGGAAATGTGGAACAAGTTAAAAGATAATGGAGAGATAATGAGGTAGGTTTTGGGCCACAAATTGGAACGGTCTGTCTTTAAGACACATGAATTATACAGTAGGAGCTGTCTGAAGTCAATTTAATATTGTCTTGCTCTTTTTGGAAATCAGTATTTTGGGAAAGGCTGATATAGCATCACAGATGTCTGTATTCTAATCACATTCAGTCGCCTAGAAAATGTACCAAGTGCTCCAACAGAAGCACCAACTGATGATGCCAATAACCCAAACAAATCCCCCACTGAGACTTTAGAAATCCCACTGAGATGAGCAAAATTTGCAGGCCAGCTTTGTAAGACAAAGGCTGATGTGGAGTTGCACAGGATCCCTTTCTGTAGGCATGAAAACTTTGTGTGTTTCAACCAAGACAAAGGTGTCACTATAAAAAGAAATTTCATTAAGTTTCACGCTTGGAAAAGAAACCAATTCATTACAGAGAGCAGCAAAAGCCAGAGTATTCTTACCTAGCCAGAGAAAGGTCAAACAGTCCCAGGAACTGTCTCAGAGAGGTCTGATACATGACGTTCACCACACTCATTTCTGTGATCAGGAAGTACAGGATGCTGCCCCTGGTGGCCACTAAAAACACACACAAACACAAAAATTGCAACAGTGATGGCAAAATAACACTGGTTGTTGAAGCACATGTTTGTAACTCTTTGGCCTCTATTAACAGATCAAAAAATGTCTCTTTACACAAAGTCCTATAACACACGTTTATAATAATATTGGCCTCTAGAGTATAAATAATATTTTTGTGAAAAGTTAAAAAAACTGACGACGATGAAGTTGATCAAAATGTTGCATGTCTATTTACTTTAAAATATGTAGCACAGATCAACACAGACTGTTTTATCATGAACTACATCTGTTTTAAAGGGATGTGTGTGGTGAGCAAATTTTCTCTTGGACAGTGTCCATGTTTGTCATAGCTTGAGCTGAATTTTAAACTGAAAATGAATCAGTTTTGTGTGATTGAACCTAAACTTGGCAGGCACACTGTAACCGACCAGAGTGAATGAACAAAAAAAAAAAAAAAAAAAAGGGTCAATTCTGTCTTTGAGCCAGTTGTCATGACCTACCAGGTCGGTACTCCTCTCTGGCGGCATTGATCTGGATCTCGGTCTCGGCAGCAATCTGTAGTTTTTGAGTGACCTCTTCAGCTGTGCGCTTGGTGTTGCCAAGGACAAGAATCAGACTCTCATCATCCACCAGTGAACCCTACAAAGATACATATTTGAGAGAGTATGTCAGAAAAATGAATGAAAATGCAAAGGTTATCCCTTGGAATTACTACAGTATGGTAATGGAGCTCAGAATTAGAGACGGAGCAAATGTAATGTCAAATGTCACCAACAGTCTATTTTTCATATACTGTTCTTTTATAAAGCAAAGAAGCACCAGGAATTAATCATCAGTGTGGATACTGTAGCAGTGTCAGGAGCAACTTTTGTACGTTCTTATGTTTTTATCACAAACCCAGATCCCTAATTCAATTGGAGGCAACGTCGTTCATCCCTTCAAAACGTTTTCTGATAGATCACAGTTTTAGATGTATTTCCTTGCCTGTGTGCTGGTCAGTCGGTAGAGGAGGTTGTCCTCTAGTTCCTTCATCTTTCTCTTATTAGATGTCACATCTTCCAAGAGGTCTGTCCTCTCCTTCTCCAGTTCCTGGTGTAATAATAACACAGATAACACACACACACACACACACACACACACACATACGGACCAACTGATACTGTTATCCTTTGCATGCTGTTAGCAGGGTAAAAACAGTCACAAGCTTCCACTACTGTCAGACTGACTGATATGTTTTAAACCAATTATACTGCTACTGTGATTGTAGATTAAAAGGACACTTTCCTAAAAGCCACAGTGTCTGTCTTTCATATGGCAGGATTTTATGAGCTTGGGTCTAATGCTCTTCACGGGTCTTCATGCTCTTCTAAGAACAGGACAAATAAGATTTCTCAGAGTGCCCTTGAGCCCACTGAATACTGAGGAAATAATAAACAGAGAGAGTGAGCAGAGAAAATATTGTATCTTGCTTCAGCACTCAGGTGAGACAGTAAAACACCACAGTAACATGCAGTAATAAGTGCCACTGCCCTGAATGTCAGTCTGACACGGCAACTGGACGAGAACAGTCCCTTTAATTCATGAACCAAAACCTCACTCACCCACAGTAAACCCATAATGGGAAATGTAAGCCTCTTTGAAGGTGTGTGTTTGATTTCAACTCTTATATTTGTATAATTACAATGTGAAGTTTAATATGGTCATGACAACTGACTGTGACATGAAAATAAGGGGGCTCATCTTATCCTTTACATTGTGTGTTAGATTTTTTTCATCTTTGATGGCTTTAAAGCCCATGCACATTTTCTTTGAGTGCTGTCATTCATATTACTGCAAATGAATTGTTTTGAACACACAGGAGCTGTGACACAAAGTGAAAGCAAATAACTGAACAATGATGTTAAGCTTGTAAATGGGCGCAGATTTTAGTTTCAGCAACCATCATGATTAAATCCATATTTAGTAGATAGATAACAAGCCCCTTTTCTCATCTAGCATGAATCCTTCATCTCATGATCAGCCATTACTGGCGAGACAATGGCCTTTCTACACCAGCACCAGTCTTTTCACAGCCACAATCAATGCGTCCTCTATATAGACACTTTAGATGTGTGTGTCTCTGTGTGTATATTTGGTATTGTTGCATATATACATATGTTGTTTCTTCACACTGTCTGTGTCCAGAGGCTGTAATGATTATAGTATTCTATATTCAAAGGGTGATAATATAATTATATTGTCACACAGTGTGTGCTTGCTAGGGAGAGAAAATGAGGTACACAGTAGGGGGAGGTGTTGGGAGCCAAATGGTTTCCAAGGGCTATCTAAGGGATCTAAGCAATTAGCATCATTGCAGAATTGGCAATGATGCAATAGCGCAGCATAAATTAATTTAAATATGCAGCTAAAATATATATACTGTGGCTATAATGGCTATAATGTTTGAGAGCAACTCTACCTGTTTTTCTGTGAGGATGACTCTGCCCAGCAGCTGGTCCTCCAGTCCTCTCATGGTGACGGTGAAGTCGATGATGGAGGTGCGGGCACTTATCTCAGGGGTGTAAGCTGGGTTAGGCAGCTTGGTGGTCACATACAGCCTGAAGCCCTTCATCACATCTACCTCTTTGTCACCCACTTTCACCTGCAAAAAGCAAGATAGAGAGAGGGAAAGACGCATCCTCATTAGCAATCAACATATCCATTATATTATCAACACAAAATCACAAAATCTCTATACACATGCATAAGTATCAAAAGTGGGAAATAAGTTGTTCTAATTATTTGGTCAAATCCTCCCTAAACCACTTCAAGAAGACATAACATAACACATACAGTAATCACACCTTTGTCATGACAGTCTTTAAAATGTATGAATAGACCATACTGACAAACATGATAAAGGTATACTAATGTCATAGAACAAATGCTTTGCAGATACAGCTGCTCAGCAACATTTCCTGTGTGTGTGTGTGTGTGTGTACGTACATGTGGCATGAATGTGTGATTGTGTTTGCTCTGATCAGCATTTAATTGCTCATGGCAGTATAACTTCTAATTATCCATCTGCCAATTTGTCCCTGGAGCTGTCGGCCGCAGACACCTTCACTTCCTCCTCACACCAGGATATTAACAGAAATTAAAGCTTTTCAGGAGAGGGTGGGAGAGTAGAAACCTCTAATCGGGTCTCTCGTTAGGTAGCCGAGAGTCTTCTGGCTGAATGTGCTGTCTGCGTGTAACACGGGCTTACTTGCAATCACCATAGGGTGTGAGTGTGTGTGTATGTTGCCTGCAGTTATATGGTTTATGTTTGATATGTGTGCGAGTGCATGCATGTGTGTTCATTTGACGTTTGTGAGACAGAGGGAGGCAGCTGCTGAATAACCAGCACCAGCCGAAGCCAGGAGATGAGAGGTGATAATGAGAGAAAGAGAAATGCCTAGAAGCAGACTTTCACTCTGCCTCTTTCTCGCAACCTCCTATATTCTGTATGATATAGTTTTCTGAGTGTGTGTGTACGAGAAGGATCGCAATGACAAATTTAAAGATCCATTCTTGTTGCGATGTACAATACAATAACTGAAGTTCGTGGTTATCTGGATAAGAAAAGTTCACAAACAGAATGCAATTCGACTGACCTCTCTAGTGTGTTTTATGGAAATTATTGCTCAAATCTTTACAAGCAACACAGAAAAGACACAGTTATGTGTGCAATAAAAATGCTTTTTTGAAAGTTCAAACCATTTTAATGGCAGAGAGAACAATTTAGAGTGCTTCCTTGTCATGCACAATTCTATATTCCCTGTAATACCCAGAATTCACATTCACAGCTTGATTCAGGGCTGTCATTTTAGCTAATAAAATGCAGACAAAAATAAGAACCATTCAAACTTGGCAATTTTCAAAATTAAAAATATGTAACTCCAACAGTACATTTCAGGAAATTAGGATGCCGAGACAGAGTGGTCTATTTTTCAAGCCACAAATGAAAAGAGTGAAAGCAAAAGATATCAAGCAGGATGGAGGCACAATATCTCCTGGTTATACAATATTGGATTTCACTTCCCATCAACAGGATATGTAGTTTCTTGAAGCCAGTGAGACCTTCTATATAAGTATACTGTAATTTTGTTTAATGGGACAGACTCTCATTATGAACTCATTCATTAGACTGGCCATGGTAGAAATCAGTTTGAGTGCGGTTAGATATTAAATGTGGGAGCATCATGTTTGTCTATTAGATTTAATTTGAAATTACTTTAAGTGCTAATTAAATGACCTCACTAATGTGGATATTTAAGGCCTAATTTGGTTTTCCTGGATATTCAAATGCTCTTTTAATCTCACACATAGCTGCTAAAAAATACAAAACAGCTACTTGAACAAAGCACAGAAACAAGCTGCATAATTACATAACATGAAAGAACAACCTACCTTGTTAATCACCTGCACCAATTTAATTTTCCATTACTACCACTGATGCCATCAACAACATTTTGTTTTTACAGCAGTAACTTTAACAATATAGGTAACTATTGAATTTAATTAATTTGGCAATACAAAATTCCTGTAACATGTCTTATGTTTTACAATCTCAATGTAAGAGACAAAAGTAAATCCTTGACTCTCCTGGTTATGTTGGAAAGCGAGCATCTAATATGATAGTAACACTTCTCCCCAAATAAAAGGAGACAGATGTAAAAGAGAAGCCAGTTTTTTGGTTTAATATGCAGCAGTCAAAAAATGTGTTTCTGCACTTGGTCTTGGTCTAGGTCTAAGTTGTGAAATATGTTTGTTGGCTACTGGTGGTTTAAAAAGGACTGGAGTAGTGCATTTTTGTCAATGCAGCTTCAAAAGATTTATGCATACCTACAGTACACAGAGTCAAAAGAGGCCACTATTTGCTCCAAGCTAATACCTTTTTAAAAGAGTTGGTGATGCTGAACCTCTACATTATCACAAAGAACGAAAAAAAAGTGGAAATGCACTGTGCTACAGACCCAGAGAATCAGGAAGAAATTACCTCTGCACAGTCACTCACCCTGCACACTATAAAACACTCTCTGTTTAAATGACCATGCCTCACTGAGCATACCTTAATCTGTCCCAAGACAATTAACATGATTCAGGACAGGTGCTCCAGCTGGCATGGTTGGAGAAATCAAAGTCCCTCTCCACCTCCAGCCAGCACTACCCATGTTGTGCAGTGTCAGGGGCTGGACTTGTTTTCCCCTGTCTGAGCTAATCAACCTGTGTCGGTGCAGGTGTGACAGTTGGCATATTAAGGGGGACTTGGCCAAGTCCCATCATGCCTCCCCCCAGCGCTCAAAACGCACCTGCACATTTCACACTTTTCTAACCAAGGTTCAAAAACATCTGGTTCCTGAGGGTCTCAGGAGGGTTATTTCTTCCATGTTACCTTGTAAGTGGAGCCAGTTTTGATGAAGTTTTTTTCCAGGATGTTGTCGAGTGCAGGGTCCAACTCCTCCTCTACATCCTCGATCAAAAGGGGGCGCCCAAGAGACAAACTGTCTTCCAGGTGGTTCTTGAAGTACTTGTGATTCAGTGAGGTGATCTGGGATCAGAATATGGGACCTCTATTAATATATGAATGTAAACAAATGGTAATTGTGTGACATAAATATGCATTTGTCATGCATTTGACAGCTGGAAGCATTCTGTCAACTATGACAATGTCCCATGTCCACACATGACATTTTTATTGTCTTTTAACAACAATCTGGTTTTTAAGGGGGGTAAAACCTAAAGTTATCTGTAACACGGAGAATAAAATGTTTAGATTTTTTTTAAGTTATCACCTTACTAACTGACCTCAGCAGCAATCCCATTGTTTCCAACAGACTGATGAGCAAATTTATAAGACAGACAATGAGAAGCATCTGATTCAGTCAAACGAAGGAGACACACGTTTGACTTCTCCCTCATTCCTCCTAAGCTACAAAGGCCAACCTCTGTCTGGAGAATGTGACTAGTCGAACTAGTAACACATCACTTTTTAAGCTGAGCCATTTTTAGAAAATCTTATAAAAATAAATACAGTTGGTTTGATGAGGTCACTTGTGGAAAGGGTTTCAACCCACTGCTTGGGGAAATGCGTCTTTGGGACACTCATAATAGGATTGCAGAATGCATTCACTCGGCTCAGAGATTGCCCCTAACAGGGCCAGTGACCTTGGCTGGTCTTATTACGTCTACAGAATTCAGCAGTACTTTGTCAAGGCGCTGTACAAAAGGAAAAGCATGTAGGGCAATGAAAAGGATTTGAGGGTAAAACAGTACACTGCAGAAGCTGAGCATCTAGAACTATTATTTCAATTTTAATCTGTTATTTATGAACCACTATTTTGTTTTAGTTTTGGACAATTCTGCATTATTAGATAATGACAGAACAATGACACAAAAATATGAAAACAGAGGAACAGTAACTTGACACACTGCTGGCCATCAGTGGGTTTTGGATATTACATACGTGATACCTGATTGACCCACCAAAATGTCATTGTTGTTGTATGATGTTAATAAATGGTACGCCCTCATTGTGTATTTTAAAAAATGTAGAAACCAACAGATGAAAAAAATCCCAAACCTGCAGCTCATTCCTGGCCTCTTTGTTCTTGATCCAGATTTTTCCTTGCGTCTGGGGGTCAATAAGAAGGGGGAAGCGGGCGGCTTTGGTGATAATGATGCCATTCTGAATTGACAGGTCATCATTGGGGAGTCCCTGTAAGATGGAAGACAAATGACTGGTTAAGCCTCAATCTTGATGTTTATTTAAGCAGATGCCAGCTAATTTATATGTTTTTATTTCAAGTATTGTACTTCATTTAACTAATTCTGTTTCGCTATCCAGTATTTGATTTAGTAGTAGCAAACGTTTACATAATACATACATTTATTCTACAAAGACGGAAATGAATATTAAGAATTTAATAATTACTAGGCAACAGCAATATTAAATCTTCATAGAAAATAGACAAAACGTGGTTGTGAAAAAGAACAATGCAAATCCTATCTAATAAGTACCTATCCTAGAAATTAGGTAAACATACAGTATAGAATTATCACCTACTAAATATACTGAATCAATATGCACTAAAACGGTAGATTCGGTTGGCAGTAGTCACCAAAATAGATCAGTGACCTGTAGGTTCCACTCGCTAACAGTGGGTGCGTCAATGAGCAGCTCGGTCAGATTGAGGTTGTTGCCAAATGGGATGCGACGCTGCTTCAACTCCCGCTGCCAGTCACTCAGCAGAAGATTACGAAACTCCTGATTGAAGGGGCCGGAGTAAGAGAGGAACGCTGTGGCCAGAAGAATGTCACCTGGAACAAGAAGACAAAGGTGTTGTTATGTGTACATGTAATACTTTAATACTGGCTTTGTGAAACTGTTATCAAATATTAATAAAAGTCTGGAAGAGTAATGCCAGCAGTCAGAAAGCAGCCCATGCTGTGGCAGGTTATGTTAATGCGATAAAAAGTAAAAATGCTTAAAAATGAGTGGAGAAATTTGACTATGTTAGCAATACATTAGGAATTAAATGTCAAGTCAAACTAACATTTTGACCACATTGTTGGTAATTAGAAGTATTAGTATGCATTAATGTCATTATGCATTTAGGCTGGTAATCCAAGAGTAACTTGTTTTTTATTTGTTTCATAATCCAACAGAAATGGTTATTAATTATTATCATTAAAATGCAGATACATCTCTCTGATGCCATACTGTTCTGAATACCAGTTACGTTTTGAAGCCTGCTTTGAAACCCACCAACAAGGCGTTTGGTTTGAGCAGCAAACTCTTTGCTCTGCTCCGTCCATCTCTCCTTCTCGCCAGCGAGGCCGCTGATGAGACTGGACGCTGTCTGCATCTTGTGTCTGCAGCGCTCAGCATCCTCCAGGAGAGTCTGATGGGAAGGGAGGGCAGACAAACAGGTCAGTAGGTCCATGCGTCTGTTTGGCCACCCTGTCTGTCCTTCCAACTGTCTCTTCATCAATCCATCCATCCCACTCTCATTCAACCTTTTGTTCTCTGTTCATCTGAGCAAATTTATACCAATCTCAATTATGTTTATATGGACAAAGAGTGCATGTTCATATCCGGTCCTTTGTGACTTGAGATACTATCTAATCCCACCACAATAGGACTCAGCACATAGGATCACTGGTGTAAAGCTGATGACAAATATACTTTCATGTTCTCTTTACCACTGTGTGGGTTTCCTCCAGGTGCCACAGTCCAAAGTCATGCAGATTAGGTTAATTGAAACTCTAAACTGCCGTAGTTGTGCATGTTGTCTGTCTGTATGTGTGAGCATGCAGTAGGTGAAAGGTAGATGCCTATCACTGGGCTGGGTTAGGCTTGCATAGGCTCTGGACCCCTGCATCCCCTTATGGATGGATGTGTTTGCATTGTCTTGTCAGTATCTGACTGCCCAAATAAGCTTTCCTTTTTAACAGCACCTTTAAGTCATTTATCACAATTATCTTTTTATCAGCTGCTCACAGGCAATAATGAGGTTGTTTGCCCAATAGCAATAATGTCTCTTTCATCAATAAAGACTGTCTGGTATATGCTTTCTCTTAATTAAGAAGCATATCAAAGTCAACACAATTGTCTGAGCCTAAAACGCTTCTGCAGCGGGCCCTTCAATCTCACTTTTGGCCCCTGGAGATGAACAGCTCTGCGTCTTAATCACAAAATTATAAAAAGAGTCAACTTGGGCTGTCCAGATTTCCTAATCAGCGAGTGTTGATGCACATACTGTTCCATTAACATGCTGTTATTTCTCGCAGAACAGAGAGTACTGATGATGACAAACAAACACACACATAACAGTGTACCACTGGTGTTAGTTGCATTAATTTAAGAAGTGGCACTCAGGTTGAGTCATTTTCCATTGTTGCTGCAGGTTATCACAGGTCTTCAGGCTGTGCTTAAAAAGACAGGCCACCTCTGTGATTCCACTTTACAGGCTTTGTCATCAAAAGTGCAGCTCATTCGATAAAACACTGAAAAATACTGTGTAATATTAATAATGATGTCAAAACATCAATATGAACTAAACCTTTTTACCCTACTTTCGAATGCACAGCCTGGTTATAAATAGAATCACATGGCACAACATCAGCTTTTTTAACAAATATGTACAGGTAAATATACTAATTACAGACTTAATTTAGCTCAAGTAAGGCCATCCCACAGATTTTAATGCTCACTTTTTTCATTTTTTTCCATTCATGGACTAAATGTTTGAGCCTGTGTTTATGCATAAAAGTATACTGTACATGATGAAACATACTGCTGCTGTGAAAGGACAGTAGTAAGCTGAGATAGGGAATGAAATCTCATTATTAAATTATTAACTGAATCAATAAAGCACAAAGACAGCCGTGTCGGCCATATGAATTCAAACTGTCATAGGGAACAGCAAGTTAATTAAGAAAGAAAATGGGATCACCGGTTTGGATCCAGGCTAAGTAGTGCAATGACATGTGCTATTAAAACTCAGCTAACAGCCAATTGTATAATGTTACCTGATGTTCATTAATTCATCGAGAGAAAAATTTCACCAGTTTGTGCAAGGTAGCTGATGCCTCAAGTATTTGCCACATTTTTCAAATAAAAAGATAATGGCATAAAACTCCAGGTGTAGAAGTAGCAGCACACTTCAGAATTCATCTCACATCTGCTTTATATCACATGATCTAATTGTTGTGTCTTTTGAGCACACACTGCTCCTTTTTGTGTATGGTAAACTGATTTATATTTGTGTTTCGAGGAAGTAAGTAAAGCTATTGACCTGTTTCTCCATCATGGCCTTCTCATACTCCCCCTGTACCACATCCAGCTCTGCCTGCTTGGCATCCAGCTCGGCCTGAGCCTTCTGAAGGTCCACATTAGCTATGGCCAGACGATTCTGCTGCACTGCCAAGTTAGCCTAAAAAAAGAAAGGAAGAGAGAGAGACAGAGGGAACTGTGATGCCTTTATTGGATGTTAAAAGCCTACATGGGTCACGGTCAGTTCTCTAGGGAGAGAGCTAAGAAATAGAGAGGGACAGAGAAAAGACAAAAGAGTAGAAAGACTGGATGAGGTGAAGGTGGGGATGATTTGACAGAAAAAAACAGAGAGGAAAGGTGGTAGGAGTTTTATTGTTTTATTGGGAAGAAGAATGGGGACAGTATTTGGAGAGCATGAAACTCACTATGAAAAACAGAAGAGATTAAATAATTAAAGAAATGGTTAGGGACATGTTTTGGCTCAGGTCTTGCCAGACAGCATAAAATAAGTAAGTACAGAGGTGAATTGGTAGGAAGTAAATCTTTTCAGTGAGATTTTAGAAGTGTAAATACATGTCACAGGTGCAGATGCAGGGATTCAAAGCTTCACGAGTCAAACTGGAGATGCAAGAATAGAGAATTGCAAGAGGAAATGAGGGAGACGGAGAGAAACTGGAAATAAACAGCAATGGGGGGTGAAGAGAAGGGCAAGGGAGGAGGAAAGGGAGTCTGAGGACGACAGAGGAAAAGCAGAAAGGATATTTTCCGGGTAGAGCTGCATGGGGCTGTGGAGAAAGCATCGCAAGAGGTTTAGAGACAGACATACTCACAACTTTTCTCTAAATCTCTAAGTGTGTGTGCATCTGAGTGTGTTTGCGTGGCCCGGGGAAGAGGAAGTCTGGAGCATTCATTTAATATTTATTGACATCTGAGAGAACCATCCCTGCCTGTCTTTCTGCCTGCCTGTCTCCAGCTCCACACAGATCCGCAAATGCATGCTGCGTTTAAGTGCTGGTGGAAAACTGGGACATGTGGGCTTTCTGTGAATTCGTGTGCAACATGCGTTTGTTAGAATAGTCTCAAAACTCCACACGCAAACGTAACCTCATCCATGCGTATCAGGCGATCCGTGCGCACACATTTAACAATCAATAAATAAATACAAAAGAATGTCACAAATATTTTTAGACATTTGTATGCACAGGAAGGTTTTTAAAAGTGAAAATGATCAGATCACTGAAGTTGAAGTAAAATATATGTACGTAAAATATAAATATTTATTCAGGTTCTGATGTGTGCATTTGTAAAACTGTTTTACATGTGTTGAAATTGCTTGGTACTTGTGTGTGGATTGGAACACGTATTTGTGAGTACTCAAAATTACGCACAAATCATTGTACACATTTGTAAATCTTATTTTTCATTTGTATATCATGTAATACACATTTGTGACCATATTGAGACTGGTTTCTCTCCATAGTCAGGCATCAGACATTCACAGACTGCACTGGTGGGAAGACAAACTAGAAAAAAAAAGGGACATTTGCATGAAATCACTGGGTTTAGCGAGGAGGCGCACGTGTGTGTGTGTGTGTGTGTGTGGTGCCGTACCATATTAATGAAGGATTTTGTGTAGAGTATTGAGCTCTGCAACCTTCTGCTGTGTGTATGGAATTAATAATTCCTTGGAAAAAGAAATAAATACTGACAGAAAAACTAACGTGCCGGTGCAAAGAAGCAATTAATTAGTGCAGACTGATTGTAAAAAAAGATCAGCCACTTAGATGTAAACACAGGCCCTACTGTATGTGTAATCAGTATGTCTCCTTTCGTTTTGTTATAGAAAGGCAGAAGAGTTTTAAAAGTTCATCAATTTAAAATCTTTACATTGGTGTGACTTTTTATCTTTTGCTGATGCAAGAACAAGATTAGCAAACAATACGTTCCAATGAACACACACACCACTGACCAAAGTATTAGATAAAGATGAGTACGTTATGATCTTAAAATAAGTCCTCTGATGTTCACTCACACACACACAGCAATCAAACCTTTATTTCACACTATAGGGGGTGATCTAAATTGCCAGATAATAATTCATACGTTCTCTCGGATTTGATCTTTATCCCGCTCAGGACTCTACTTTGTGACTGGTACAGTGAGTTTCATGAACAATCTGTTTGCCTGGGGAGATCCACTTTTGGGTTTGTACTAACAGGATTAAGTTCAAATAGGGCCTGGGAACTTCACTTGAGATGCATCCAATTTAATCATTTTTATTTTTGTATGCTCATGATCAATGGATAAAAGCCTAACTCTCTCTCTCTGTCTCTCTGACATTTTGGGGCACTTCTATTGCCTGCACCATCAGCAAAATGTTGCTGCCAAAATGTGGGAATATGAATTAATCCTTTTCGTATCAGAGACAGTTCGTGCAGTTTCTGTAGCCTGGGGCTTTTCTGCAGAAACACAACCACTCTCCTCCACTGTAAGTGTTACTCAATGTTGGAGGCCCAAGGAGTGTGTGTGCTGCTGTTATATGTGTGTTAGGGTAATGATGGCAGGTGCATCAAAATGTGTGTGACAATCGAAATTGTCTTTGAGTCTACTCAACCAAAGAACAACTTCCGTTGACATATTTCATTCTATTTTTAGTGTCACATACTGTCTACAAACAGTACTGTTTCACTTCTCTGCTGCACCAAGGAACCTACTGTGCTAGAACTACTACACAGTATATTACCTTCAATGGTAAGACCTCCTTGTTGATGGAGAAGAAGGAGGCCATAGCTTTTGTCCAAGATGCAAGGCCGGCCACATTGCCACACACCCTCTTGGCTGTCTCAATGTTGTAGTCAGGCATGTCAAAATACGGCAGCAGCAGCTCCACCATTTCCTCATTAATGGTGTCTTTGGGGAATTGCTGCAAGGTGGGAGAGAGAGAGGTAGAAAAAGTGGAAGGGAGGGGGTGTGAGGAGGGATGATTTGAATGACTTATTTCAGTCAGTATGGAGAGAATATAAATATTTACCACACATGTAACTCATAAAAATGCATTCTGCCTCTGTTACTTGAAAACAAAGAATGTAAAACTAAATGAAATTAGAGAAAAAGAAGGGGAAAAATGATAAATGGAGCAGTGGTGATTGAGGAAAACAAAGACAGAAAGCAGAGCAGATAGTGAAAGCTGCAAAGAAATTGATAGGAGAAAAAGGAAAGACAGGTGGGGTGGGAGACCCAGACAAAGTGTAAAGAGAAAGAGGGAAAAGACGAGGCAGAGCAGCTCAAAAGCAGAAATGAGGGACAGATAAATCTAGGAGGAACACAACACAGAAGAGGAAAAAAAGATTGTACAAGAGTGGGTGAAAAAGAAAGACGGACAGAAAAAGGCAAGGAAGCAAAAAGATGAAAGATAACATACAGAAGGTGCACAAGGTAAGATAAAAGACCTGATGTAGTGGTGTTGGGTGACAAGAGGGATGAGATAGAAATAACAGAAAAGACGGTGAGAGAGATGGCTACACAGAAAAATGTAACAAGGAGAATAAAAGTGGAATAAGTTGAGGCAAATCTAAGAATCTGAGAAAGTTGTGGATTCAAATTCGAGGAGTGAAATCCAAGACCATTAAATGTCTTCTCACTGTGCCTATTTTACACATTATCCTGATTGGCCACCTTGGCTTCGAATTACTGCAAATGTTATTGTTAAAAAATAAGGCATTAAAAATGTTTTGTCTCAAACCTGTATTTCTGAGCTCTTAAGCTCATATGTACAAGAGCATACACTTGTCACCTTAAAGAATGTAGTCTGTAGTATCCTTGTTCTTCTTCTTATTATTATTACTGTCACAAACAGGAAAATACCTAATATCATGGTTATGAAGTACTTTGACATGCTTTGTGATTGTTGCCTGCAGGATTGAGACTGCATGGAGGCCAACGTCCTCCCTAATCAGAACAGGTAGCTATAACAACATTTTATCATCATTTAATCCATTCAAATGTGAGTATAACATCAGTGAGTACAAAAAGTATACAATTTACTGATTAGTCGAGCTGCAGGCAGTGATTCTGCTGCATACTGAAACACACATAAGCAGCACATTTAGCATCTTAAAACGATACTTTACACAGAACATTAATAAAGAGTCTATAATATATATTTTTATTTTGGTAAATACCCACCAACATTATTGTCTTATGTTTTCTCATTTAATTTTACAACATAAGAAACTGTAACTTAGCATTTTTATGGAAGAGCAGGGGAGAAGCCTTTCTATGTGATTCCTTGGAGCTGGATCTGGTCCTTCAGTAATGCGTGTACAAGGATTGGACCTTTTTTTCATGTTTAATATGGTAAATTAACTCTAACTCTATAGGCTACCGAGGATATCTCCCAAATCATTTGGTTTAGGGCATGTATATGAGCAAGCCTTCTGCAGCATCTATACTTTACTTCAATTTCAACTTTATAAATTAGCAAGTGTACCTGCAGGCTTCCCAGGAAGTTTCCAGCTGTCATGAGTTTTAGGGACTCCTGCCAGGACGGCGTGTTGCAGTTCTTCTCTGGGTCGATCTTCACGGTGTTGACCCGCCTCTGGAAGAGCAGCAGCACGCAGTCCATGATCCGCATGATGAGGTGGGGGGGGCGACCGAGTGTTCGTACAGTGGCAATGTCTGATGGCTTGATTGTCTGAGTGGGTACAGAGAAAAGAAATATGGGGGAGAGGAATTTTGACTGTATATCTGAATGTTTAATGATAGCTTGTTGATGTGAACTGAAAATAAGGACAACACAGGTTAACATTAGTCATGTTTTTTAAGAGCATTTTACAGCAAAGTCAGAACACCACCACCCAAAAAATAAGTAAAGCAATTACACTTGCCTATCACGATAAGCTATTTATCAGGATGCCATTTAAGGTGTTGAGTTGTCATATAGCAGCTTTATGTTATAATTACTCTTTGTGCGGAGGACAGGAAATAAGTGAGAGGGAGAGAACAATGGAGAAAGAGGATTTTAGTAGGGAAACATATTGGATGTACACAGGGTACGATATAAAGATGAGTGGAGACTGAGATGAAAAAGAAGAATAAAGTAATTTGTTTTCATTACATCTTTCTATGACAGGACATATGAAGGAAACTGTACACAATGCTGCAGTTTGAGAATATAAAGCGGAGGAAGTGTACAGAGGCATTACAACCAGAGGCACTGACGAGGAGAGATAGAGGGCAATAAAGAAAGCATGAAGACTGTAAGTATAACTCCAACAGAATGATGGGAGTTCTGCAGAGAGGGGCAGAGAGTTACTTCAAGGGGCTGATTAAAAGGAGAGAGTCGGCAGGAGAGTAAAGAAAATGTCCCAGTGAGAGTTGTTCGGCTGCTTCATCATGCCCCCTGGCCACTCGTCTCATCTCCTCCTTTTTGCACTTTCCCTCATTTCTCCTCCCTGCTCCATTTCCACTCTGTTTTATCAGCCCAAGTGTAGTGTGAATCTCCCAGAGAGTCTGTCAGCAGACAGTCTGGTGTATCTTCTACTTTCACTAACTCCTCTCTTCTCTGCTCTCCTCTGCTTTTTATGGAAATGTCTCAATAAGGTAACCTCAAATTCACCTCAACAAAATCCTAGGTAAAACAAAAATGTATTTGCATTATTGTGGGTCTTCTTGCTTGATCACAAATAGCCAATCAGCTTTTGTATGAAGGCCAATATTGAAACTAGATTCTTTTAATTACCAAATTGCTCATTTCTAGATATCTTCCCTAATGTCCTACCTTTGATCGCACACTATTTTAAATAACAATGATTTTTTTTCTACTGCTATAAATCTCAGTAGTACAGCATGTCAAGAATGTCGCAAAAAACAGCACGACCCCTTTGGATCACTCACTTCCTTTTCTCCTTGCAACCATATATTAGTCACAGTATTTCAACATGAAAGTAAAGCATTTAATACTGTGTCATTCAACAGCATTAATCTTTGGTCTCTGAGCTCAGTTAACTAATTCTATTCTATTACTATTCCAGCAATATATTTTATATATATTTGGTCCTTTAGACAAGTCAAAACTGGACCTACAGTGTGTAAACCTGATAACCATTTTTTACAATCAATAAATGAAGAATCTTCTTACTTTTTTTCAAGATGTCTTTAGTTCTACAATAACAGTACAGTCACGTGCACCACAGCTCTTTTTAAAAAAACCTATAGCATTTGAAAAATACATGATCAAAATGCATGATCATCATTCCAAATGTATTTCCCAAGGGTTGCCTGTTTGGAAATATAAAAGATATCCATCCGCAGCAGCAAGAGGAAAATTCTAATCAGGGATCTGCCATAGGAGATCTGTATGCAACCATCTACCCAGGGGGACAGGTTTAATTACAACGCAGCTCCAGGCCCCAGAGCACCATGCTAACTTTAGACACACCCGCTGTTACACACATACACACACCAGGGTGGGAAGGCTGGAGGCAAAACCTGCATGCAGCTACACACAGCAAGTCATAGAGTGCTCTAAGTGGCACCCTGAAGCAACACAAAGTGAGAGAGCAAGACAAATATTGGTGGGGGAGACATTAAGCCACACACAGGAGCACAATAAATCGCTCCAACACAGTTTACTGACAATTTTTAAGCCTCAGGCTATATTTTAGGGCAAACTTATACTTGGACAAACAGTATACAGAGATAGCAGAGAAAGTCATGAGGAGCGGCACTGCATGATGCAGTAGGCTTGAATGAAATGAGTCACCTTGGATGTCTAGCTGTGCAGTATTGGGATCAGCAAGAGCATGCAGTGCTTTGTAGACAAACAGTGGTATTTTAAATTAAACTCTAAACCTAACTGGGAACCAGTAAAGTGATGCAGGATCTGAGGTAACAACAGTCTTGTAAATAGCAGCTGGACTAGCTGAAGGCAAGATAAAGACGCATCAGTTGTCCCAAAGTATAGAGAGTCACAACAGTTGAGATAGGAAGATATAAATTGGTATAAATACTTTGTGTGAGCAGTGTATCATTCTTTAACTCATGTTTTTACTTACAAAACAAGTTTGGACTCAGATCTGTCCACCTGGGGGAAATAGAGTTGAGGAGACACCTGGGCATCATAAATCCAACATTTCTGTCCCATACCTGCAGTGCAGCCTCTGCTTCCTGGAGAGCTGGCCGGGCGGCTTCAAGTTTCTCCTCGGCGATGGCCTTGTCAGCTGAGATGCTGTCCACAATGGCCTGGGCCTTGTCCTTCACTTTCTGCACTTCCACCTTCACTCGCTCTGCTGCCTGGGCTTTTACTGTCACCTCCTTCAATACCTGGGTGTATGTACAGAAAATAAAACATGGCCATGAATCAATGCAATTTCAACTTTTATCCCTGCTTTAATATCAACAAAACAAAACGTCATGTTTATTTTGATATTATAACACTGCTGTATTAAATTTTAATGCCAGTTATTACTCAACACTTTACTGACCTGAGATATATGATGCACACAGGAATGACGAAATGGATACGACTGATGATAATAATAACTGGAAAACTACTACTACTACTACTACTACATGCACCCCGACACAGCTGTAGAACGCACATCTTGGACCCCATTACACATAATTTGTCTTGTTTCACACACTGCAGGAGCTTCACCACTTAAGTACATAATAATAGATCTTTATATTATTATTAAAACAAATTCCAGCAATGAAAAGGAATGTACACCTCTATTTAATTTCTAATTATCAGTAAAACTTTATTAGTGACTAATGCAGTTATCTACTTTTTCATTCCTTCATTCATTCATTCATCCTGAGGCACACCATTACTTTCACTGCTATTCATGCAAATCCACATGTACCTGCACATACACCTGCAGAAGAATATAACCATGAATGATCAGAATAACAAATACTCATGTCCAGAAAACACACACACACACACACACACACACACAGAAAACCACTCTCCTGCCTGAAACCTACCATATCAGCCTTGTCGTTGGCAACCTGTAGCTCCTTCTCTTTCACCTCCAGCTCCTTGCTGAGTGCTGCTACAGACTCTGATGCCTCCTTCAGCTTCTTGAGACCAGTGTTCATCCTAAACAGGAGAAATATTAAACATATCTTTCAAGAGGAACTACATGACATTCTGATAGGATTTTTGGTCCACTGGGCAGCAGGTGGTGAAAATGCTTGCACATTATTTAACAGGGAAACAGCTTTTCATCCTTGGTCGGCTTGTAGCATATGTGTGTGATCAAAATTCTAAATGTCATATCTACAGCTGCCAATAAATCTTTGGAGGCTCGGGGATAGCTGATAAGCAGACACATGTGCAGACACATAAGCAGCACAGAAATCTTATGTTGTTCTGAGATCTGTGATGTCTTTTAATGCTGTAGTTTATGCTGTACTTTCAAAAAATGACTTATAACTGATGGTTCTGCATTGGCCCCATTGACAATAGCTTACTTTATTAGGATGTGTCCTAATCATCCATCACTGTCTGTGCCACTATTGGCTAAGATTGTGTTCAGTCTGTGACACAGTTGAAAATCTACCTGTGAAAACAGCTGTTGTTTTCAGGAAATGCACTAATCATGCCTAATTATTTATTGGCCTCACTTATGACTGGCCACTCATGGTGACTAAGGGGAAGAGTAGACCACAGATTTAAGATTTAACAACTTTTTTCATCTATTATCATTTATTAAACACACATCTTATACAACCCAACCCTAACTAATTGTAGGAGATGTAGACAATATGCAGTATATGCAGCAGTTACTGATTCTAAGGTGGAATGAAAGCCATCTTAAGATAAGCCTTTACTGATTCCCAGAGGGGAAATTCAGGATTAAATTCTACAAAGGCTAAAAGTGCTATTAAATAAAAAAGTATAACAAAATATTTAACTTAATCCTTCAAGTCTGTTTACCTGTTGGCCAGGGTCTGGACTTCAGACCTCTTCTCCTTATAGATGCTCTTGTAGCCCTGAATGAAGGACAGGTAGGACTTGGGTGTGACGTGGGTGGACCGTCGGTATCTTGATTCAAAATAGATTACATTAGGTTAACTTCATGTCATATTAAAAAGTAGGAGAATCATTTGCACAATGTTTTAACCTTAACCTTTAAACCACACTTAGCAGAACCTTTATTTACCCAGTTACTCTGGCTCAATATTACTTTTGTGCTGAAAGATTTTCTAAAAGAAATTCCTCTGGTGGGTCTAAAATTACTGCTATATTTAAAGAAACATTGAGGCCCACCCTGGTGGCCTTCTGGTTATGGCGCTGAGCACGAACAACAATGTCTCCAGTTCGTGTCCAGCTGATGCATTTCCTGTCATCTTTCCTCTATGAGCTCTGTGATAAAGTCACAAAAGCCCCCCCCCCAAAATATATAGTATATATGAATAAATATACATTTTTGGAATGTATTTCAGAAGGACATCTTCTTGTACTCATGTACTACTAACAATATTAAACTGTCTAATATAACTACAATAACATGTTGATTTTGTTTATGGGTGGATTGCTGCATTAGTAGACATAGAGAGGCAGCCTGTTTAATAAAATACTGTACCTCTGGAAGTAGTCCACACACTTCTCTGCCACGCCATCCTGGAAAGAACCCATGCACTGGACTACCTCACTTTTAACCTGGGGTGAGCAGTCGATGTCATAGACTGACAGGAAGTGCTCTGAAACTGAAGGAGAGAAAGATGGATGAGGAAGAATGAGAGAGAGAGAGAGAGAGAGAGAGAGAGAGAGAGAGAGAGAAGAATTAAGTGGAGAAAAATGGAGTAGAGTAGTACAGAGTGGAGAGTGGATATTGGGTACAGAAACCAGATTGCCAACTGTAAACATAAATATATTCAAGCTTCTTTACTGCTCAATGCCCTTACAACATGACATGCTGTAAGACATTATAATTGATTGTTTTCCAAGCAGGAATGACTGTGTAATTGCATGGGACATTATGGATTATTGATTACATGTATTACTACAACATCTGTGTCATTCTTATGAGTGATTCCACAAAATATGGAATGGATATTTCAAAACAGAAGTGAAGAGCAGGGGATAATTGGATAATATTGACATTTTCACAATTCATTTTCTAAAAGCAAACTGACATGCTAACAATTGATGTGCTGCAAGAGATTGTTTTTCAGGACAAAATGAGCAGCACAGATTTAAAATAGCTGAAAGAATTAAGACTTATTATATTTGTAGGGTTATGAAAAATCTAATTACGATCTATATTAATGTAGCTGAAGGCATTTCTAAACAACATTCTGAAGCAATGCCTATAAGATTCATAACAGACATTAATAATAGACAAATGATAGAAAACTGTAATCATGTTGCTGGGATTTACTGCTGCCACTTCCTCATCTAACAAAGACAATTTGAAAAGTTCTAATTTTGTTTCAGTAAGTAGAAAGCACAACGGACACATTGTTAACAAGCTGAGTGGTAAATGAGTGTTGTAATATCCCAGTTTAATCTGTTTTTACAGCAGCCACTGTAAATAAAAGATATAATGCAGGGATATGTACTGTACATATTGGGAAACAAATGCTACCATTAGATAGGCAGATCATATCAATACAAAATTCAAATTGTCCGTGAAATGTACCTGCAACAAGAGCATCCTTCGGCCACCGGCTGAACCAGTCCATGGTGCAGCCAGATATCAGTGCTGGAAATTTTAACGCCCGGTTGCGGAACTTTTCCCCAACAGGCGAGAAGCACAGGACAACGTGGAGATTATGTCGGACTCGTGACATGAAGTACTCGTACAGTTTTTCATTGGTCGGTGGTCGCCTGGGAAACTCCCGCTTCATGACAGGGATGAGATCACTGAGGATCTCGTCAATCTCATCACGAGCAAATAAGTTGGACACCTGAGGATAGAAAAACACAAACACATGCACCCTTTAATGTCAAATTATATTATCTATACATTTTTATATCTGTTTTCAGCTTGTTAGTCCTAAAAATACTGGTTGGACTCCATCAATTAAGAGAACACACAGCCGTTTTACATTTTGTAAAGTGTAGGTTTAGTATCAGGTCAGGTTTAGAAGTAAATATTTATTTGTTTAACTCTATTCCTTAAAATATTTTAACTATTTTTTTCTTTTACATTTTCTGTGTACAAGAAGTTAAATATACATTTTAAATTTGTAACCATTTTAGGACGTCTCCTTTCTCTTTAATGTACGCTTTGTCAGCGGTAATTGTGGTACATTAGTATTTTAACTCAAAAACTTCAAATTACAGAGATGCAGATCACCCATGACACAATTTCAGATGTTTTCTCTCAGCACAGTGAATTAACAAAAGCACTGTATGTTTAGGATGGCAAATCAGTGCTGAATTAGATCTGGGATTTTTCATGCAAAGAAATTCAGAGAAGCACAATCTGAAACAAAGGCCTTCCACAATATTAACAGTAACAAGACAAGGTAATCATCTGTAGTTTAAGTAATGATCGCTTATGAAATAAATTTCCCCAGTATGGCATATTTAGAAATAAACCCTTGAAATAGTGCTGTGATTTTCATTTCCTATTTTAATTAAATTTCAATACATGCTAAACTTTCCAACGTATCCCTCTGACTTCTGACATTTTGTCTCAATCTTCTGATTTCCTCTGACCCTTTACCATATTGATACGTGCTTGAAAAAAAAAAAGTAATTGCTAAGCTAAAACTAATTTTGGTGTTTATAGTAAAGCAGAGTATCTCATTTATATTCACTTCACAGTAGCTTAGGATAGTTAAATTTACTTTTGGACTTTTTTTTCAGTTTGTTAGGCACAGAGCTGCAGGCACCTGTAGAAACCCCGCTCAGCCTCCCACACCTAACACACCCACTTTGTCCGGGTTTGACCTAGGGGATAGTGGTACTGCATCCCTTCATATTGCTTTTTGCACCTTTTCACTAAATCCCTAGTTACAGAGAGAGAGAGAGCAAGTAACAGAGAGGGTAGAGAGCAGGAGAGAGTCTTGTGGTGTTGTGGTTAGAAGCACCATATCTGTAAGCATCTGCTGGGTCACTCTCACATAAACAACAACCTCACACTAACAACTCACTCTTCCTTTTTGTTCCTCATCTCTGTCACTGTCTCTCACACACAGTCATCCTAACACTTCTGCAACACAAGCTTCTCTCTCTCTCTCTCTCCAACATACACAAACAGGACACACAAACCTCTCACCTGCACACAAACAACACCCAGACGCAAACTCTCCCCTGGTCCCCACTTCTATTTACCTCCCCTGGTAAAGCAGCTGCTGCTTAAATTGTTATTTAGGAAGGGTGGTAGAGGAAGGGAGGAGGAGGAGGAAGGTGGAAGAGAGGGTGGATAGGGATGCCATCATGATGAGGCAGAGGGAGAAACAGAAAACAAAAGGAAGATTAGAAAAGAGAATGAGCAGATGGAAAATGAGGACAGGAGAAGAAAAGATGAGGAAAGAGGTTAATAAGAAGTAGTAAACAAAAAAGGCGAAAGGAGGGAAAACTGGGTGAAAAAAATATACAGTGAGAAAAATAACAAGTTCGGTTCGGAATAATTCGGAAAGTATACTCGTTAGTGGTGGGTTATTTTATCATTTGAGAAACATCACTCATGCAGCATCAAACAATCTCTTTGACAAGGAGCATCAAGCAAGATTTCACCATTACTCCTGTAGATGCTGAGCTTCTTAAGATGCTCTTTGCCTTCTACGGGTACGTAAGCAGTACATGTTCACCTGTAATCAGAGTCTTTAACTTAGAAAATGTAAGAAGATGTACAAGATGGGCTTTCTGTTTAACATTAAGATGCTGTTATAAAAACGAGGCCCTGTTTCAGCTTGTTGCTACTTGATTAGAACTACATAACACCCCCACAGAACATAAACATCCAAGCAGTGGGAGGTGGGAAGATGCAGGTAAAAGGCAGCAAGACTCAGCAATACTGTATGTCAGCACAGAGCAGCAGTAGGAGTAGCAGCCTGATGGAGAAGTAACTGGGGGCGAGATACTGTATATAATTTATGTAGCTTGACATTAGGCGTGTGTAAAATAATAATTAGCTTGGTCTTGGTCCAATCAGCTTAAACCAGGCAGAGTTTCCTGAATGATCTTGCTCAGTCACTCTTTCAACTTTTCCACCTTTAAAGTTGCCATTCACAGGTCCCTTTTTTATTGTGATGCCAACTTTGGTGATAAGATCACTGCTGTGGTGTTTTTGTAATACTGTCCTTAAATATGAATCAAGACAGTTAGGAGGAAAGAGGAGAAAAGGGGGGTAAAGAAGATAAAGAAAAAGGAAGGCAGGAGGAGAACCAATTAGAAGAGCAAGCAAGGAGGAGAAAGGATTATCTGAAGAGGAGGTGTAAAGGAAACATGGATGAGGAGGAAGGGGCTCAGAGGCACATGAATAACCAGGAGAAAAAGGAAGGGTGATAGAGGGGGAGAGGAAGTGGAGGAGACAAAGAGGACAACAATGAGGAGTGGGACTAGGGAGTACAAATGGAGGAAGGGAAAGAGAGGACAACAAGGGAGAATGAAGAGACAGAACAGGAGGAAAACCATAGGGGAAAACAGACAATGAAAAAAAGACAATGAGCTGGAACAGGAACAGTAGGTGTGGAGGAAAAGAGCAGGGAAAGATGTAAGAGTAAGAGGAGCAGAGGGAGAAGAGGAAGGTAAAGAGGATAGCACGTTTACAGAGCAAAGCAAAAATTGCCCTAGTTACACCACAGCCACTGGATCCAGTACGGTGGGTGATTCTGAGACTGCAGCAGAGAAATGTGCAAACAGTGGCACTTGACCTTGAAGCTACCTGCTGCTATTTCTGCTGTTAGAGTAATACAGTGGGGAAAAAGCCATTCTGCATCTGTAATGCAGAGTGCTGCAGTACAGAGAAGACCTAGCAGCATCTGTCGCTTCTGTCATTTACAGCTTCAATTCATTACATCCAAATCGATGAGAAAATAATTGTGAAATGCTATCGTAGTGACAGGGAAAATACAATTTGCTTTTTAATTTGATGGAATTGAGATAAACTGCACTGCTCATAACCCAGATAGAGACTGCATGGTTTTCTCTTCTGTAGGTCTGTGCTGTCGCTGCCTTGGTATCGCATCTTGAAATGTTTATTTCACTCATGGGTGAATGCCAGCTGTCAGTTTCAGCAGCACAACAAAAGTGTAATTGAGGTTTTTGTGCTGGACAAGCTAGATGATGTCAATGTAAGTGTCTGAGTCAGTGCAGCAGCTTTGTGTATCCACAGTAGGCTTTCCTCATAATAAAAGGGTTTGTGTTGATTATCAAAATTGCTGTAAAAACACAGATGTGCCAGTGCATTCATGAAAACATAATAAATCAGAGAAACGCATAAGTGCAAAGGGAGAAATAGATATCCATATTTTTCGTCTGTCTTATTCATTAATTATTTAGCCAAAGATAGGAGCTGTTTTTCATACACTCTACACATCTCTGATAAGCAAGACTTAAATGTAAAAATGTATGGGAATGTAGAATAATATTGTACTGTAGCATTGTATGAGAGTGAGCAGTGAAAATGGTTTATTCTATGCATTATCCTAAGAGTTGCTCTCTCTGTGCTTATTCCGAGTCTCCATTTGGCTCACCCGATAACAGTGACAAATAATGATGACTTGCCCACCAACCATGCCTAGAATTTGCATGATTTTTGAGTAAGACCAGGGTTTTAACTTGTTCTGAATCCTGAGGCCACATTGTTTTATGACCCACTTAATATAGGCATTGCAGTATTATCAGACATTCAGCCAGTCAGTCAGACTCTAAGCTGGCTGACCTGTTGGATCAACACCTGCTATGTGTACGTGACCTCCTGATTAAACAGAGAAGAAGGCAAGGGTTATTCAGTCTTCTTCGTGTCTCCAGCTGCAGAACTTCTTGAAAATCAACGATATCTTCCTGGAACCAAGCTTAAAAAAATGTAATCTTTAATCTAGAAAGCTGCTCATGCTTTCACCTGTTTATATTTAGACTACTGTTGTGCAATGGACTGTCTCACCTTCAGTTGGTCCACCATGCATCTGCATGTCCTTAGTTTTGCAGATCCATTTTGCAGATACCTTTGTCCCTTTCCTACCTGGCAGTTTTAAAATGAATTTAAACATTTGACTGCCCTAAGGCTATACATGGCCTAATGCTGACCTATACTATGTCCACTGTGAGCCAGAATGCAGACTCCTGTGTTTGTTCCTATCTAACAGCACCAAACCAAGGGGGGCCTTTTGTTGTGAGGGCCCTTCGGCAATTGAACTCAGTGAACTTCAGGCCAGCAACATCAGCTGCTATTTAATTTCTTGTTAAATGTATTTTACCTCTCCAGAAGACAGGACGTTGTTCATGTACTCGAGGAAGGACTCGTCTTTGATTTCGTTGTCAGTAAAGATGAAGCTGATGCCTTTGCCATGTTGGCCAGCTGTTCTGTACAAACCCTTCAGGTCCTCCATCAGGTTGGCTGTGTTGTATGAGCTGGCAAAGAACAGAAGTCATAAAACAAATATGCACTGATTCTGCTATTGTCAGACCAAACAAAATTGACAGAGAGAAAGGGATATGAAAAGGACAACTGTGTGTGGGGGCGTGTGTTTGTGATTATGTGTGCAACTGTTTGAATAAATTTGACTACGTGAATGATGCTGTTTGAACTCCATCACAGTGTGCAATTGTAAATCACTTATTTTTTTTCGAACAGCAGCAGCATCCCCGTGGCAGGCAAAGTTCAGTGCATTGCTAAAATATATGTTGCTTCACTCCAATATGAAAATAAAAATCATTACACAAGACATCTCTAAATCATTTATGATTAAATTATTTGGAACAGTTATCTGCAAACCTGGCTTTGAATATGGATATACTGCATGGTGTGTTGTGATGAAAACGGTGAAAAGGCAAAAAATGTAATCACTCACAGCCTTGTAATGGAGCTGTGTGTATGTGTCTATGTGCGTGCAAACATTGAAAGGTGTCATTTGGATTTTGGGTGCTTTTATTAGTGGAAGATGGTAAAAAAGAAAAAAAAAAGTGTGAACAGACTGATATATTTCTGGCTTGAAAGGTGGTCAAGAAGCAAGCAGTGTCCTTGTTATCGAATGTGCCTCCATCTGTTTCTGTGTGTTTGTGTGTAAACTTGAATGAATTATAGAGAGGGAGAAAAATAAGCTGGAGTGTGAAAGTGGAAGATTAATGGGTGGAATTAATCGCATAGAAACATGGGTGAGAAACTGAATGCGCGCACGCACACACACACACACACACACACACACACACACACAAACTCCAGCAAGAGAGTAACAGAGTTAGGATGAGTTTAAAGGGATAGTTTACATGAAAGCAATGAGAAAGTTTAGGTTGCAGAGAATGACAGTCGAATTGAGTCTGCATGAGAAAAAGAGATATAACTGTACTGGATGTGCATTTAAAAGGCAACTGTCTGTGTGTGTAGAAAGAGAAGAAAAAGCAAAGGGGGAAAAAAACAAATCAAGGTGCCCGTTTTCTCCAGAGTGAGATGTGAAACCAAAAGGAGAAACAGGAGGCTCATTCATATTAATAGCAAACACTAAAATCTGTTAGGAAAAGAGCAGGCAGGAAATATGATGGTGACAAATACACGTGGGGACTGAGGGAGAAAAACACTTGACAGGTTGGGAGAGCGAGACACAGAACAATGAGGCAGACAAAGTGTCCTACACAGAGCAAGCAGAGACAAATGACACAGCTGAAGCAAAGGAGAGTTTTTCTTATTCTGATGAATCAGCTGCGCTGAAAAGAGTCTCATAGGAAACAATTATATTGTTTCACAGAGAAGACTTGATAGACGAGGGGCCAGAGCTATAAAGATATTATACAACAAATATCAATCTGATTCCATTTCTTTCAGAACGTATCACGTCAGCTCCTAAAAGATTAGTGCTGAATCTTTCTCAAATGTCAGAACTGAGGCAGAATGTAATCAACATACTCTTTGTACAGGGGGGATTTGTTGTGTTTCAGTTTTTTCTATGGTGATTAAATATTTGCAAAGAGACCAGGAGTGACAGCCTCGTGGTCTCTTCGCTAATCATAACAATTAACAAAAACTATTTAGAGTTTAACTTAACTCAAAAAGGAATGATATTGTGCTTGCAACATAGCTGGCTCCAAACTTAACAGCATGGTATTGCATGTTGCAGGGTACTTGTACTCTAGAAAATAACTGCATTGCAGTGATACATGGTGCAGCGCGTTAGGGTTAGCTTTGCAAAGTGTGAGCATAGTTTAGTCTGAAAACATCCACTTGGCAATTTAGCCTGGCACACCAGCCTGCATGATGAAGTGACTCAGTATCATTCAAAACTCATGGACCGTGAACAACTATATGTTGTAAACAATAAAAATTCAATAAAGCATGATTCTCTTATTAACTGCACTGCTTATTTCTTGCCTCAAATACATTCAGAACTGTTTTTGGTGGATAATTAAGGAGAAATTTTACTTTTCCAAAGCAGCTGGAATGTTTCTTAGGTCTGAAAATCAAAAGAATGATCGTTGACAGCCCAGCATTTGTGTGGGATGGGCTCATGTTGATGTCAGAGTGAAACAGAGCACTTGTCAATCATCCTTTTTACAGCATACATGAAATGATGGCTGTCCTGGGCGTAGTGTGCACCTCGCCAGACCATAATCAGCAAAAATAAACTGTGGGCAGGCATTACCTTAGGTGTTCAACAATCTTTTTACGAGACGACAAGTTTTACGACTTGATATTCAATATTTGATATTATCAGCATCAGGTTACAATTAAGATTTAGCATGTAGAAATTATGGCTAAGTATAGGGTGTATGAATAAGGAATTACTGCTGTATGCGTGCATATACGCCTATTGTATGAGAGCATTACCGTGTGAGAGTGATCTGGAAGATCTTGTATCCAGCTATGAATGAGGCCAGTCTGGTCAGGCTCTGTTTGCCTGAACCCCCAACCCCCACCAACAAGGCATTGCCTCCAGGTGTCCGGATTATCCTCGACACCTACACACACAAATCCAAACATACACACAAAACTAGGACTAATCAACGGAGTGCATATATGTGACAAGTTGCAAATGAGAAAAGGAGGTAAAAAAAAAAAAAAAAAACAAGCAAAGGAAACAGAGTGGGGGATTTTGTGTAAGTGCATGCAAGCAAGCGTTTAAAAGCTCCACAAATTAAGTTTGACTAAAGTAAAACTAGCAGAATATTTCGGGCTTGAACGCTGTTCAAGCACATCTGAGGGCTTTCAAATGTAAAAAACATGATCATTTAATTTAAAAACAAAAAGAGGACCATACAAGGCTCTGGCTCTGAGTTTGCTTTGAGTTTGGCTGAGTGTGCAGCATTTAGTTTTTTATGCATGTAAACTTTAATTTGATTCATTTAAAAAATATTTTCTTACCCTTTCACAATACTTTTTGTTCTATTCTGTAATGTAAAAAGCTTATGTTACTTTTTGATTACTTTAATCATTTTGTTACTTTAATCACACTAGTGTGGCTAAATGATAAAAAAAAAAAACAAAAGAAAACAAAATCATCTTTAGAGTACCTTGACCAGATGTATCATAGCATCCTGAAAGAAGACCATGTCCATGCCAGTGCCCCTGATGTTCTCATTGTAATGGCTCAGGAACATGTTCAGACGGTCCTTTAAGCTCTCAAATGATTCAATAGGCTCGTACACCTTGGGCAAATCAAAGTCTGACTCTTCTGGCTCTTCCCCTGTGAGGAAAGCACATTTTTCCTGTAAATTCCTGTAATTTCAAGAGAGAACTACAACACTGTTGAAATGTTCCAGTGCCGTGTCTTTTTGATTGATCGGTACCTGTAGCCTCAGGTGCGTCTCGTAGAAAGTCGACAAAGTATCTGTCTAGTCCATGGTCCACTATGTTCTTGTGCTCCTCGCCAAGCTCCTCCTGTACCAGCTTTGCCAAAGCCTGGTCAAACCACTCTACGTCCTCAGGCATGGTAAATCTGTCAGCTATCACACGTTTGCACTCGTGCCTCCACAAAGCCAGCAGCACCTGGAAATCATGTTTTTGTGTTATTGCTCTCATTCAAGCAAGTAAGGTCAAAAACCTTTTGTTGGGGAAAGTCTCTCTTCAGTCTGTCAGCCAAAACAAGCAGGATGGGTGAGTGTTGCTACTGAATGAGCCAATTCAGCACCATTGCATACAAAGATACAGAGAGCATAGCCAATATGACAAATAGCATTGATTAAGAGAAACTGCTTCATTCCTTCATTCATTGTACCACATTGCATTGCATTGAGCAGAGACACACCAATCAATTCAAACAAAGCCAGACATTGATTAGATGTACTGATTGTAGGACGTCTGCACAATCAGCAACCTCATCATGAAATAATAGTTTATTTATTTTCTATGCTCTTGTATTCTGTTCGAGTGGTTTAGTATATTCTAGTCTTGCCTGGTGTAGTCTAAGTCTCCTGAGTTGAGTTGACAGACTCAGCAGGGATGTTGAGCATGTTTGCCTAGACTCTGGGCAGCCTGAGATAGAAGATATATTTCATCGTATTCAATTATTCAGTGAGGCCACACACCAACAGGGAGTTGGGCCACCTCAGCATGAATTGAGTTTGCAATGCTAGAATTTTCTATTCTCCCCTTCCAACAAACTCTTCTGTCTGTCCAATACTGTAAATCTATTATATATTAATATATCATGAAGTCATACAGTAGCTCTACCACATAAGTAGGGGTTTTGATCTCACCGTCTCTGTCAGGGCCTATTAAACAGTCGTCTGCACCAC
The DNA here is from genome assembly GCA_008360985.2 of Macquaria ambigua. Taxonomy (NCBI): domain Eukaryota; kingdom Metazoa; phylum Chordata; class Actinopteri; order Centrarchiformes; family Percichthyidae; genus Macquaria; species Macquaria ambigua. The sequence continues at coordinate 162,661 of VMKM01000135.1, forward strand.
AATACGCTACACTATGTTACTTCTCTCTATGCTCTGTTTACATGCACATAAGAAACCAGACTACTGGGAGAAATCATGTTAAAGCACTGCGGTAACCTGGTTACTGTTAAACCTGCATTAACATGAAGTAGTGTGTATTTGAACTAAGGCTGGCATATTTTAAGTGTATTATTTATATAAGACTTTTTTTTGCATTTGGATTGATGGCGCAGTGTGAGACGTGTTTATTTATTGTAATGTTATTGCCAGTTGAACTTTAGCGATACTGTCCCTGCCAGAATTATTTGTCATATACATGCATTCTTGTAAAACCCCTGTATACATGATACAAGAAATCAGTTTTAACCAGTAGAAATTTAGCCATGTTAACCATCCGTCTTAATTACATGACATTTTAGAGATCAGGTTATCAAAACACCCTGTTAATCAAGTGCACACTTAAATCTTCTCACCTGGACAGAGTTGACCACCTCAGCGTTGGTATTGAGCATGCCTTGCCAGACCCTGGACAAATCCCTCAGGTTGAAGATGTAGTGGAACTTGGCCGGAGTTGGAAGCATCTTGACCTTGGTCAACTGCCAGAGACGGCGGGTCAGAGACACCAAGCGGTGTACGGTGCTCCGAACCTCACTGGCGAAACCGCGACGTGCACAGAAGTGGCCTTCACCAATCACACCTATATTACACGGTAGATGGTGATGTAGTTGTTAAATTGAAGGTTGGAAAGTGACTAAAGCATATCATTTTTATCAAAAGTATAAGACAGTGCATACGGTATGGGTCAAGAAATTACATTTTGAATTAACATTTACCAATTCATTACTGTAGCAACAAATACTAACATACAAGGAAGTGCAATGAATTACTTAAATTGCAAGGAAAATATACTTTTCATTCATTATTAGTGTCCTTTTATCATTTCAGTATTAGTGGCATTTTAATAAGTTGGCACTGCAGTGTCATCAATAACAGTGTTGATAACACATTCCTTGACATCAATCAAATGTTTTGATTCAATAAATACATAAATAAGGATTCCACTGCACTCTTTTTACTCACCGAATATCTTGTCAATGGAAGCATTGGAGGGCAGGGTACAGTTAAAGATGGAGAACTGCCTTTTCAGTCTCTGTGGGACGTCATTACGGCCTCCTCCTGGATGGATCATAGCTGCCAGAAACTGAACGTCCACAATATTGGTGAACTCTCCCGGTTTCTCCAGATTGAAGAAGCCATTTTGCTCCATCAGCTGCCTGACAATCTCATTAGTCACCTATGACAAAGGGCCACAAAGTAAGCTTAAATCAAGAAAAGGCTTATTTGCGATTAGTTCATGCTAGCATTCTTCTTTGCTGTTATCATCAGTTCATTCAACTGTATCATCTAATTAGGTCACAGAAATGTGCAAAATTAAAGTGTCTAAAATCTAATTAATTATAAATAACTTGAAATTAAATTATCTTTCGTGGGACTCCAGAACAAAAGGACCCAACTAGAAATGTATCATTAATTGAAGTAGGTAGTGAAAGGATATTTTTATTATTTCAGTTCATTAATGTTAATATGATCCTTAACCTGGTCTCCCCATTCGTTGATGACAGGCATGTTGATATCATCAATAAAAATGGACATTTTCTTCCCAGCAGGGGGTCCGTAAGTGGTCCCCATCCTTTTATCCACATAGCTCTCTACTGTCCTCTAAAAGAGAAAAAGGGGGAGCAAAGAAAGAGAAAAGACAGCAAAAAGTTCCACTCAGACATAATCCATTGTAACAGCTTGTTCAATGTGCGGCTTAGCCATGGACGGGGAAAAGACAGCAGTCCTTCCTCCAGCCTGCACATTATTAATCAGACCAGACATCCATCAATATTACTTCACAAGTTCATGATAATACATGGCAAGTTAACAAAGATTCATTCACACATTCACAGCATCCATCATCAGATGAAACTGTAAAGAATGACACCGCAAGCTATTAAACCTAAACTAATTAAGAGAAAAGTAAACAGACGGCTCGGCTTTACCTGGAACATGAGTGGCGTGGTCGCAGAAGAGAAGTTGAGACTCTTGCCCATGTGGGTCTCAGGATCATACTTTGACATGTAGCTCTTGATGATAACAGTCTTGGCTGTTCCTTGCTCTCCAATCAGCAAAACAGCCTGTATAATGAAAATGTATAATATTTTTTCAGGGTAAAGTTTCATGTAAGACAAAACTCTATGCACAGATAATGTAAGTGATATGTCAGCATGACTAATACATTGCAACCTGAAATGGCAGTTAATTATTCTGTTGAGCTTGAGATTTAAACTGTTCACCGAAACTATGTTTGTTGTATCCTGATCTCTAATGTTAATGAATGCTATAGTACAGTCTATAATATGTAGCGCGTCAATCTAAGACCACAGTTTGGCAATGAGAGCGTTACATGTTATCACCTGAGCAAATGGTTGTTATGGTAAAGCCTGTGGTAATAGACAGAACAGATGGAGCTAATTAAAAATAATGCTGCATGAGCTGCATGGGCTATCTGTGTACCAGCCATATAAGCTATTGATACCATGGACCTTTATCACAGCTTAACATAATGAAATAGCAACTGTTTTCAGATCAGTATATTTTTGTTCACCAGTTAGATCCAACAGCCTCTGCAAAAAAACAAATCAAATTTACCCAGTAAAAGTAAATGGAATTGAAAGAGCTTTCAAAATGAATGAAAGTAAGTGAAATATCACCGTCACACAAACCTCCTCTTTACAAACACACCAACATACAGAGGCTCCCCACTCTCCTCTCGTGGCATTATGAATCTGAATACTTTTAAACATGCATACACACAGGCGCTATGATGACTGCCACGTGGTGGAGCATTTGATGGGCTTTTAAGTAAAGTATCGACCACAGCATTTTAATCTTTGTTTTTTTTTTACTAGAGCCATGCTGCATGCAGCCATGCTGCCATGTTATCGATCTGAAGCGTGTGCATGAGTGTGTCTACTCAGCTGTATCCAGGAATAAATGAAGCTTTATACACTAAATAGAGAATTGATTAAATGGGCATTATCCTCTCTAAAACCCTTATCATTAGCCTTAAAAAAGCTATGAAGAGGGATGTGTGTATACTAAATGTTCCTGTTCACGCTCCTTTTTAGGCCACATACGTCATATCAACACATCAAGCAGACACACATGACACATTTGTTTTATACTATTTTATACTTTCAAACTCATTATGAGTGATCAGATAAACACTACTTTTGTTTTCTTTTAGCAACCCTCACCTTTCCCTGCTTGGCGATGGTCTGAATTAGGAAGTCTGTTCTAACATTGTCCACATTGGGGACCAATATGGAGCTGTACTCTGGGGTGAATTCAGATGGATAAATGTACTCCTCCACTCTGGTGCTCCAGTGGACCCACTGACCTGGAAGAAGAATAAATGTGCATGCTTTAAAAAGGTAAACTGTGGCGTAGAGATTAGCACAAAATATGACAGTGGCACTTCCAAGTTGTCTTCCAGTTGAAGAAATATGTCCATATTTTCTGGTACGATTTGATAAACCTGCACCTGCTGCCAAAATAAAGTGCAGCATAAGGCATAATGCCTCTGCTTGTCAAGAAACAGCTTCGATATTCCCTGGCATCTAATCTGCAGGTGATAACATCTGTTTATCAATGCATGCATACCATCTGCTGTGACATGGTAGTCAAACATGGTGTCGTCACTGTCAAGAGGAATGTCTGGCAAGTTTAGACAGATACTGTCGTTCCCTCTGAGCCAGATCTCCAGCTTTCTCCGGTCATCCAGTTCAAGTAAGGCTCCAGTGCTCCACATTAGGGCAAAGACATACAGCCGCTCCAAGTGCTCTCTGGATAACTCACCACACTGCTCCTGTAGAGTAACACCTATTTTAGATCACGGACTTTGTTCAAACAACCACACTTAAAAGAGGATTGGAGTTAGATTGGAGTTCTCACGTTTTGCCAAAGTTTATTGGATTAAACACAAAAAATAACACAGATGGGTTCCAGCCTATATAGCTTGTAACAAAGTGCATAAAACATCTGACAAGGTCACAATAGATGCCTACAAGATCATCTCAAGAGGTTAATGCAAAGTTTCAAGGGCCTTTAAACAATGAACTGAGATTGACTAATTATTACTAACCATCATTACTGGTATTGTAATGATGGTTCCAACCCCAATTACCTTAAAAAGGAGCAAGAAAAAAAAAAAGAATTATTGCTGGTTTTATGCCCTAATTACGGGCTTTTCTTAGAACAGCAAATGATTCAAAATGCCTTCTATCTATATGAATTTCCCCTTTTACACCAGCAGTCATTTTGTTTTGGCAGTATGAGTTAACCTCTTCATCATAAAATATACAGCAAGTGCTGTCTGAGTGCAGTCCGTCCCATGGATGGGAATTCAGAACAGTTGTAACCTTACCTTTGGTGGTATTAGTCCCTGCAGCATGTTGATGCACTGCATGATGACAAAGGCCTCTAGCATGTCCATCTTGAACTCTAGTGATTGCACACTGAAGCAGTAGAGCTCAGAGAAGGAGGAAGAGAAGAGTTCCCTCAGCACCTCTGCTTCCTGGGGCGAGCGTATATTCAACCAGCCCTGAGAACAACCACGTTGGAAATCATGTTGTGTTACTATCAACCGGCAACCGTGAGTTGTCATGTCATTGTTTGCGGCATAATGGCATATTAAAGAGCAAATTAAGAGTTTTTAAGACTCTGATTTTGATATTTATTGCTTTTCTCTTCTGCTTTGATAAGTTTGAAAATGTAACATAAAATGTAGTTAATGTAAATGTCGCCAATTTTTAATGTGGTGAATTATTAAAAACAAAAAATGTGATATGATATGATAAATCTTGCGGCACCCTTGGCCCATCGCAGCAGCACCCACTTTGGGAACCACTTATCTATCTTATTTAGCAGGTACATACTGTAATATATCATACCATAAGCGCCTTGTGTAGGCCTATGGAAACAAAAATGTATAAAAATCAGTTTTTCATTTAATTGATTCACCTCCAGTATAGGGCTCCAGTTGAGCACAGAGGAGCTCATGAACACCATGCCGTTGCGTGAGACGGTGGCTGGAGAGGCGTTGTCAATGTTATGTGGCTCAAAAACCACTTTACAGTTGGGAGCCATGGGTATACGGTCTCCATTTGCCAGTGTAAGAGTTCTGTTGTCGTCCAAAACAGAGTTTAGGTTCTCAATCCAGATGGCATCGACTGGTCCATCCAGGACTATCCAGATGTGCTCTCCTGAGAGAAAACAGTGTTTGTTTGCATGAATATGATATGATGCATGAGTGCCTTCACCTTTAACTTGCCTGTTGGCAGGATAAAAAGGCCTCTGAATATGCATTTAGTGCATAACACCACAACTCTTACTAAAATAGATAGAGTGTAGGTGAACTGCTGTGTCTGCTCAGTAGGGAGTTCAAAATGTCGCCTTGCTCATATGGTCTGGCTCTACAACATAAAAACAACCTCACGAGTTATCAGTTTGCAAGGAACACCAGAACTGAAATTCATCAGTAATCTTTTTTTAAAAAATGATTAGAAAAACTTAAGATCCAGATACAAGCACAAGACAGTATACTACTACAGTATAGCTGCCGGTCAATAATGAATGTGATTCATGCTCCTGTGAGATAAGTAGGCTCGTTTGGTCCGATGCAGATGTTTAATGTTGCTCTGTGATCACTGACCTAAATTATCTTAAGCCAAATGACTCACAGTTTGGACAGAGTCAAAATAATTCATTACTAACATGACTGCTTTCATGCACATGAGCCATCAGCTGCATTTCTACACACAAGTCATTCAAATAGATCAGGGATGGGATGCTGTTGCTGCATTTGTTGAATCCTAATGTAAGTACAGCCTATTTTCACAAGGCATTTCTTTTCCTTGTAGAATACTTGCAGTCACAACTGCACATCATCTATTTTTCTATGCTGGATTCCTGTCTGCTCAAAGCAACAAGCTGCACAAGCTGAACGGTATGAACAGCAAGCGGCTGCACAAAGGCAATCCACAAACATATGGAATACATCCTGCTCAAAGACATGCACAACAGCATGAGAACATACACTGATTACATCAGATGCATATATTGACACATAAAAGCATACAAGCGTAATGTATATTCATACCAATGCACACATACATTTTTAATGAGGTGTGTAGGATTAGAACTGAGTAGAAAGATAAAACAGCTGTTGGTGCTGCTTTGAACTATGAATGCAAGGATGTCCCAAGATATTTAAACTTCTCTGCAACGTAATAACATACTGGTTTTCCCAAGATTCTCAAAGACAAAAAGAAAAGAAAACCCTAGATTACCAGGAGCCCTAATGAATCATAGGAGGATACCTTTTTAACTCAGCAGGGATCCCTCTCATGTTTTCTCTCTTCCTCTTATGTTAACTTAGAAGAGAGGATGCTGTTATGAAACCATGCTCCCTTATTTGCCAATTAAACAGTTATTACAGCTTGTGCTAAGCTTCCTATAGTCCACACCTGTGGTATTTGAAGATATTGAGGTTAATCCCAAAGCATGCCTAATAGGTCCCATTTTTCCAATATTAGGTTTTAGCCAATAAAATGAAAATGCTCACGAAACGTCTGTAATTTACACAAAATATGATTTCATTAACTTTTTAAACTTTATCAATGTCAGCTCATCTCACCTCCAAGTGCAAAATGTTGAGTATGCAACCTTTCTGACCTTTCTTTGCTCTCAGTGTTTTCCTCCAAAGTGTAGAGAAGATGCCGTCAGTCCAGTCGTTCGTGGCCACATCCAGTCGACCAAACATCTGAGGCGCAGTGATGGCTTTGGGGTTCATGCGCATCTCTTTGTGAGGCTGACCACACTCTGAGTGTAGAAAGACAATAACGGAGACATTAACTCCTACATTTGTAAAGTGAGAATATTTAGCACACCAAATTTATTGAGACAAAAATATGCACACAAAAAAACAACAAATTGCACAATGATCTGTGAGGTGTCGCTGATGATTCTCACTTTGTCTGTCTTTGCCTCTCACACACAATCACACACATTTCAACATCAGCCAATTTATCATAGGTTTGTGTCTCATTTCCTAAACATACATCCCAAAAGATGTACGAAATCCTACCTGTCATAGCTTTCATCAGCGTGTGTATACAAGTTGTCTTTCCAGCCCCACTGGGCCCCAGGGCCATCATGCCATGTCGGACCCTCTGAGTCTCAAACAGCTGGATGACCTTCAGCTTCCAGGGAGGGTGACTGATCAGACCTGCGTCCTCAACCTGAGGGAGCACAATTATAGTATACACATCTGCAGTTCTACTATGTTTACCACACTAAGCATATAAGTTTACTATGACATGTTTTGGGTGATATACTTTGGTGGTATACTGTTAGGACAGTATATTGTACTGTAGTGACAGAATCACATACAGGTTCACACACTTTTAAAGACGATACATGCAGAGATATACCGGCAGGCGTACATTACTGCAGGGATGAAGGCACCAAAGACACCCATGACAATGCTGTAATTTAAAGACCTAACAGTTTACTATATCTCTTACTTTGTATTTTCTCTGCACAGTGTTTGCCACATTTACTTAGGTCCTTGACAAATGGTAAATGATGCCATTTGTATCCCCTTGGAAGCTATATCTTGAGGCGTTTAACATGAAAAATACAGCGGTCTCACAGTCCATTAGTCTTTTGCCTGATTTTACTCAGCTTGTTCATTCCTCTGCCTCTCCCCTCTGTTTAGTTTTTCCTCTGTCCTTCTTCACTCTCTCTCTCTCCCTCTATTCCTCCATCCCACTATCCTACTGTATTTAAATGCTATATCACTCTCCCTTGCAAACATACAGAAGACAAATTCATCCCTCACTCCCTCCTACCTGTCTGTCGATGGCAGCCTCTAGCTCAGGGTAGCCTGCTTTATCAAGTTGGATGCCTGGGAAGAGGTCCTCAATCAAGCTCAGGAAGAGAGGCTCATCCTCGTCGATCTAACAAATACACACATTTTTACACATAGACACAAGCAGGCAAAAATCCACACAAAACAGCTGAGCGTGATTCATCTTTAATATGTCTTTAATAATCTGGTCTGTGTGTTGTGATTATTTAGTTTGTAATTAAATTTTAATCAATCATTTACTCTTTTTTTGCTATTATCTTTGATTACCGAGTTTGTAGATTTGTATTCATTATATTAATAGTCTATTCATTTTTATTCTAATTTTCTGCTCATGAAAATGTATCAACATAAGTCTTAATTGTTCTCTTCTAAAATTTCATTTTGCAATTTTAAGATTATTCATCAAAGGCTCTATTAGTATTATAGTATTATATTCTATTCTATTCTAGACTGACCAGTTTGGATAAGTTCATGTCCCTGAGGACCCTCATGACGATGGTGGACTCTGTGTCACTGGGGTTGGCTCGCTTAGCTGCTCCCAGTGTTCGTAGCACTGACAGGATGTTCCGTAGGCCAAAGTCATAGTGAACCTGGACAATCACAAATAGAACTGTAGATTCAAAATCATTCATCATTATATTTGCAGACAGCTGTGTGAAACCGGCTCTTCATCTATTCTCCTACTATTTCCAGCCTCTGTAACAAGCACTTACAAATATTTCAATAATCCTCAGCAAATTCAATAACAATGTAGATGACAGCATACACATAATTTGACTCCAAAATCACGAACTAACTCACTACATTGTGATGCATTAAGCTTCAGGCATTAATAGTGACAGTGAATAGTGAGAACTTAAGCACTAACGGAGAAAAGAAGGCTCTGCACACATACACTCATTAGGCTTTCATCAAGAAAAATGTTTGTCAAAATGGGATTGCCCTGTGCATTGATTTATCCTTAGTTTTTGTGTACCTGCATGACTGTGTGAGTGTGCTCTATTTGATGCCATAAGCTCTGGAATGTCCTTGAAGGTTTACTGACCAAAGCCTTGGCTTTATCATTAAATACTTTAGATGTGTGCATACCCTTCTTTTTTACATATTCAATATTTTTGGCATTCTTGCACCTTTGCACTGTGTGTGTCCTATGATTCACCCAATAATATAAATTAAGCCCTTTAAATACCATTCAAAAAGGGTGTTAAATACTGTACATAGAAAAAAAAGACAGGCTGGTAAGAAGTTAACAAAGCCAAAGTCTGATAACAAACCAGAAAAATCTTAAAGTATATATTTTGTAATGATGTGAAACAAGAAGAGAAAGTATCACATATTGCACTCAGATCTCATTCATTTTTTTTTACCTGCTTGGAGAGTTGCTCCTCACACAGCTTGTAAAGAGTGAAGAACTTGCGGGCCAGCTCCATGTTGTCTATAAACCCACAACTGGCCAGTTTTACCCTAATGATGATCTGACGGTCAGGGACCATCATGGCCACAGAGCGGAAGTTGATCTTCAGGTTCTCAGGAAGCTCCTGGCGACCTGCATAACCTGGGTTCTGATTATACAGAAAAAGAAAAAGGTTTTAATGGGGTAAAAATAAGAAAACCTTTATGCAATATTACATTTCCTCATAATTATCATTAAAGTTTTACATAGAACATCTAGATCTCAGATTATACTGTTACAAACAATACATCAAATAAATACAAATAAGAGCATGTGGACCACACAAGACACAGAAAATCATACAGCAGGTTGATTAATAGATTTACAGGTAAGCAGTTTTCTTCAAGTTGTACAATTTACAACATGTATGTGCACACCCCCTGCAGAGAGTTAACACTGGAACATCATTAAAGTTCACAGCAAGTACTATCCTTCAGCTAGTTAAATCCCAATGGACAGCTCAGGCCCCCCTTCTCCACAGTCTGCCTTTGATTGTGTGTGTTGTGTATATGTACACACACACACACACACACACACACACTATGTGAGTGAGTGTGCGCACACACACACACTCACATAGAGTAAAACCAAATCGAGCATGATCTCCGACCTCTCTCCCCACATGGGAGAATTATTTCACTGTTCTCTGTTTAATGACTTGCCTGGGGATAGCAACTGTGCCAAGGAGATAAAGTGATCTAACTATTACTATATGATATAGTAATATCGTGTTTAATATCGTACAAATTGGCTTGTAAAACAAGACATGGACCAGGTCGATTCCATTTAGCTACACTTATTTTATCTTTAAAATGTTATCATTTGTGATTTATTGCATGCTCTCTAAATAACAAGTTTTTTGCTTCGAATAAAATGGATCTTCATGCTATCAAGCAGCTAAAACTGGAGGTTCTTGTTCTTGTGTCTCCATGGACACAGGTCCATGTACTGTACCCAGGTACATCAGCCAGTTTCTATTTTACCTGTAACTTTCTACAACACAGCACAGCAGTACATTATGACTAATATTCAGTTCCATCAACATTTCTTCAGTTTTCAAAAACTGGAGTAATTCCATGAGAATCCGTCCCTGACAGTACAACATGAATATCAGTTTCTATCAAAATTTTGAAACAATGGCACTGCTGTGTCACTGACCATGGTAAGGAAGATGCCAAACTCAGGGTTCATATCCACATTGTCTCCATCGGTGAAGATAAAGTTTTTGCGACGTTCCTTCTTGCAGGTGAGAACTATTGCGATCTGCTGGGCCGCCACCGACAAAACTGGGAGGTCAATGCGGTTGAACTCGTCAAAACAGCCCCACGAACCAGACTGAGCCAGACCTAAAAATCAGACACATGCAACTCCAAAAGATGTAATATACCCAATTGTCTCTTTGTGCTTGTTATGATTCATTTAAAACTACCTGTGGTCCTCATCACGCATCCCAAGCCCTTTAAGCTGTGCACAAAACCTTTTTAGGGCTGTATAGGCTCTGTATATTTTTTCTGGTGCTGCTTTATTTGCACCAATTTGCTTTGTGACTCTTACCTTTGAATATTCTTCCCAAGCCTCTGAAGTCCATCTGGTCAGAACAGTTGAAGACCACAACAAACTTTCCCAGGCAGCGGCCCATGTCTTTTGTGGTCTCTGTTTTACCTAATAACAAAAGGCAGATTTGTCACATCCTAAAATGAAGTACAACAATTTTTATCTTGACAGACACCAAATGAATTCTCCAACCGAAACACTAACTAAAACTATCTCTCTAATCGAGTGGTACCCAACCTTTTCACCACACTATATATATAATATATATATATATATAATTGCCTTATATACATATACGCCAAGATATATATATATATATCTTAGCGTATTCATATCTACCCCTTACTGTTTATTTATATATTACCTCTATACATATGTACATTACTCTGCACTTTACTTTTTGCACTTATGATTATGAGTAGTCGACTGCTTCCCTTTCCCGTAGTTGTGTGCTTTCTCTCCTCTCTCTCTCTCCTTCTGTTGCTTTCTGCGGGTATTTCTGCCTCCGGATATGTAGAGTCTGGATCTATGGTTGCAGGCCACCTGCTGGCCCCGTGCTGCTGCTATTATTGTTATTGCTCTTATTATTAGTATTACTATTATTATATTGCTATTAGTATTATTTTTATCAATATTAACATCAATACCATTACTACTACTATTGCTTTACATCTCTACGTGGAACTGTACTGTACTACTGTATGTTCTCTTTCCTCCTGCTCTCGCTCTCTCTCGCTCGCTCTCTCTCTCTCTTTCTCTCTCAACCCAACCGGTCAAGGCAGATGACCGCCCACCCAGAGCCTGGTTCTGCTCGAGGTTTCTACCTGTTAAAAGGGAGTTTTTCCTTGCCACTGTCGCTTAGTGCTTGCTCATGGTGGGAATTGTTGGGTCTCTGTAAATATAAAGAGTTGGTCTAGACTTGCTCTATATGAAAAAGTGCCCTGAGATAACTTTGTTATAATATGGCGCTATATAAATAAAACTGAACTGAATTGAATTTAAATTTAATTGATTAGATGCTAAACTGCATTTCGTTGACTCAGTACTTGTACTGTACAATAAAGTTGAATCTAATCTAATCTCTTCACAGGCTGCATATTCCAGTTCCACCAAAAAGGGATCCTTTACAGTCTCTGACTGTTCATTTGGAAACTTGTCTGAATCACCTGATTGTTTGATTGGAATCTGAAAAGATAAAACTATCCACTTAACTTAATAAAACAAAACAAAGATTAGACAAATCTAGAAAAAAAAAGAACATAAAATTGTGTAGCAGGGCAATATTTTTCTTCTTTCCTATGCCATTAATCATTACACAACCCTTGAGATTTAATGTGGAACCCCTTGGAGGGGTCCCGACCCCCAGGTTAGAAATCACTGCTATAATCTAACAAGGGACAAGACTACAGATAAAGAGATGCAGTCAATGTAATTTTTGTCACTATTCCATGTTCTTGATGCCATTTGACTACTGCCACATTAATAACATGTTGTGTATGCGAGACCCAAGTGTTCTGTTCCATCATCTATCAACCAGTATACTACTAGTGTTATGTCTGTGGTCCTGCCAAAGAAAGTTTCCTCATTGGATAAAATAAGTATTTCATAGACACATTGTTCCTTAAGGTAATACTTTAAGCCTCAGTCTTACCGGTTCCTGCAGGACCTGCAGGGGCTCCACCCATACTCATACCGAGAGCCTGGGCTAGCGTGATGTAGCACCTGACCAAAAATAGACAGGAAGACAGTTAAATTTCATAGGCATAATAAGGTTAAGAATTTGCTTCCTCACAAAGCAGTTTTCATTTCATTTTATGATGTGATTCTCAACAGGGAGGTTGGAGGTCAGGCACAGCTAGAGGACGCGGCCCCTGAAGCTGGTGGGAATTCAGTGTCTTGCTGTAGGACTCTTCAGCAGAGTGGATGAATGACACCGGGGACCTGACCCAGGCCTGCTGGCTAAACACTGTTCTCCCTTTTCACTGCATAGCAGGCCTCTAGTCAAAAATCATGGTGAAACTGCGCAAATTCAACCAGTTTTGTGTCCTTCAAAGAATGTAGAACAAATCAGACCGCTGCTATTAAAACAATCTGATACCAGTCCCACCTTCACTCATTTTCAAACCTGATGCAGTGGCAGAAAAGATGAAGGACAGAGAAAGAGTAAAGACAGTGAGTGATGGAAAAGAAAGCAGCAAAGCACATTCTAACCCAGGAGAAGGAATCAGATAGTGTTTCAGGCAGGGAAAGAAGGCAGTGAGAAAATCAGGGCTGTCTTGGCGCCTTCGGCCATAAGGCCAGCATGCCACTTTGCTGAAGAGCTGCTGCTGTCTGATGTCTGACGGTAGCTCCCTCCCTGCTGCCGTCTCTTCTCATCTCTTTCTCATTGTCCCTCATCTTTTTTTCTCTCTGTCTCTTCTCATATTTCTCTCTCTGTGTCTGTTAGTCTGACACTGGCTGTTGTGCCTACCTCTCTGATTGTCTTCCCCTCTCTCTCTGTCAGGCAAATCTTATGTCAGTGACAGAGGTGATGTGCAAGAGTGCCTACTCCTCCTCTCTAATTTCTTCTCTTCCCAATTCCAAGTCCAGTCATTAGTCAACCATAGAAACTGTAACCCATTACATCATGAACTGATGTTATAATGAACATTTCTACTACATCACAGAGACCAGTATGTATCTGGAGAAGTTTTATAAGATACCTTGTTGTTGCTGTGAGCAACTGCCTTTTCTTTTGATCTATGAAAAACTCTGAAGACTAGTGTTAACTGCATCACGACAAAGAACATGTTACTGAATCCATATCCCTCATTCTGAATGGCTGCTATGTGTTATGAGGTGCTGTATATACAGTGTCAATGCAGTATATAAGAAGGCCATATATTCTGTGAGACTGTGCAATTATTTACCAGGTTATGCTGTCCTTGTTCAAACTATGCAAATACAAATGGTGTTGTGATTCTAAAGATTTTAAACCTAAACCTTTAGATGCTTCCATAATAACTCTAGAGGAGCAACTCTTTTGGAAGTGAGGTGCACTTTTGAATAATAGTCCAGATGACTGGGTGGCTGTCCCTAGATTGGTGATGAGGGCATTTCAGATGACAGGGTTTCAGAAGCTGTTAGACAAGCTGACATGCACTTTGTTTGAAGCATACTGAAGCCCCTAGTTTTAACCATTACAACCATGATAAAACATACACACTGCCTGACAGTGTTTAGGTCTGTTGGCTACTTTTTAAAATGGTAAAAATATCACTATGTGTCTGTTTATCATTTGACAGTGCATTCTTACCATTTTAATTCTGCCTTTATGAGAGTGCGTATGTGTGTGTGCCTTCACGTGTGGTCTACCTGTCAGTCAACGGCGTAATGACAAGCCTTTCAGTGCAGCCCAAGAATTCATTCTGGTAGACAAAGCCCACATCTGTGATGTTGATAATCATCCTGTCTGAGTCCTCATTGAAGTAGAAACGACACTGTTTCAGCCACTCAAAGTCGCTGGGGCTTTTGACATGTAGCCGGCACTGGAGGGAGAAAGGGTAAGGATAACCATTCATGAGGTGATGTGAGGTGAGAGATAAAAGCAGGAAGAAAGAGGGAAGAGGGTGGAAGGGCAGGATGTATGAGGGGGGCATGAGGTGACGGGAAGGTTACATTAAAAAGGTGGAAAGAAGGGGAGAGGCAGGTAAGGGGAGGATAAAAGAAAAAAGGTGAGAGGCCATGAGATGAAAATGAGGTGAAAGGAAGGTAAAGGAGAGGGGAGAAGGATGGCGGGAAAGAGGTAAGTCAAGGAGACAGGTAAAGTGAGTATATAAAGTACAGAGAAAAGAGGCGGCAGAATAAGGAGGGTGATGAGTACAGAGATGAAATACAAAGAGGATAGGATAGGATAGAAGAGGGGCAACAGTTAGGAGATATTATAGGAGAGGGAAGTGAGGTGGAGAGGATAGCAAAAAGATGTTTGGAAAAAATGGGCAGGGCAAGGTTTGTGGGAGAGAGAGAGAGAAGTCAGGAGGAGAATAAATGAGTACAGGTACAAGGGCATTAAATAATGATTTAAAAATACGTCCAAATAAAGTTACTTCACACCTGTGCTATTCACTCTGGAGACCATCCAGGCAAATTACTGTGCCTGGAGGGGAGACTTCAAAGACAGTCCTTTCTCTAGGTCTAAATATCACTTGGCTGCCAATGAAAATGCTTTGAAGACTTCTGTCAGATAGAATTTACTTTTTGCGGCAAACACCATTTGGTAATCCGACACCCCAACCCTAAGGTATCCGAATATCAAATGCAGTTTTACAAAAGGATAGCTATCTTGAGTAGGGGATTCTGATTAGATAAACATGAACAGAAATTGTAAAGAGTTTGTTTGTATGGTCCAATGTACTTCAGTCTACTGAGCCATCATACAAAAGGTTAAGCACTACTAAATGATCAACAACATACAGTACTCACCAGGTCATCAAATATGTCCCTCTGGTGGACATGGATGGTGATGAGGGTCTCGTACTTGGTCCTCTCCACAGCCCCCAGGTCTCTTGTGGTCATGTCAATCAGTGTGTTGAGCAGATCCAGGAAGAGCTGGTTGGTTTTGGCCATAATGCGGCGATCATATCGGGCGTTGGTCAGAGCCTCCTCAGAGTCCCTTGTCCATATCATTTGAATACCTAGCAAGCCCACCTGGATCAAGGACAAGGATATTGGTAATCACATCATTGTGTGGTGGTCAAATGTACAGAAAAACTTGTAATCATTGCATTGTCAAGCAATCAATAACAATGTTATTACTTTATTACTTCCCTGAACACGGAATCAAAACTGAGAAATATAGCAATTGACTTAAGAACAACAAATTGTATTGGAAAGTTCACAAAATATCTCAGAAATCAAATAAAGCAAGATTGATCAAGGTTTATCACATAGATCTTCTACAGAATCATACAGAAATTAATTTGCCAAATTCATAATGTTGGTTTAGTTTATATAATTCCCTGTATACAACAAGTTGTCTTCTCAGTACACAGTCCTTGGCCGACAATCAAAGAGTAATGCTACAGTATGGCCCATGTTTTGAAATATTAGTGGATTAGTTCTTTGAATCCAGCTATGATCTACCTGAGCAGGGAAGGAGTTGAGGAAGTCGATGAGCTGGAAGCCAGAGTCCTGGATGGTCAGAGCAGCCTGTCGGATCACCAGGTGCAAAGACCTCTGGGATTCCTTCAGCAGAGCATTGAGCCAAACCTCTACATTCCCCTCTGCTGTGACAGGACGATCCAGCTCCACAGTCTCCCCTTCCCGTGATGATACAGCCAGAATACGGTCGTACACCTGAGGAAGATGGCATGTAGAATCATAGTTTGATTATTCTATTTCACTTGTGAAGTAAGGAAAATAATATGACGACATATATGAACATATTCTCCTGTATTTTATTCTGTCTGTTTTTTCCAGACCTTCAGTTCTGCAAAAAATCTCTTGTCAGAGGGTTTGAAAGATGCCATTGTTCTGTGACACTGACCTGTCAGAAGGCCAAGTGTGTAATACAAACAATAAGAACACTCTTAAGGGGTTCCATGAAAAAATCACCTTGTCATGGAATCGGACACATTTGATGTTGTCGAAGACGTTGAGAAGGTGGGCCTGGATGGTGTGGGAGTCAGAGGCCTGGCCCAGGATCTCCAGCAGGGCAGGGTCAGAGACAAAGAAGAAACGAGGAAACAGCAGACGCTTCTTCTCCAAATAGCTGTTTGACAGCATGATGAAAAAAAAAAGTTACCTGCAATAGTCTGTCTTAAAGCAACTGAAAACTTATCGTAACAGTTTTAAAAAGTACCACTCTCCTCCCTTTGAATAATGCTACTCACACTTCAAACCTTCATATTGTTCTGAGGTGTGAGTTGATTAGGATTTTAGTCCTCTGTACTCACCCTGTAAGTGACTTCTGGCAGATCTCCAGCTGTTCGAGGAGGTGAGGAAGCAGCTGTCCCATAGTCTCATCTCCCACACATGACTGAACTACATTGGGCATCTCGTGGGCTCGCATCATGATTTTCACCCATGATTTGTCAATGTTAGAGAAACGCTTTGCTTCCTAAAAAGGGTAGAGTCAGTTATTCATCTGATTATCAGAGGCTGTATTATTATTATTATTTTATTTTTGCTATAAGTCAAGTTGAAATGCAAAAAGAAAAACTATTTGGTTGTTTGATAATTAATTGTAGTGTTGATGAAAATGTAAATGTCAAGGCATTAAAGAAGAGGAAGAACATCATGTTTTAGCCTGATAAACATGTAATTTCAATTTTCCCTCGAGATTAGAGAATCAAATATGACTAATTCACTGTGACATAATCTACCTTAGGCAGCTGTTTAGCGATGTCTCCACCCACAAACACAGCCTCCAGGTAGATCCAGAGGTTCTGGACGGTCATCCAGTTTTCTATGATATCAGTGGTGTTGGAAAGATTCTGAACCCACTTCTGAATCTGGGCTTTAAATGGGGTGTTGTACCTGGGAAATAAGTAACATCAGCATGTAAGCCTTATACCACACACAGCTTGACAGCTTCTATGGTTGCTGTCCAGTCTACAAGGCAGTCAAATAAATGCCACGCCCTTAGGGACAGAACAAGTCCCCCACAGAAAGTGTTGTGACGCATCTGAATTTAACGTCTCATCAAAATCCTAATGGTGATGATTATGAGAGTCAACATGGACATACCTGTTGCTCATAAGAGACCCCAAAATCATCAGGCTGTCCTCCATGCTGGTAATGATCTCTGATGTGCTGTCTCCTCTCAGTAGCAGTTCTCCACGGGTCTTAAAGTTGGCAAACGTAAAAGTCTTGTTGTCCCACTCAGCGATCACCTGCTTCAGCTTCTGCTCAATATCCCGCTCTTTCACAGCACTGATACATATATCCTGCGAAAGAAACCCCCTGATTTGTTAAAACAACAGCAATACCAATGGTAGTGGCAAAAGAAATGTAAATAAATAAATATTTTCATTATACCCGCCAGCATATTAGTACATTAGTATGTACAGTACATATCATAGGAAAACAAAATGTATACTTTGGGATTAAATGTAGGTGATGACCACAACAAATCTTAAGTAAAAAGTGAATTAATGAATTTAAAAACTATTAAACTTTTTAACATAATCATCATTAGCATCAATCATCGTTATCAATATTGATATTATCACTAAACATCATTTTTCATTTACATCATCATCATCATCAACAATTGTTTGAAACTCAAAATACTTTGATTAAATAAATAAAAGCTCTCCATAAAGACGTCTGCGAGATTTTTATCATCAGAGAAAAAACATTATTAATGTGTCGACAGCCAATTTAATGGCCTGTATGAAAATGATACTAGAGCTTAAACACTTCTATTTAGCGCCAAGATTAATGTTCACTGCACTGTGAGAATGACATTAAGGCATATTGCAATACTGTAGCACTATGTCAACCTCATGCATTACATCAAAAACAACTGAAAGGAACATTTATGAATATTCCTAAATTAATTTAATTATTAATGATTATTATTAATTTAATTATGTTTTGTATTAGAGTCAACACTGAATGGAATATGTATAAATCACTGATTTTAATTCAATATTGCTATGAAAATGTAGCAAATTTCCTCCAAACGTTTGTGCTATTCATTGAGCATTAATTATTTCAATATTATCTATGCATTTGACCATGTAAAGGTATCATTTTATTCATCATCCACTATTCATTCTTACCTCAATCTCCTCTTTATACTTGAGCAGAGGAGCCTCCATAATGTTGCGTAGCTTGAATGTATCAGTTTCCACCTCAAAGGTATGCCCAGTCACCTTGGCACAAAAGCAGATAGATTTGTTGGTCAAAGTGTGGAAAGAGTGTCTGTTTATACCAAATGTCACCTTATTATTATTATTATTATATAAGTATAACAGTAGGTGTTGATGATGACTCTCTTTTAAGTGAAAATAACTGCAGTGGTATGTTGTTTCACTGACCTCAGTGATTCTCTTCCAGTGGCGAGTCATCATAGCTTTGTTAGTCATGAGTTCCAGCAGGGGGCAGCACTCACTGAATTCATCAATTGTTTTCTTCAGGTCCAGGAAAGCCTGCCACTCCTTCAGAGCACGAGGCAGCTTACGACACCTGGTAGTTGAAGGATACAATAGTCAACAAACTCATAGCTAATATCTGTCTGTCGAAACAAAGTCCAAAAAGTGTATATGTGTGTCCTTTTCAGGGACACATGCAGTAGCCCTTTTGTGCATTTGCACAGTGTACTCAACCCAAAGTAACACTTCTAAAACTGATAGATAGCATTTCTGCCACAGAAAGGAGTTGTCCTGTTTTTTTCCACTGTTATGTCAGCACATATTCCCTACTTGTGACTGCTTACAACCTTCAACTAGTTTCACACTGTCAGGAGAACACAAAAGTGGAGACATATTAAAAACTACTTTTTCCTCTAGATGGAATGCCTTTAACTTGTATCATGGAAATGCTTTCCCCTTCAACTTCCCTCTGACACATGCACAATGAATAAACCCTTGTAGAGGACAGAGTGCAAAAATAAATGTGGATGGAAATGGTGAAACTGAAATCCTTCGGAGCATTCATGCAATGCTTAATGAAGAACATTTTATAGGTAATTCCAGGGGAAGGGCTTTATATGAGGCCAAGAAAAAAAACAGCTCCCTATAAGTTTAAAACTCCACACTGAACCTTTAATTGGAGTATTAAGATTAATGTCACAGTAAATAAACTAACCTTGTCTGAAAGTCCAGTAGCTCGTTATTGATCCTCTCGATGTGAATGTCAGCCCAGAGGATATCATAGTAACCATTGACTGTTTCGATGACATTGTTGTAAAGGCCATACAACTTCTGCAGCAGAGCCAGCTGCTTCCTAATCTCCAACAGCTGGGGATGCTGGGTAACAGGAAGTCCAAACAGCTCCTCTCCACCTGTGTAAGTGATGTACTTCCTAAACAGGTTGTCAAATTGATTCTGAAGAGAAGAATGGCAACAAAATATCCCAAAATCAGTACAGTACTACGTATTAAAATATATGTTTATCTCCATGTATACATTTTACACACAGTAAAAAAAGCAAGCACAGCTCTGTCATTTGCGACGAATGAAAAAGAATATGACAAAAATGTCTTTGAATATAATTATCATATCACTGGCTTTGTGGCGAACCAGGTCAATTTCCACACCTAAATTACAAACACCCTAGCTAATTGACAGACTAAAAAGAATTAACTAATAAATAATAAATAATAATAAACAATTAACTTAATTATTATGGCCAGCTCAGATTGTCAGTAACAAACCTGGAACA
Source organism: Macquaria ambigua (assembly GCA_008360985.2). Taxonomy (NCBI): domain Eukaryota; kingdom Metazoa; phylum Chordata; class Actinopteri; order Centrarchiformes; family Percichthyidae; genus Macquaria; species Macquaria ambigua. Next base: position 182,994 of record VMKM01000135.1, read on the forward strand.
TGATGAGTCTATCACTGGCATCCTGAGGAGCTAGCCCCACCACCATGGGACCATCCTGAAACAGAGAAGAAAAAGTAAGTCCGTGAGTACATCCCAATTCCCTTGAATGCATCCACATTTCTCTCACTTGCGTCTTTTCCTGCATCTTAGTCCCTCCCACTGAAGACGTGAGGAGAGATGGAAGGAAAGATGTGAAGAGAAAGGAATCAAGGAAACACGTTTTTAGAGAAATGAGGTGTCCTTTCCTCTACACCGTCATCTGAAGCGACGTCAGTTTCTGATGACAACAGAACAGCTGGATCAGCTGTTAGTCAGCTTTAACAGCTCTGTAGCGACCTTTGATGGTTTGTATTTGCACATATATACACTGTCTAATAATAATAATAATAAGGGCACAGAGTCACTGTATGTTCCCCTTACAATGAACTGTTTAACAAACATCTGCACATTAATTTTAACTGCATTCTGTATTTATACTGTGTACAGATCAGTTGAACAGTGGGTATGTGGACTTAACTGCTTTTTATTATATTCTGTTTGTAAATCTGTTATTTAATAGTCCAGGTTATTTTTTTATTGTATAGCTGTAAAGATTTGTATAAATTGTATTAAACCAAATGTTTAAGGAACAGTGGAAATTATGTTAATACCTCACATCAAAATTGTTTCTACCTGACACACAGGGATTTTCAGCCTTAGGTGAATGCATGGAAATTATACCAATAGCAAATTAAAATATGTTTATTGCTAAAAGACAACAGACTCTCCTCCTCTCCCTGACTATAATATTATCCATGGTACAGATTAAAGAATAACAAATCATGAAAAGAAAAATCTTTCTAATGAATGAAGAAAGTTGTTTGTAGTTCTTTTGATAATCAGACTTACAGTTAACACGGATCAAATCATTTTTGCTAGAGGGTGAATCAGAAAAACAAAATCTAAAACTTGGGAGTAAACTCTTAAGTTGGTTTTGTGATGTGTCTGTCCATTTTGGTATAAAACTGCAGTGTTGAGATGCAGTGTCAGATCAGTACGATCTGCTGCAGTGTCCAATCACAACAGATTTCCAACAGAGGGGTCAGGTAAAAGACTTCAGCAAAGGCTTTGATTGTTTGTTCAGAAATGTGCACTTGCATGTTGCATTTTCTGTTTCTTTTTTTCCTTTACCTTCCCATAATCCTGGTAAAAATGTTGACAGTCTTCCAGGAAGGTCTCGACATTGCCAACCAGCTCTCCTCTGAAGTTGGGCTGCAGGGCCACCAGTTCGTTCTGTACCTCTGTGCTCCGGGACAGCAGCTTCTCCCAGGTGTAGCGCAGCGTATCCACCTTATCGGCCTCCTCTTTTGCCACTGACAGCTCATATTTATGAAGCATGGCATAAGATTCCTGTGAGGAAGAAAAAAAGACGTCTTTCACCAGACATCTACAAATATTGGCAAATCATACATACATCATCATTTTGGCAATTAATTTAACACATTTACATAAAACACAAGAGTTTCAATTCCTGCATTTCTTCTGCACTGCCACTGACCTTCTCATACAGGACTCAACCTAAACGCTTTCATAAATATTACTCAAATGCTTTGTGTTCATTCACACTATATACAGTACAGAAACACTCATACACTGCTGAAATGCTCTCATGTACACAACTGAAAGCATCTAGCCCTATTCCAGGTTTGTGTGTGTATGGAAAGGAGCTCAGCATCTCCCATGCTGTATGAAAGACCCAACGCCGTGCATTACCTCTATGGGACCAACTTGAAAATCAATAGATATTTGGTGCTCTCTGATCTCCTTGAGTGCTGCCATTGCGATGCGAATGTCATCCAGGTCTTTGATCTGACGATTCAGTTTCTTTCCCGTTTCATCAACAAAAGTAAAGATCTGCTCCATCTCTGAGCGATATTTCCTGTTACAGTACAGTCCGTAGTCCACCATCCAGTTCTTGGTTTCAGCAGTGAGGGACATCTTCAGGTCCGCTGGTACAAAGAACGACATGTGAGCATGCAAATGGATTGGCTGGAAGTCAATTTTATATTTCATGTGTTGTATTTTATCGGAGCAAGGTAGTGAAGATGCTAGAAGTACCAAAGACAGCTAGTAACAGTTCCAGCAAAGAATTGCAACTGAATCTAACCTGTGAATAGAGCCAAAGCTCCTACAGAAATGTACTCTGGTTCAGAGTTTATTTCCAGCTCCAGATCTCGATAGAAAAGAATCTGGCTCTCAAACTCTGATAGCAAGGGATTGCCCTGGGTGAATCTGTAAAAAAAAAAAAAAACACAAAACCAAAAGGCATGATGGTTTGTACTGTTTTCACTGGTAGTAACTTGATGCATAGAATATAAAACTGTTAGTTCTTGGTTGTAAAAGTCAGATATAAATATATGAGCCATTCAGTTCATCATACTTCCGCATGGTGTCTTCACGGTCCTTCCTCCAGATGTGATGGTAACGGCTAAAACGGTTCAGAGCACTCATCACTTCCTGCACAATAATATAACATAGGAGTTACATAAGAAATGGGAGACAGTAAAAATGTAACATTTAAATTTTGGATAAGATGACAAGGTCATTTCTCTTTATGGGAGGTCATGGAGATTACAATACACATAATGAAAATTACAGTTGTTGCCTTTGATCATTTACAGTGGACAAACGTGTTATTGTTGAAGCAGACAGGATATAATAAATGTAAAAAACATATAATAGATATTTTAAAAAAAAACAGTACAGTATAGATGTTGTTGTTCTGTACAGGTTTGTTATATGCTTCAATTATATTTTCTTAATTGAAATTAAAGGGCGTGTACCTTTTTGGTGGAGCTGATGGAGCTGCTGAGAACAGACACTAGCTTGACTATCTCTTTGTTCTCAGACACACTCTTGTAGTAGTTTCTAGCTTGGAATGGGATAGCCTGGATCACAGATGCTGAAATGTCTGAGGTGCTGCCGTCTGGAAAGTATAGAGTTTGCAGGACAAAATCTATGCTGTGATAGAATGTACAGAGAGTGAGTGGACAGTATGGATCTAAACATTATAAACAGGTTGGCGTTTGCTTGGAATCCTTCATTTATAAATATTTTATAATAATACAAGGTTGGTCAGAGAGTTGGAATCTTGTTTATGATGAGGTTGAGTCTTGCAGCTACAGGTGTGGACACTGGGAAACGATTCTTCAGACATAACATCCCCATTTGCTGTTTTTTTAACAGCAAATGGGGTTAAAACATTTCTCAAGTCAGTGGATGCTTTAAATATCCCATGTCACCTAAAATCATTACCACTTTAACTTTTTAGGGTCTTCATTGAATTGAGCACTGGAAAGGTTTTGTATAAACAATTTTCTGATTCTAAAGGTGTATACTGAACATGTTCATATCCAGCTTTTCAACTCAACGTTTGTGTTGGTTTCAGCAAATCAATCACCATTTATCACCTTTATCATCCATTATCATGCAGTGTTTTGCAACATTACCTCCATTTTAGCCAGGGTGCAATGTGACTTAAAGGGCTGCTCTATCTGAGTGATATTTTAAAATGTCTTTTGTGTAAATTTCTTCCTTCCAAAGCCACTGACATATTCATGTAATTTCTATCAACACATCTCTATCTGCTCTGAGTCAGATGTGGCTTTGCTCTGCTGAGCTGTGAAATAAGGAGATCTGATATTCAAGTGTACTGTGGTGCAGCAGCTAATGATCAGTGTTCTGGTCTGCATGTTGGAAACAATATGGATAAATCACTCTGAGGTCAAAATAGGCAAACTGTTGAGTTGTTGAACTGCTGAGGTTAAGTTAGGTAAGGTCTCATGTCCTCTCATACCAGCCAGGCTCCTGTATGTTGTTGCTCCATCCTCTGATTCACTCTCAGAACTGTCCTGTTTCAGAGCCGCCATCCGTCTTTCATTCATTTTTCTCTGCAAAAGGGAAAACAGCCATTAGGAAACACTTCTGGGTTTGCTTGGGAGACTAGAGGAGCATAAAATCATCACTCCAGAAAAATGTAATTATCATTAATTATTTACAGTTTTGTTGTGATAACTTAGCACAAATGATTGCTTCCTTCATCAGATCAAACCCACCTTGGATATCCTTTCTTTGCTCCACTGGCTGACTCCTTTGCTGACACTGACTACACACTCTACAGCCCGGTTTAGAGCCTGTTGGACCTCCTCCAGAGCTGGAACCATGGCGATGTTAGGGATGGAGAGGGTCACATTGACTCTGAAGATTGCCTGCTGACTGCTGCTTTTACCACGACTGGGCGAGTCACTCTCAGCTACAGAAGGGGGAGAAGAGTAGCTCTGATACAATGTGATGTGATTCAAAGATCGACATTTTATGAGCTCAGAAGACATGGCAGGCGACGATCAGCCTCACAAGCCAGAATTACCCACCCAAGAAATGCATGAGCGAGGAGGCGTGGATGCGCTTGCGTAGCATCTCCAGGGTGTTGCGTGTCAATCTGAGCAAAGCATCCACGTTGCGGTGGTTGAAGTAGGAGAGCAGCTCCTGGGCTTCCTCCTCCATTACTTCCATCAGGTCCCTCTTCTTCTTCCTCCTCACCAAGGGAGAGGAAGGGCCAACGCTGGCAGGAGGGAGCAAGGTGTTTCTAGAGAAGAGACGGCCCTCTGATCGGCCCTCGTCTTCGCCTGAGATGCAAGAGGCGACACATTTACAGTGATTTATCAGTATATGGGTTTCTGATTGTCCATAATCTTTAAAGAGGCTAGACATTAATGAAATTAAACTAATAAGGTTATAACAAATTATTACTTATGCTCTTTCTATTCTTTCATGTATCAGTTCTGATGTGCTATTTGACATTAACCTTCTCTCTTCTAGTATATTCCATTGCACCTTATATCATATTCTATTTGATCTAAAAAGGAAAATGTTAGTATACCTTCACTGTCAATGTGGTCTATGGTCTTGCTCTCAGCGCAGCTTTCTTCCTCAACCTTCTCCACCTCCTCTCTCTGATTGTGGTCAAACTCCAGCAGCATGTTGATCAGTTCATTAGCAGCCTCCTCCACTAGCGAGCTCTTGGTGTGGAGACTCTGGGCTTGTCTTATGCAGAGGTCCTATACACATATGTATATATCACATATACAAAATCAAATATGTCAGCTTCAATTATACTAGACACCCCCCATAGCATGGATGGGGATCCCCCCATGAGTTAATGTGTACTTCACATGCTAATGAGACACTTTGTGCTTATCCACCAGCAGTGTCACAAGAAGTATAAGCAGTAGCCTTAATGGAGAGCATATAAATATATATATATGTGTTGTACAAAATTCACCATTCATTTTATTAATAATAATTAAATTCATTCCTCCAGAGAATAAAAACTACTGTTTGAGAAGCATTGGAAATTGTGAAATGTATTAAAGTCCCTATGCATGTAATGTAATTTTTATGTAATCATAACATCTTTCAAATTATAGCAGGGGGGTGGGCTGGGGGTGTTGCATAATTTAGAAGGTGGGCTATAAACTATAACTACACATTAATACGGATATTTTATTTGAAACTGACTATGCATTTATTTACCCTGGTGGTCTGAACAAACTCCTCACAGGTGACTGGTTCATCATCTGGCAAAACACACAGTGTGGATCCGCTCATCTCCTGCAGTACTGCATCTATCCTAAACTCCACCAAGTCGTTCACCCTGTCCATCAACAGCTCCAGGACAACTGGAGAGACAAGAGAAAGAGAGGGACACAGGACAGAAGTAGAGGGAAATAAGATGGCAAGCATTGGAGGAAGAGAAGGGGAGAGAGAGATGGAACTGGCAGCATAATTTACAAAGTAATTTTAAGGAAAGGTCAGTATAAAAAATAAATGTGGAGCACAAAGAGGGCCAGCATATATACTGTATGTGAGAGTTACTTCTGAGAACAACACACACACGAACGTGAGCGAGTATTCAATGAATCCATTAATGTAAATTTTATCAGATGCTGCCAGTGCTGAATTGCAGGCTGTCTTATATGTCAGCATGTGGGATTTTTTGTTTACCCAGAGCCTTGTCGATGTGGCCAAGGTACTTGTCTATGTTCAGAGATGTCCAGTTGAGGGAGGTCAAACCCGGTTGTATAGCCTCATCCACCTGTCAAGTCAGTGATGTATGTCAGTATGATGATGTACTTTGTATAGTAGCTGCTGTGCAAAGTCAGTCTCATTTTGTCAAAGCCACATGTTAAATGTTGGTTAAAAAAAACAAAACAAAGCTGTTTTTTTTTGCATGACCAAACCAACAGGGAAAAAATATATTTTTGCACTGTTAACTACATTCTTGAGTCCACAATCCTTTAAAATGACTTTCACATCGCATAATTTTGATTTTGAATAGGTCTAAAACCTATTCAATTCATAAATAACTTTTAAAATCACAATGAAAACCAGCAAAATGTGTACATTTGTCCCAACAGTCCTAAAAAGTCTGACTCAACACACAGAACCACCTTTGCCTAGATGTTTGGCTTGTGAAATGAAGCAAAAATGAATGGAAAGTCAGAAAAGTAGATATAAATTGGGGAAAGGAGGGCACTATGCATGCAACACTTCTGTGTTTGACATCAGGCTGCACGCCGACTTCCAGTCAACAAGACTGACACACACCTGTGGTCCAAACTAAATTAAAATTAGCCTACTAACCCTATCACTATAAATCACTGTAAATCATATCATAGATTTTAATTTTTTGAGCCCTGAAATGTTCTGTATTCAATACACTCATAGAAGTATTATTAAATATATGCTCATATTAATAAAAAGAGCAAAAATATATAAATGAACCAAATAATTGCGAAATAATTTAATATTTTATCATTAGGTAGAATTTAGATCTTGGACAGTTACTTTTGATGTTGTAAGAATTATATTAATCATACATTTATGAATACCACTTTCCAATAAATAAATAAACAAATAACATGCAGGATATGGGTTATAGTTTAAATGCATGTAGGGACACATTATTAGTATGTCTTCTCCCAAAACTTTTGTTCTCGGGGTGAGGGGAATGGATTCACACAGTGTGTTATTTGCCTTGATGGTGGTTTACACTACTAATTTTAGCGCTTTATGACTGCAGAGCCATATATATTATGTAGACACATAAATGTACTTATTGTACATATGTTTGCATCTGTATACATATATATTGATTTCTGTCAAAGATGCTACTGCAATGTCATATAAGATACTTTACTTACGTGACCACGTCATGTGACGGGATCACGAGATAAGACGGCACCTCACATTGCCATTTTAGTCTGAAGAAGAGCAGTTGTACCTGGAAACGTCACTTAGGTGTAATAAATTATGAACATTGGAGCCCTGCAGTGTGTGAGCCATTTTTTCGATTATCTTTGTGACTTGCCCAATCGTGGCTCAGCACCTGCCACTGTTTGGATGTGCGTGATGACTTCTACTTATAGTTTAAATGCAACTTGAATTATATAATAACCACATCTTACCTTAGCTACATGCGGCATGGCCAGCTGTTCGAAAGCACTCTGAATCTTAGCCCGCACTCTGCTGTTCTCACTCAACATTAACTGGAAGGGGAAAGATAATAATACAGTTTGTGTATTCACTCACAACAGTGTTGAACTGATTTGCTCAGTGGAGAAAACTGTAAGTACCACTGAAAGTCCTATTGTCCTTTTTTACTGCTCCCTGCAACATTTCTTAATATCAGCCATACTTGTTATATACATTTACGTGGGCCGTTTTACACAAATATGACAAAGGTATGTCTTTTATATTTTTACATACATGAAAAATCTACTTTGGCATCTCATATTGCTTCTTTAAGTTGTATGTATTTACAGATGTGTACAACTGTGTTTAATATCCACCTGTAGTTTGTTGTAGTTCTTTTTGAGGGTATCCTGTTTCTGCTGCAACAGAGCAGCAAAGGGTGGGATCTCCAAATTCATCCTTGTCATGCAGTTCGTCTCCCTGATCTGGGTCAGAATCTCTGGGTCAAAGTTTACAAATAGCTCCCCTGTCTCTGGAGACCTGACCAGCAGAGAGGCCTGCAGGCCCACCCGAGCATCCTCCATCTGTGTAGGAGGTAATAAGGTGGGTTGGGTAGTTTAATGGGGGGGGTGAGAAAGGAGAGGTGAGAGGAAGTGGGAACATAAAGCAGATAAAAAGAGCAAAAAGAAGGGAAAGCTAGTGAGAGACCGAAGGCAGTAGTGTGACTACGAGGGGAGACAACACACTCACATACACATGTGCATGTTCTATATGATGAGACATAAACATCCATATTTTATATGCATTCTCCTGTGCCAAAAATTAACCTTTTTATTCTAATGTAAAGTTTCATGCTCTTTTTTTCTCTCCACTCCACATCATGTTTCCTCTCTCTCTTTACCTTTTTCATCCAGCTGTGATGGTAGAGCATTTCAAACTCCAACAGGACCCTTGCTACCCTGTTAAAGTTCCTGATGATCCTCTTGGCCTCTGGTGTGGAAAGAACTCCCGAATGCTACTCAGGCATAGAATGGTACTGTATAAGTTAAAAGGAAACACCTAGGCCCAGCCAAATTTCATTGTAGAGTCAGAAATACTATAATATTACCTGTTGAAAAAGATCCATAGGACCCTGGATCCTGCTGGACAGCTGCCGGGCCCACATGATACGCCCCGCGACTAGGGGCAAGTTCCGGCCAATGGGGGGGTCCAGTTTCTGCTTCATGTAGATACGGGAGACCATTTCAATGTCCCGGCCATAGTTCTGCAGAATGCGCTGATACTTCTCGTCGATGCCAAGGTCTGGGATGCCAAGTCTGTTTTTAGTGAATCCGAAAATACAAGTAGTTGCTTTTCATCAGAATTTAAAAAAACATAGACAACCAATATTAGAAGAATGAAATAAATAAGATGTGAACAGAATAAACTGTAATAAGGTATTCCAGCGATTACATCTTTTTTTTTTAGGTTAAGGTCTATTACAGTCACTTGGAAAGACCTTTCTCATGGCATGCCATTTTGACTTGTCATAGCAGGAAACACACTAATAACATCAACAATGGGACCATTTCATTTTGGATGTGCATGTAAATCATGTCAGTGAGCCAGTATGCACAGGAAAGGACCCTGGAACAGGCAAACCTATTGGAACGCAGCAATGATGTTATTAGTTACACCTGTGTTGATCGAGATGAAATGTCCACAGTGAGAAAGGTCTATTCTGAATCCTGCTGTTTTTTTTGTTTTTTTTATTTGAGCCATTTGATTAGGGACTTGTTTAAACCTGAGATGCCATGTGAATGCAAATAACACTAATTAGCTGATAGGGTAGAGAATTAGCAGTGTACTGAGGACCAGACTGAGAAATACTTAGATGAATATGCATGGAATGATAAGAAGTGCTAAAGAATGGGTTACCTTTCAAATTTCTTCAGCACATTTAGAGCTCTCTCCGTATTTTGAATTTTTTCAAAGGTGCTATCCATGAAACTCTTCAGCTGATTCTGGAAGCACAAAGACCAATGACAAAAAAATTACAAAAGAGACAGTGGTCAATGGCTCATACTGGGTCATACAGTATATCAAGATAAGCCACAGGTGTTTTCACTTATTGCCTGATTAAACCTTTTTTAGTGTGGGTGTGTACAGGCTAAACTTCACTTCACATCTCCTTGACTCTCTTTGTTAGTTTTGTTGTATGTGGACTTAAATGACCTCACGTCAATTCCAGAATTGCCCCACCCAACTTCAACCTGAGCAGAGGTCTAATCAGCCAAAATAACTGAAAACACCTATGTGGATGTAAAGGCCCATTAATTGTACAAACTAATTTGCTGTGTCTGTAATATTTTACTTACATGAAGCTCAGAAGTGCTTTTGCAGAATTCCTCATAGTCAACATCAAAGTCAGTTCTTCTCTGGTCTAGGAAACTGTAATGTTTTTTCTTCATGTTCAGCACAATCGCCTATCACACACACAAACACACAGGCATAGAAACACATACGTATGTGAAGCATTACACAAGTTTTATTCTTAAACATTCATCAGTTCTAAACAAAACGTTTTAAAGCCTCTCAAAAATCAGCCTCATTGTTATGCTGCAGTCAAACCTGAGCTGGGAAATACCTCTATTCTGACTCGAATTACTCTTTAATCCCATTTCCTTGACCAACCGTGCGTCATCACACTGACGTTGGCAACATATCATCTTAGTTTGGGAGTTAATCTGGGTTTTAGAATAGCAAGGGACAAACAGAGTGCATAATAGCAGTGGAAATGTAACACCAAATCTTAAAGCTTACCATAAATTATGTATATACTGCAGAGTTAACTGTCAACTTCTACAAAAGGAGAGGTCTGCAATCTATTTTAATCCAGCTCTTTCTGGTTACTTGGGCCATGAAAGGACTGATGGAATAACAGCAGGTAAACTGAAACATTTGCTAGAAAATAACTGAACAACACTGGAGCAGCTATTATAAACAACTCATTTTGGAGTTGGTTCTCCGTTCATGTTCCATGCAGTTAGTATTGTCATATTGTTATTAAGTGATATGTACAGTGGTAAAATTTCATGTCTATGAATTTTCCCACTGTCTGCTATCAACAATGAAAATGGGCCATGCATTGTTAAATGTTGAAGACTGCGTAGAGACATTACCTCCCATTTTCCCTGCATTTCTGCAGTCTGTACATCCAAGGAAGCAGAAACAAACAGATGGCTCACATCAATATACTCTCAAGGGAAAACATCTCAACACCAATTAGACAATGTGATGCAATTCAAGAAATTCAAGTGTTATTTTCTATGAGCCAAAGCAGTACAAACTGACTATTTCCCACAACAACAAACCAAGGAAAAAGATAGTAATCTGGCACTAACAATATACCCACTTGAAACCTGGTGGCCATGGTCTCCAGTCCTTCTATCTTAGAGTCCTGCAGCGCAGAGTAGGTGGAAATGGTGCTAAACATTTCCAGGATCTTGTTGAGTCGTCGCTGGAATGTGTCAAACTTCCCAAAAATGTACATCTCACTGAAGTCAAACTGTCTCTCTGAGGGAGTCTGCTCCAGCTTCTCCTTGGTTTTATGGAAATACCTCTGGTACTCCTGGAGGATGCAGTTTTACAAAGAAACCACATTTGTTAAGAACATAACACAGAAAAACTAGGAGAGATAAATGATTTACATTTTGACATATCCTACCAATAAGCAGTATCCAGTACCTGGTTTAGGTGGATGGCAGCTTTGATTTTGTCAGCTACAACTTGCTGAGGCTGGTCCCATATTGAATTAGAGCCATTATTAGTGATGTAGGCCTTGCAGGCTGTGATCATCTGGTTTGTCACCTGGAGATATTGATGGGTATAATGAAATGAAGATATGCATTTGAATTCTTTGTGGACCCAAACAACTTGCAACTATACATGTAGCTAAAGTAGCTAAATATTAGTGCACATATTATGAGCAAGGATGTCAAAAGGACATTTTGTTTGAGTGCTGTAATATAGTCCATGAAACATTATGACGTTTATATTCTGTTCACATCTATTCTTTCATAATTCAAGTCAGTAATTTGTGCATGATTCTTGTTTTTCACTCTGGGTTCATGTAACAATCCCCCTTAGTAGGCAAAAATTGAATGTTTCAATGGTTCATTTTATTCATCCATAAAAACATGAAAATTACAGATCTCAGGGTTCAAATGCAGACAATATCCAGACAGCTTCGCTGAATCCCATTGTTGATTACAATACAATGCTCTTTATCACTGTTGCATTGTGCGGAATAGCAGCCACCCCTACCTTGACAAAAAGCGATGTAATCTTTTCTGATGTGTTGTAGTAGCGAGAAATACTGTGAATCATCCTGATGGCATTGATCAGACCCGGGATTGCATCCACCATCGATACCTGGGGTGAAACAGAAATCATAGCTTGTGAGTGTTTGTACAACTTGTATATGTAATTACATGCACTTGCACACGTGGGACATAGAAACAGTGCAATACAAACAGTATTTGTGTAACATGCCATTTTCATAACTTAAGGACAGTTCAATATGGATAAAGTACATTCAGTTTGCTTTTAATGCAGCAGACCACTTCATCTTTAAAGAGATTCAAGTATTTTTCTTACAGGGTCACTGTTGTAGAGAGGGTCACAAAACTTCTCCAGGCTGTAGAGGTACTTGACATTGTCTTTGGCCTCATTGGCTGCATCAGTGATCCTAGTATCCAGTTCTCGCCACGACTAGACAGAACAAACCCTTATTGCACTTAATGTAAGACTGTGTCCCACTGAACATTACGGTCTTTAATATTTTACATGAAAGACTTTTGTCAAAACATCACCTTGAAGAAAAACAAGAATCAATATTATGTCCTATGAAGCAGCAAAAAAATAAAAGACGAGGTAGATATAGTCACTTAAACCTAGCAGTGACTGACAGTCATTTCTGACCTTTATGAGTTTAGATTTGGCCATCAAGAGCACACCCAGTACAGCCTTGACATCAGGGCTCTTAAGCTGGTCCAGAAGGTAGTTGAAGCGGGACATTCGTTTCTTCCAGTGGTCCAGCTCAGCCCGAGGGCCAAGGTCATCGGCCTCCTTTCTCAGCTGGTCACTCTCAGCTAGAACCTGAAGAACAGAGGTACTTTATATCTACTCGCTGTTTAAGCATCATTCCTGCAGCTTTTCCTATGCTTTCCCTGAATTTCACATATTCCAGTTATTAATTTTATTGTGGTAGTTCTGCATCCCTCCCCAACGGACCTCAATTTCATTTGGATAATTAAATGTTTGAGTTTTGAGAAACAACTATAAAAACATGAAATAAGCTAACAAAAGAAAAACTCCCATTGAAAACATTATTGAATATTGTGTGCTGCCTAAATACCAAATTCAGCCATACTTAAATAATGTAACTATGATAAAAATTATACTTTGCATCTGCCCTAACAGATAGCTTTGCTACTTTGCAGGATGAACCTGCATTTTAAGCATTTGTTGCTCCAGCCTCATGAAATATTTAGCACATATCCAGTCAAATATCTGTCTTACACTTAATCTGCTCAGCTTCACCTGATACATGGCACATTCAAAGACATTTCAAGCAAACTTGGATCTGAGAATAAATTCTGTTTCAAAATCTGGCCACAGGCTACTCTGCACAACATAAAGGGGGACAACATTACAGTTTTTGAAAGTCTGAAGAGAAATAATAACTGTGAGAAGTTTGAGGATAACTTCTTACCTGTTACCTAACACGTCTCACCTGTTCTATCTGTTTGATCCAGACTTTCATGCAGGCCTCTATCTTTTCTGTGGTCTCTGTGCTGTTGGCTGCTGCCATGTAGTCGGATGGGCCTTTCAGCACCCGCAGGTCAAATGTGTCACACTCTTTCAAGGTAACCTGGAGGCAAGCCATGACATGGTGTATTTTTGCTGCAGTGTCTATTATTTATTTTGTTTGTGGATGTGCCTGTGTGTGCTCACACAAGCTTCTGCATAATATTGATTGAAAAGAAGAGGCTGTGGTCAAAACAGGCTGTTTACAGTTATTTTAGAGTTGCAACACTTAGGTTGTGGTGCTCTAAAAAATGTGTCTTACTGCTTTAATGAAACACACTACTGCATTGCAAAAGGTTCACAGATGTTCACACAGCCTTTATTTGTCTGTTAATCCAAATCATTATGTATTTTTCTGTGTTCTAGGTTCCCAAGTACTGGCATGGGTGTGATATCTGGTTAGTGCACAAATATTAAATTAGCTTTTGGTTAAGTACAGCTTTGGTTAAATCACAGGCATTTCGTTATTGGATATTTTATAGCTGTTCTGAAATAAACTCATTCAGTAACAATCAAACTTATCCTTAACGTGTAACAGTGTTACACTGTTCTTTACCTTTTCTTGTAGGCTCTCCTGTGCTCCAGCCAAAACAGACACAAAGCTTTCCAATGATGATATGAAGTCCTGTTTGACAGCCTGGGCCTGGGGACTGGCCAGCTCCCCCCAGCCGTGGTTCATCTTCCTCAGCGTGGGGATGAAGATCTCGGAGAGCAACTGCTCAACACTTTTTAACAGACCCACCTCTGTTGTGTCCAACATATTGAAATTTACATCCTAGAAAGAGATAAAAGTGCACATATCCAAACATGTTTGAAAAAACAATGCAACATTTTACTGAATCTAAAAACTTAAGGTTACGACCTGATAGCATGAGAGAGGTATCTCACTATGGGGATCCTTATTAGTGTAGGCCATAGCAATAGCATCTTCCAACCAGTGGGAAAGGCATGATTTGTATTTAGCTTTTTATTTTAATCTTATGATTACTACTCGCTACAAAATGATACTGTGGTACATTTACACTGCTCTCTTGCACAGCAGGTACACTCACGTAGTGGGCATGTATACAAGCTCTCTCTCACACACAAACACACACATACACACACACCAAAGTTGTCCTTCCTCCCTCTCCCGCTGTGAGTGTCTTGTAGCAAACATGCCCTGTTATCAGTGGTGGTGATTAGCTTTGCTGCTGACAGCAGGTGATCAGCAAGAATCAATAGCCAGAACTGCCCAGTATCAAGAGTGCTATTGCTGAACCCCCCATTGTCTCACTAGCTCTGGATGAAAATAAGCTGTCTTAGTTAAGGGAAAGAGCTCAAAGAGAAATCACTGCCAAAGGAAAAGGAATCAAACGTCCTTTGGTCATTCAAAACTTTCATTTCCTGTTACATTGAAAGAATCAGTCTGTGAACTACATAACAGAAGGCCCCACAGTAAAATGTTTCTTTCAACTCTTCATTTTTTTAATGCATATGGTTTATATTATTCCCACATTTGGCTACTGTGCAGTATGACTGGATAAAAGTTGACAAGAATGTCCAAAATTCCCATATCAAAAGGTGTAATGATGGTTAGATTAGTTTCACAGTTTTTATTTCATATCCTTGACCATGCTTACATTTCCAAAACGGTACAAAGTGACTCACTCTGTGTATGTTCTCAGAGGTGATTGCCTTAGAAGTGTTGGCTCTGGTGAAGAAGACGCACAATCCGGTCAGCGCCACATCCCTCCCGTCTGTCACAAACACTTTACACTTCTTGCTGCGACCCGGCTGCTGGGCAACAAGCTGGGAGGGTACAGAGGCTGCTGCTGCTGCTGAAACAAAGAATTGTACACAGAAACAACACATGGTATCATCACAAATAGCTTGATTTCTCACTATAGAATTTGCATTTGGATTTAATTATAGTTGATTTTGGAGACCTTATCAATTACAATACTGCCGTGATTGCTGTCGCTGACATAGGTTATTTCAAACAAGGACAGAACCTCAACTTGATGTGTTTCCAGCAATTAGATAGTCTACCCATTTCATTCATTTTTGACATGGTGAGTGTGCATTTTCACGTTACCTGCTTCAGTTGGCTCAGTGTCCTGATAGTAGAACATGAGGTGTGGAAGACCCTCAACCACAAAGAATTGCTCCATTCGGTCAATCTGAGAAAGATGAAAAGAAACCGTCTCCACTTACTATAGATACGCACAGTGCAACCATAACCAAACTCTAAACTATTACTATATACTACATTTTTATAATTACCCTAACCCTAACCCAAATAAACCCCATCCAAGTCTTAACCCCCCCCAAACTGAAATAACAAAAATAAAATAGAATGTCTTGAAAATGCAGGCACACCTGTTTGTTTTAGTTTTAAGGCTGCTGTGGTTTTCTACAAAAATAACTAAAATTAAAAAAAATGTCTGTGTGAAAATGTATGAACACAGGGTACCTGATTCCCCTCCAGTATGGCATCTTCCACATCAGCTTTCTCCAGTCCCAGACATGAAGCCACAATGCTGAGGATGTAGTCATGTCTTCCATCCAGCTGGGCCCGCTTAGCTTCACGTTCCTCTTTCAACTTTTGCTAAACACAATGTACAGACAATATTAGGATGGGGTGTCGAGTTACTTTTAAATTGAATAAAAACGTAACAAATATCCATTTGCTAATGATTGAGTGCCAAGCGCAAAAAAAAACCCTCCAAAAATGATTTCTCTATCTCATATTGTTTCTTAATGAAGCACTTCAGCATATTTGATGTTGATGTACTTGTATAATTCTTGCAATTTGTGGTCCATGTATCCACATGGTTGAATTGTAAGTTGCTTTGGATAAAAGCATCAGCTAAATAAATGTAATGTAAAAACATAAATAAATGTAAAGATGCTTTTTAAAAAAAATTACAGCTCTGGTTCACTGACGATAAAAAAAGAATATACTCTGCAGTGTTTCCATGAGAGGAGCGCATAACGAGTTAAGCCATCACATGACCGAACAGAGCACAAAGCCATCAAACCATATTTCACATACTTGGTATGTAGTGATGAAAGATGACTGAAGCTCTCCTGTGATACCACACTTTTTCTCAGACATCATTTGTATAAAAAGTCCACTCAAAGAACCATAGTTATGTACAGTTTCAATGAATGAGCAGCACAATATATCAAAAAGTAGTTAAAATCCTATAATCCTCAGTATACTGTCAGTGCACAGTGTCCTTCGGTACTTTGTAAATAGCTCCACACAAGAATGACAGAAAATGTCCAAAACAGATATCAGTATTCCTTCAAGATTTTCAAATGTACATCTTCATTTTCATCCTCGTACTTTTGAGAAGTGTTTCCATTTCTCTCCTATGACTGTCTCAGCACCCACCCAAAGTCTGCAAAATTCAGGTTTCTTAGAATGGATTAAACAACAACACAGCCAGTTTACAACAGGCCATGGCTTTGCATTTAGGATGGTGGGGCAGTAACATCAACTACAATGGGTTGCCAGGTTACGCTGCTTAGTAACACAGGAACAAGGTCAGCCAATAAATTACATGAAACCTGGTGTTGCATGGTGTGCCAGCTGCAGGGTGCATTTAAATTCTCTCATTTACCCTTCCTTTTGTCTGTCTAGATTTTAAACAGGATGACAGGAATAGTTCTGGCTTAAAATACTTTTTGCATTGACGTCACCATGGTCAGACCATCTTTTAAAAGTCCCTCTTCTACAGCTGGATACATCCTACTGTGACTGGCCATGCCAAAAATAGAACACTTGAGAGCTAGCTCTTTTCTTTACCAATCTGTTTAGACAATTGTTAACAACTGGATTAAACTTTAACATTGAGAATGACCTGTTAAGTTATCAGGTTTCTCTCTCATCATGCTCTCCCTTTCTCTTCTCTCTCTTCCTTGGGTTTTTAAGTACGCATCCATGTGGTTGTATACATAAAACAGTGATTTCACTGTTGTGTAGCCTTAACCTTAAACATCTGTTTTTTTCTTGCCAACTGAAACTGACTGCTAAGGTCTGTAGTATACACTGGAGCCCAGGACATACTGTACATGCAAGCACCCTGGGTGACTCCCCATGGATTGTATCGAGAATCAGTTGGAGAGAATAGATGCGATAGGATTTGAGGGATAGATCAGATAGAACACTGAATATAAAGCCTTAAAAGGAACATAAAGAGGAAATATTCCAAATCCAAAAGATGGTAAGGATGATTAGACAAACATGAAGCAATGGAGGAAGAAAAAGCTGAATACATGGGCAAAAAAACAGATACAAGGGACGCAGGGAGCTGAGGAAAAGGGTGAAACTGACAAAGGGAGACAAAAGGAGAGAGATTGTATAGTATAGGATAGTATAGGATCGGCAGTTGTGCAGAGTAAGGGAAAAAATGATAAAAGGAAGGTGAGAAGGGTGGGATAATGGAAAGAGGAAAGGAAGAAGAAATAGAGGGAGGAAGAAAGATAGGAAAGAATGCAACAGGACATTATAACAGGTAAGGACTTCAGGACAAGGAAGGAGAGCAAGAGGCGTGGACTTGGATATAAAGAGAGAAGGGACAATTCTATCACAAGTCAGGGCGGTTAAGAGTCAAGGTATTGATTCTTGTTAGTTAGAGCCTGGGGGGTCGGTCATGTGAGGCCAGAGTGAGGTGGAGCATGCCAACAACCTCACAAGCAGTGTGTGTCAACAAGGTTAGTGAGAGCAGTAACACATTAGCCCGTTAGCAGCTTTAACCGAGATCAGACAATAACAACATTGACATTCAAGTTTGTATTGTGAAACGAGGCAAATAACATTTTTCTAAAAAGCCCAAATAGCGTCCACCTGCATCACCCACAACATCTGCAGAATTATTAACTTTCTCAAAAATCATGGTAATGTTTGCCAAGCACCCACAAGCTACTCTCAGAAACAGTGGCTGCAAGTCACAGGTCACTTCAACGGATAACAGGATGGTTGCCAAGCGCAACAAAATTGCAGGCTTGAAATTTACTCTCACTGCATACAGTCAATTCACACATGAACATTTTTTACTGATACTACAGACTTTGTATTGGTTTCAGAGCTCTGTCAGAGCATCCTGCAAAGCATATCTTAAACGTGAGAACAGACAGAGTTCTTTCGTAACCACCCATGTGGAACATTGAAACACAACTCACATGTGACATATGACCTACTGTATGTGACGCTAACTGTCCAATTTTAATTTCTTGACTGGTGATCTAATTTCAAGATTAGTGATCTTCATGTTTGACTCTCCAAATGAGAAATATTCTACAATGCTGAGCATGTGTATTTAATTTCCAGTCTTGATTTTGAAACATAAAAATTATGCTTCTAAAAGTATTTTAGACATAATTTTAAAGATTCACCCAATCTTACATTACAAAATGATTATTATTCACATATTTCAAATTAATTAGAAAACACTACAGAACTCTGACAGTGAATCACACCAACCTTGTCTCTGGAGATATGCACACAAACACTCGCATCACAGGTCGACCATAAAAAAAGCATGCCAAGCCATCAGTTGCTGGGCGACCAGGCGTTTCACACCTTCTCTCTGCTTTTATTCCAAATTGTGTGAACAGCCAACTGAGCCTTCAGCCCAGAGACAAACAATGCAGACACAATGCAGTGTGGTGCAGATAATTCAAACAAGTGGACTAAGTCACAGCTGAAGGCAATAAACAAACACACAAAATACACTAACCAACAATAACAATGGCAGACATGCACACACACAGACAACCACATTTAGTTATTCCCATAACACAGACACAGACTCCAGCACTGACAGAGCCATGTAATAACAGCTACAGCATTAATAGCTTTCAGATGCAAACAAAGCCACATCCTGAGATAAGCTATGGCGAGACTGACAATCCCTATAATAAACAAACTATGTAATAAAAAATGCGCAGCAGGACAGTTTGGCAGGAATGTAGTCTGATAATTTATATTTATTAATAATATTTTAAAAAGCAATTCAAAATGTTTTCAGTGTCCTGCCAAACCTCAAATAAACACATAAAATGATTTAGTCCATTTTAATCCAAATCACCTGGGGAACAGAAATACCACACACTGTCAAAGTCAACATAGAAGTTATGGCTGAAGTTTTGCAGCTAGTTTTGTCCATTTAATTTCAAATCACATTGCGGTAATCGAAAGATGCCATCTGAGCCGGTGCTTGGCATCATACATGAGAATTATGTGGATGGATCAACTAAAGTGGGAGAGAATCCTCAAATGACACCGCAACAAAAACAACATGATTTCCCTTACCTGAATGACCTTGGAAACTGTTTGTTTCCAGAGCTGCTTTCTAAACACCCGCGACATGACATCTCCTCGCCTCTCCGACTCAAACCCTTCTATATCTTCTCTATAACCTGCTATCACTTTCTCATCTACATATACACAGGGGAGCTGTATACTCTCATCCTCGCAGGGATTAGCCCTATCAAGTAGTCAGTGGTGACCTCTCAGCCAGGTGAGCTGAAGCTATGCCTGCTTTATGTTTAATGGCCATTCCTGTCAACAGTGTATGAGTTTTCAGAGCCAACTGCGGTCAGGATAGATATGATCCCCTATGAACTGTTCAAACAAAAACTGAAAGATATGGGCAGTTTGTGAGCTATAAGCACTGGTGCATCATACGCTCACTTGTGCATTAACACCCTTATATATGCAGGTAAATACACACAGAAACACATGAAGACAGTGGCAGCTCTGTATGCAAACACTTAATGCACATCCACAAGCTACCGTGTAAGAACACACGCAGACACACAAGACACGCAGGCACACACCTCAGGTATCACTGCTCTAACAGGATAGGGTAGCAAGCCGGAACATAGCTGTCAATTTTCACTATAATGCAACAGTGCAAGTGAAAAACGAGTACAAATAAGTGTGAGCTCATGGGTGCCCACTATGTCACTTATGCCACCTGATCACATACACCATAATGAATTAAAGATCAGTAGCTGTAGACTACTTTGCAACTTTGCAAATACTGGAATAGTCAAAATGCAGGGATATTTCATACATTGCCATTTACCTAATCTACAAAACCAAGTCATAGAAGAATTTTCTAGCCTGAGGGCCATAACAACAACAACACAACAGACCAATATTAGTCTGTTTACTCAATTATATTGAACTTAAAAAAGACCAAGGTTTTTCCTTTTTAAACAGTAGTAGCAGAAAAAAATACAAAATTCACATTCAGTTCTTTCATGACAAACTTGTGATTCAATCTGCAATATTTCTTTGTAAATGATTGAGAAACTTGGTCCTCATTTTAAGTAAATACTTATTACAGTCATTTTCAAAACATTTAGATCTGCATTAACAGCCATCACACAGCTCTTCTAATTTTCTCTCCTGTATTTTCTGACATTTGACGATACAGTAGAGCAAAACCCACAAAATGCCAGAAAAGCAGGAAAACTTGTCATCTCTACCTACTATTTAGTGCACAAATTCTCTCATCTGTAATTGCGCAGTCACTTTTTTGTGTGTTAAAATTCAGCTTGGTGACAGAGATGTCAAAATACAAATTTAACCCAGCAATATCATGACTTACATTTTAACTAAACTAAATGTTGTGTAAAATTTATATTTCATGGACGTGTTTTTTTCAGAGCTGCAGTTACTACAAAATACAGAAAACATCTCGGATGTTATTTCTATCTAAGAACTTGCACTTTAATGATCTATATAAACATATAACGGGTGGTTCAAATTATTTCTCTTTGGTAGTCTATTGCATGATGAGCATTCAGGAAAAAGTGGAACTTCTTCACTGGTTGCCGTATCTTTCGCCGACCAGGCTGAGGCTGTTGTCAGATAAAATCAGTTGTTGCATAACCTGCAACACACTGAAACATTTTCAAAAAGGCTTTCATACATAAATAACACCTGTTTCTCTAAGCTTTTCCCTTGCTTTAGCCTGTTTGAACTTTTCTACCAGTCACATTTTGATACAAACACATCAGCTGTTTACTGAATACTAACACATTAATGATGAATTGCATTTGGCCAAAGCAGATAGTCATGAAGCCAAGATGTCGGTAACTTCAGAACTCTTGGGTCACCTTACCTTGTTTTGATAGTCTGGTTTAAAATGCAGCATCGTCGTCTGCCTTTCAGTCTGACACTTCTTTTCAGGTCATTCCACCCTCTTAATAGGCTTTGCTTTTCATGTCATTAGAGAATTACAGCTTCGAACAAAGAAGTCAAGACGGAGAACAAGTGGCTTTGCTACAGTAAGTGAGCAATCAGCCTTCTTATTTGCCATGTGAGAAAGGTTACTGCCCTGAAATTATGAGAGTGTTGCTCCTAAAAGGGGACTGCTAACTAGATAATGCGGTGTTGGGTGACCATCTGTCTACAAAGTAATTATCAAGGTCCTGCTCTCACCTTACAAGTCTATTACAACAATGGGATGGAGAGACAGGGATGGGGGTGAGGGTGGGGGGTGGAAGGTTTGTTGATATATTGGAATACAGACATATGTTGGAATACAACATTTCCAGACATAACCATAAGACACACACACCAAGATGCACACATAAAAATGGACAGATGAAACATATAGTGTCTCAGTGTAGTATGAACTTAAAAATATAACCAACAAGACATTTGTCACCCTGTTAAAGGGCACCAGGTTTCACAAACTAAACACCTCTTGCATATTGTATGCATTACCATTGTATGCTAACTCACTGATACTAGCCATGTAGTGACTGTAGTAACATCTTCATAGAGTAAGAATATAATGGTGACATTTGCAAAAGTGGAATTTAACTATATTTACTCAAATACTAAATTTAAGTACAAATTTGAGGTACTTGTACTTGAGTATTTTTATTTTCATGCTATTTTATACTGCTACTCCAGTACATTTCAGAGGGAAATATTGTACTTTTTACTTCACTCCAATAATTGGACAGCTTTAGTTACTAGTTACTTTACAGATTAAGAGTTTTACATACACAACATACAAAGAGCATATAAAATATGCTGCTTTGTTAGATAAGAAACTACCGTACCTAACAATATATACAAATGGTTCAAGTCATTTTTCATGTAAGAATGCCAAACATTTCATGGTTCCAGCTTCTCAAATGTGAAGCAATCAGCTTAATATTTTGCAGTTTGGACTATTGGTTGGACAAAACAAACATTGAGAAAGTAGCACAATTTTCTGACATTTTACAAACCAAACAATCAATCGAATCAATTACTCGAGAAATTAATTAATTTATAAGGAAAATAATTAGTTGTAGCCCTGTATAAAAGTTAAAAATTTGCTCCACCACAAACACAATGCTTCAGTAATGATAATCAAATGATATAATACCATAACAGTGACAGGGGACATTTTTCTGCATTGAGTACATTTACTTTTGATACTTAAGTACATTTTCCTGATTATACTTACATACTTTTACTTAAATAATATTTTCAATGCAGGACTTTTACTTGTAACAGCGTATTTTTACAGTGTGGTATTAGTACTTTTACTTAGGTAAAGGATCTGAGTACTCCCTCCATCACTGGACATTTGACAGACTCACATTGTGTTTTTTTTATTCTAACATGGTCTAAGCTTCGAACAAAGAAGTCGTAATTGAACCGCCAGTTTATTTGGCTCTATAGTTTCTCCTCACTTTTTGCCTAAAAAATTGCTGCTTGTCTCCATTGTATATCATTGCAAATTGAATACCATTTGGTTTTGGATGAAACAAGCAATATGAAAATGACACCCTGGGCTCTCTTTTTTTGACATTTTATAGATTAAATGAATGATCAGGAAAAGAAATAATTGATAAATTAGTCTGTAATAAAAAAATTATTGGTTGCAGCTCTAGAGGGGAGTCCCTAATCATTCACCCAGTGAGCACACACACACACACACACACACAAACGTAGACCTCCCACCAATTAATATTAAATTCCATTAGCTTTTACTGTGGCGTCCAGCAGATGAGAAGCACAGCTCTCTCCACAGGGATCTGACTGACGGTTTGATATTGAAGAAATGATTGCGAAGCTTTGCATTTAAAAGCAGTCGGATCATCAATTTTTCACGATGCCATGACTGATTTTCTAAGTTGAAGTGTCTGGTTTGGAGCTGCCATGAAACAGGAGAGTGACTGTAAATTATAAATGAGGGGGTGGTGAGATCTGAAAGAGAAAGACATAGAGAGTGTGCAAGACAGAGAAAGGTCCACTGTTCTCCCAGAGCATGATCCCACTGACAAACATGGAGAGCTTAAACAAATCTGTTTTAAAACTACACCAGGTTGTAGCACAATATGTCTCAGCAGCCGAAACAGCTCTGAGCACTCTGCATTTTGACTTGAACTGTTTCTCCTTTAATGGATTTTGTTGTCTATTTGGTTCTAACCACTCCTGTGTGCAATTACTAAATTAAATCCAATAAATGATCATTGTTTTATATTGCCATTATTGTCTGAATTGTTTTTACTTTATCTAAAGTCTGTTACTATAATAAAGAAGTTGTCTGATATTCTATGGATCCACGCAGTGCAGGATTGGCTGTGCTAATCTGGGTCCATCACATGTGAAAAGCAGTGGACACCAAGTCGTGTCTTGTCACATGTCATCAAAAGCAGGCCTGTACATACTGTATTGAACAGAGAAGACGACACAAATCTCCAGGTACAAAAAGTCACCAGTTGCTGTAAAACACTAAACTTTCACACCAAGCATAGCTGAGTTGAGACGTTGATCTTTTCACACCAACAACTAAACGTGCATTTACCAAGTCTTGAGTCTTAAAGTAAAAGAATATCATTGATTATTTGTCCAGTGATAGACCAGGATTATTTATTTATTTATGTTTTTTTTTTTTAGACAATTCACATTCTCCTTTCACACTAACTGCTTAAGCATAAATAAGAGGGAGGTGTTTACTCCACCACAAGTTGTAGCCATATCACAGAGTCTGAGTGCTGTTACTGTAGTGTTACTGCAGAGTTGTTGTATAATCACAGTAGCCTATACACTGCCCTATTTATCTAAAGATTGTTTTTGCCCTAGTGTTATAATGAAGCAATGCAATTAAAACAATAATTTTTATAACCTGTGTGAAAAGATGGACTAGATGGCGCTGTAAATACAAAATAAAAAAAGCACTGATTACATAACTCACAAACAAAACCAAATAAATAACAACCACATGCCAATTACTTCTGTTTCATCCTGACCTTTATGATAGTGGAATTGATGAATCTGACCTGATTGGGTGAAGTAAACACATACAAGTAAAGAAGTTGATTTCTTGGTTTTAAACCCCTAAATTAGCCTGCCACAAATAGAAACAAAGTCTTACTGATTACAATGACTACTTTGATAATGACATAGTTCCACATTAATAATAAGCACTAGATTTAAAACATCCAGCTTTCTGAGGCTCATCTAACATTACAGCAACTATACACTACCATCTAGTGGACCGAGGCTCATAATACAACCAACACATGGTACAGTAGGTTGTGCTACAGCTATTTTTGACTATGGCTGAGAGGCCAGTGAGTCTAATAGTGCAGTGGTTCGCAGAGCAATAATCAAAAGCGCTTGGGGGGGTTGAGCTGAAAATGAAGTGCAGATTAATGTCATCACTCTTTTTTCACATAAGAGAGAAGGGAATCCTGATGTAAGGTTTCACTCACAACTCATATCATCCTACTCTGAGGTAGCTACACCTAGTTCTGCTAAATAACTACCTATGGTAATTTGGGCCAATGTTAAATGAATGAATAAATTAATTGAAAAATATTTAGAACCTCTGGTGCAGCCAAATTATAAAAGACAGAGTGCCATTGGGATCACTACAGAAGAAAACCCACCTGGTCTTTAAATATGTCTATAATTTATTGTTTCTAGCATTCACAGTTTTGTGTTTTGTGCAAAGGCTTGTTTTGAGGTGCACAGAGATAAAATGTAAAAATCGGACTGGTTAGAGCTATATATATAGACTTTTACAATACAATTTGACAAAATGATTTTTTTTAAAAATCTGTTTTTAGACTCATCATAATCGATGACAAAAAAGAAGTTTGACAGAAAATATACCTGAGCTTGCCAGAAGAAAGGAAGGAAGATCTGCTTTTGCATGTATAACTACAAACCTGCATCTCCTTGAGTGACTCCGCTGGGACAGAAGGCTGGGTGGGTCTGTTCCTGTAGCTGACTTTGGCGAGCCGAGAAGTGAAGGACATGGCTCAAACATTCCTTCACAGAAATGCCTCCTCTATAACCAGACTTCAGATTTCCAGCTTCATGCCAAGCGTTTTTCCTCCGTTGTTTATTTACGTTACAATTTTCTGAGATTTGTTTTCGTGGTTGGAGCGCCTGACCATCGAAACACGTTTTGCCAGCGGTGATCGTGTATGTTGTTAGTGGTTTCCAAGGTAACGAGGCATTTGTGGAAGGGGCAAAGGGGTGGTGGGCAATATAGACTATAGACTTTTTTTTCATTGGCTATTTACTTACATAGAAGTTTAAAAATAGTCTAATCCCATGAATAGTTGCAAGCATGGACAGAAAGGCGAACAGAGGGCCACCAATGAACGCCATGGAATCAGCTCCAGATGTCACATCGATACCCAAAATCGATCCAGGAAAGCTGATTTTTGGGCAAGTCATACTGATACTTGTTTTGGAGAAACTAGAAGGCGGCCATTGTTTAAATCCATGCCATTTTTGTATATCTCTGAAAAAGCCAACTACTCGTTCTTAAGCTAGCAAGGGTTAGCAAAACATAATGAACGGGGGCGTGGATGTTGAGCATACCTAAATGAATATGATTCATGTGGCGACATAAACGAACAAAAGTCATCTGCTGCTAGCAAGGCTGTTTTTGCTTACCTGAATCTGGGGCGGGGTGGGGGGCATTATCTTTTTTCGCCTTCTGAAGGGGGGGGCGTGACAGAAAAAGTTTGGCAACCACTGGGCTGGCCAATTACCTGGTCTTTCAAATGTCGCCGTATTAATTGTTGAAGGTAGCCTAAAGTCGTTACCCAAACTTTAAAACCCCATTTGTTTTTGTATATGTTTTAGCTAGCACGCTACCACGTGCTCCTGCTGATTGCTCAGCTGCATCAATCAGACTGATAATGTAACAGGCCTAAACTGTTTGTAAGGTAGAACGTCAGTCTAATTATTGATATGATAGAGGACATCTACTTATTTCTTTATTTCACATTCTTACAGTATGCTCCATGTTTTATTTGTTTATTTAGGCCTTTATGTAATTGGAATATATCACCATACTGGTAGGTCGGTGCACAGTCGCTGACCTTCCCAGAGCAATTAGTGAGGGCAACCCCTAGATGGCAGCAGCGCACTGTCCCCAGTTAAAAGGACTGAGCTGCAGCTGTCAGGGAGAACTGGGTTAGATTTGTGGGGTAAATGACCTCATACTGTAGCATCATCTTCATCACTAGGAGATGAAGAGAGAATTAAATAATCCTTCCCCCTCGTCGTCATGTTCTCCCTCTTATCCGCTCTAAACACGATTAGTCATTACTGGCAAAATACATATTACTATTATGAACAGCTTGCAGTCATACAGTAGGTCATAACTGTTAGGAAACTAAATAATGCAACACCACAACTCATTGACCTCATGGGAATATTAAACTCGGCTTTTCCGCAAAAAAAACAGCCATAAGGGCCTATTTAACAAGGTTAAATATGAGAAGGAGTATTACACGTATAAGAAAAAAGCTGGGATATCCATGATGTTTATCGTTATGACATCTTCCATAACATCTGGGCTTGGGCTATTAAGGCATAAAATTCTGAAGAATGACTCCCACGCAGCCCGCATCAGCACCGCAGTGAGTGACGCTGGGGGCTGCTGATGTGCTGTGGCGCACACTAAATTTGGGTGGCGCACAATGCACCAAAACCCCCCGAAACGGAATCCCAGGATATCCCACCCCCACCTACCACTCGAAACGGAATAGCCCTCCTCCCTCAGTCCTCATCCCCTCCTCTTTTATCTCCGCCTTCTCTCACTATCACCCCCCTTCCTCCTCTTCCTCTCCCTCACGTCCCAACTCGGGAGCGCCGCCGATCGGTCGCCAGGATTTTCCCTTCGCGGCCAAAATGGAGGAGGAGGTCTCTCGCTTAATGAAGGGAGCACAGATTGTGTGACCGGATCTGATTCAATGAAAGGCGTTAGGATCATCTTTTGCTGATAGATAATTATTGCAACAATTAAACCCTTTGAGGATATCTAGCGCAATTTCCGCACAAGCGACCACAGCAATGAGCGCAGGAGAGGGACTAGATGAGGCTGCGAAGGACGCGGCAGACATAGCGGCGTTTTTCAAATCCGGTAAGTCGGGAAGGGGCGAGTCTGGCTCTGGGAGAGCTACAATAGAGCTGTCGGTGTGGTCACCGGTGGTCTGCCACATTGTTGCCAAAAATGACAAATAAAAACAGACTGGTTTCATGGGCGAGATGCGTACTGCGCGTCGGACGTGCTGGAGAGATGCGCACAGCTTGTAGTTATTTACCACATTTTAGTCCACTGACTTGTCATTCCGCAGCCTTTGATGACAACAGCTCGAATAACACCTCCTCAAATATGTGTTTTTGATTATTAGGCAATGACCCCATTTTGGGTTGGACCAAGCAGGCTACAAGGTGTGGATGGTTAGAGCTCGACCACAGTCTCTTCTGGCTGTACGAGTATTTCGACGTTACAGGCTGTATCCATCACGAACCCCGCGGATGTGGGTCGAACATTTTTTTAAATTTAATTTCTGCCCTCAGACGCGTTTAGATTGAACAATCTTGTAAACGAACGTGTGATCATGCATCACTCTTAACCCAGGTCTCTCTGATCTGATGCACGGATAGAGGCTAGGCCATGGACGCACGTATGGGCAATAGGTTGGACTCTACGCTCTGGGCCTGTCTGATATGATGGCATCAACCTAACAAATAAGGATAGGCCTGCCTACCTTATCACTCAGCATCCAAAACATAAACACCTTTTTTATAGGTGCAAGGGGGCAGCACTGTCAGCCAAATAATAACACAGGGGGGCTTTAGTCATGCACTTTGTTGTGGTAGTCCTGTGAGAAACATTATTATCTGACTATAGTTGTAGGTGCAAGGTGTAATTTAAGTTAACTGAGCATTCTTACTCTAATGGGGAATGATTCTTTACCCAGTATAGTCACATACTGACTTTGTAATATTATTGTGTAGATGCCATTCCTTTAGGAAGGTGTGTTTTTGCTGTGATATTGGTATATCTTTCTAAGGTATATCATAAGATTTTTCCCAAAACATGTGGTTTATTTTGGCTTTTTCAAACCTGTATAACAAGCATTCCTAAGAGTGTGAAAACACTGTTTTGCAAGTTTTAGAGCTGAGACTTTTCAACATTGTGTGTTGAGATTAGATATTGTTTTCTTATTCTAGCTGACACCCTCCTGGGTATTAATCCACAATCAAGCCTCCACTTGTTTTAACTTTATTAAACACCTCTTTAACCCAATCTGACACAGGCATTAGGAGGGCAGGGGGGGCTATTACAGCTTTTGGAAGGTACATTTTAAAGCAAAAGTCCAGTGTTAGAGCAGGACCACCTCTGATACACACCAGAAGAAGCAGCTGTCTCTCTCTCTCTCAGCTGTTTCTCTATGTGACACCTGGTGCCTTGGGGTCTGCTGTTAACCATCTCCACAGATTGCACACATGCAGGAACACACAGACAGCATTCGCACACGTCCACCTAAGTGCATATGAATCAATAAATGCAGCAGACATGTGCTTGCATGTGCATACACACACAAATATACTAAATACTTTTTTCAAACAGTCTATAAACCACATACTTTCTTCTAGAAACTGCCTCTGCCAGTCAGACGGTTAGGAATGTTGTCAAAATGGATTGTATTCAAATGCTACAGTCTCTCTTACGGTTGGTTGGATGCCTGCCAATGTATTTTCCTATAGCTGTGTTGTATCAGGCTGGAAAGTTGGCTCACAGTGAAGTTGGACTGCTTGGATGTTTATATAGCGGCAAATGCAGTTCATACAGTATTCATGATGGAGACAGAAATAGGTTATGGCCTCAGGAAACTTTTATAAGAGACTATTATGAAGAGAAAGTATGGGGGGAAAAAAGTTTCTGGGTTAAAATGGAGAATAGCACTAAATGCAGAGTGAATAATGTCATATAGCTGCGTGTCTGTGGGTGAGAGTGGAGCTGAGTGTTTACAAAGTTCCTAGTTATCTTGTTTAATTAATGTGTTATCTTTCATGCCACTGTAATGGCACACAAAGATGGGCTTATTGGGAAGATGAAGGAAATTCAAGTCAATACAATGACTTCATTCATTCATTGCGCTTAATGTGCTTTTAATTGGACGATACCCTTCCTCGTTCGTTCATTCATTTAGCAAACTTTAATAGTATTTCTGTCACTTCATGCCATTTATTCAATTCATTCATGCATATTATTGATCTCATTCAGTTTATCAGTCTAACATTGAACACATTTGATCTATGTCATTTATTTCTTTACTCTGTTTTAACATCTATACACATCTGCAATTTGTCCAAACATGGTATGATATGTCATTCATTTGTATACATGCATACTATGTATCCTAATCTTTTCTTGTGGTTTCACTGTTTGTGAAGGACCAGTAGTAATGGCCATCCCGCTCCCTGTAGCCTCTCCAGCAGGCTCCCTAATTGCTGCCAGCTTGTTGCATGTCGAAATCTTGGCACACAGCTGCTCATCCTAGTTGATCCCAAGCACTTTATATCTGGGGCTCTGCGTATGTGTGAGTGCGGTGTGAGTGCGTTTTTGTTTTTCTGGGGCTCTGGATGCACTTTGGTGCCCTAGTTAGTAAGTGAAGGCTAGAATATGGAAGATTCTTCCACTGAACAAGACCTAAAGTGACTGACTGGCTGTCTGAGCGTCTTGGTCACTGGCTAAGAGGCTGACTAACTTAGTGAGAGACTAACTGATTGACTGGCTGGATAACGGGATGTAAGTTTGTAGCTTCAAATCTGGCTGACTGTTTGAATGATTAAACTGAGATTTCCATCGAAGCACCAAGTGTTTCAAAGTCCTAGTTTTTAATTTCTTCACCTGAATGGATAATATATTTCGTCGGCCCTCGAAAATACTTGATGTTCCTTTCTGCTTGATTATTTTCAGCGAGCAGATGGAGCTCCATCTCTGAGTCCCACACTGACGCTGTGGATCACAGCTCAGCCGCTGAGTCACTCTCCCAGGTTGCTCATGCCGTGACTTAAAGTCCAATCCCGAAATTGTTGCAACTGGTCAAAGATGAGAAATATTCCACTGCTTTCTTGAACATTTTAAAGACAGAATGTTTTTTACCATTTTCATCCTGTTATGCTCAGCTATCCAAGCAGATATCACTCCAGCTTTGCAAGTGTTTGCAAAACAAACCTTTTAAAGCATGGGCATACATAACTATATTTAGTTGCTTTTAAATAGCACAATCAGTTCATTGTTAGACCAAAATAACCAATTCTGTTTTGAATACGGTTGATGACAGTACCCCTTTGTTTCCCGTTTAGATTGCGGTTTTAGACTTTAATCAAGCATTCTTCAAAGTGAGGCATCATCACAGCCCAATAACATACTGCTGATTGCTGCAAGCCCACGCAAGCTTTGCAGCATGTCCCCTGTGAACTTGAAATATTGAGTAATTTGTAATCAAGGCAAGTTACTCATACCTAGAGGATTGCCTAGTTGTGGAACAGTCAAGGATTGTATTAGCATGTATCATCCACATGCATTTCCCCTCTAAATTGTAAAATAAAAATGTGCACAGATTGTTCACAAATGATTGTGTAAAATTTTACAAAATAATAATTTAATAACAATTTAGAGCCTTGCCTTCATCTTTTATCTGGCTTGACTTTTAAACAACTTTTATACATGCCAATTTTGCATGCATGATCAAGAAATATTATGGTATGCTTATCTGGGTCTGTCCCCTGTAGGAACCTCAGTCCTATGCTATCCTATCAAATTCTAATGTCATCAAAAGTGTAAATATCTGTGTTCTGTGTTCAAAATGGGCGATGGCGTAACACTTCCGCCTCTAGCAATGTGAAGTACTCAATACATCAAACAGAGCAAAACAAAAGGTCTAAACCTGGCTCAATTTGCAGGGCCAATAAACCAGATCAAGCCATTTTTATTGATAATTGGCATAAAACTTTCCCAGAGCCTCTAGTGTCTTATAGGTTGACAAGCCTGTTAGAAAAATGAACAGCTACTGTGCAGTATTTGATGGCTCAGCATACCTTAATGTGCAGTGAACTTTTGCGAAGCTGGGCTACTGTCTCTTTCTTGTCATCTTCATGCCAGAGCCTTTAGCTCCACATGAACTAAAATCATACGGCCGCTGGTAACACCTAATTGATGAATCACATCTTTATATTAACCACTGTCAAAAATAACATTTGCACAATAGTATATTTTTACAAGGTATTAATTCATAGATAGTCTCTTGAGTGACTTCTAACAAAGTTACTGGGTCTGTACAACAGCATTACTTTACAGAACTGCACTGTGAAACTCAATTGACATGAAAGCAACCAGACGTACTGCATGCTGGAATAAGATTAAATAACTGTCGAAACAACTTGCATAAGAGCCATATCCCCACTCATTACTACATTGGTCATAAGACAGTGGTCATCAGTCATAACACTCATGGGGTATGGGGCTTAGGGTTGTTGCAAAGATCTACTGTTTACTGTGTGAACCAGGCTTCTATTCTATTCATTACTAATGCAGACAGGCTTTCAACTATACATGTATTGGTGTCTCAGCAGTCTGCAGTGTTAAATAAAAGATTTTTTATACCAGGAGAATAATTGATAGGCAGGAGCATTAAGTGATTACCTCTGCTTGGTCATTGTAGTTCTCTTGAGAATAATTATGAAAGACTATTGCATAGACAGGTTGGAAAACTCTTGTGCTTTTTTTTCAAATTTGACTTTGTAGTCAAATTGTTTGTTGTCTGAAAACGCTAGCCTGAAAGCAAATTGAAGAAAAAAAAGTTTGTTACACCTCTTTATGCCTGTTGTATTTATTAGCTTGTCGTTCAGTGCATCTCACATTGAGGGTAGAAACGAGACATCAGCATCAACAATAGCAGTATCAGTATTGACAACGCAGTGAGCCATTTCCCTATGTCCCCAAAGTGAACCCAGTGACCTGTGCCAGTGCAGTCTGTAATAAGAGCCAAATCACTGAGCAGTGATGCTTCATTTTCTTCTAGCACAGTCATAGTCGAAAGCATAATGACCTAATGTTATCTTGCATACTCAAGCAGAAATCTTATATAATCATGTAGATGAGGAAGAGGACTTCAACAGGCCATGCAGTATGCAGCGTATAATGTATGGTAAACAGTACTGATAAAGAGAGAGGGTTTGGATGGGAAGGCAAAGACAAATGTGTACTGAGAGAGGAGAAAGGACAGGGGAAAGTAAAAGACAGGGAAAGTAAATCAAAATATGGGATGGAGGGAAAAGAGAGTGAGATTCAGAAAGAGAGGACATTACATACTTAGAGGGACAAACAAGCCTTCACTCATCAAATTATAGAGCTGAGGCTTGGGTCGACCACACCCTGCAAAATGTAGGCTACTCTGCGCTCCATGAGGCTGAAACCTTTCGGTTGCATCCAGGGGCAGCCTAATTGGCAGTTGGTCAGAGTTAAAGACTATGAGCTTAGATTGGCATTGCCTGCACTGCTAAATCGCCGGGGCCCGCATGCCCAGTCGGCTATCTCACTTATTCATCTGAAGGAGAATGAGAGGACTACTTCGAAAGACATAGAAATCTATATAGTTATTGTAAAATAAATAATTACAACATTTATGTTCATGATAAGACAGATACAGTACAAAATAATGAACTCTTGCATAGCAAATTCTGCATTAGCAACCAAGCTTAACAATCAGGCTGATAAGTTGTTGGCTTCTTTGCAAAAAGCTTTACATTCTATTGGTCAGTATTTTAGTTCACCAGCAGGATTGTAAGCACATTATTTTGTGATCAGCATAATAATGCTTCTTCAACATTCTAATACATCAGTATGTCTCAATATGACACAAAGCAACAAAATGAAACAATGGCATTGTTTGTATATGTGAACAGTTACTCTAAAGCAAATGGTTCTAAAACTCTAAAACTAAGCCAAAAAGTGGGTTGCCTTCAAAATAAGAGTGCTTGCTACAAAATACAGGGACACAAAAATAAACAAAAAAGTGCTATTATGTACTGTAAAATGTTGTTGCTCCAACCATTGGCACTGTACCGTAAAATGTTTTCCTTTTCATAAATGATTGATATAAACGTTCATGCCCAGCCTCAATTGTGTTTTCACCCATTTTAGCTTGGTAATGAACAGCTTAATTTTGTGATTGCTGCAAAATGGCTAAATTCAATTTCACCAGTGATATAACAAACCACATCAAATCTTGTGCCAATAAACAGATCAGGGCGCTGGTGATTATGTGCCTGAACTTCCCTCACAAGAGAACTCAACGTTTGTGTCTGTAAAATCAGTCATGTATGTCTTAAAATCATGAAATACAAACGGTCACATGGCTAATAAGCAGTTAGCAGCATATTCCAACTCAGTGTACTGGATGTGAGTGAGAAGAGGCAGTTTTCTGCTCCTCTCCTGAGTTTATATAAAAAGCCTACTGTATGCCTCCCACAAGGACCAGATGTTGCGATGCTTGTTATAGCCCATTCCTCTCTTTGTGTTTATTGGAGAGTTTTATGGAGAAGACAATCAAGAAGGTAGCACAGCGAGGCAATTACCTATTTTACAGCCAGACCATGCTGATCGATCTCATCAGAGACTCTCAACCTTTTCGAGAGAGTTGTAATACACTTTACGGACATGTAACCCCCCTCCATCTCACCAAATTATTGATTGTTGTAAAATGTCATGTGCATGCATGCCATGGGTCACTTTGAAGACACACAGACAAGGACCAGGCCTTTCTTTTCTTTAACACAGAGGAAATGTGTAGATATATTCCAGTTTGTTTGAACTCCAATGAAGCTGGTCTAATGTTTTAGCTTGCCATTCATTTTTTGGACAGTTTGAACTAAATCTCAAGATGTACCTTAAGCTTAACTTAACAGAAATACTGTTGAGGACCCCAGTGAAAAATATTCAATGATCCTACCTTCTTAGATCTATGCGACATGTTTCTGCATTGTGCATATGCTAAGAGAGATCTTTCCCATTCTTAAATGTAAAATGATAAACATAAAAATTATGCAGGGCCTTTAAGTACTGTATATAACTTAAAACTAACCAAGGTAGTAAAATGGTCATTGCTGAAAAAGATTATTTTTTTCATCATTTGAATGCTCCTCCACATACATGAAAGATATTGGCTGATAGCCTTATGTCGATAATCAGGAATTCCAATAGGTTGGTAATGTGTTTGTAGGAGGCTAAGTATGGCCTGTGGGACAATGTCATTACTTCGCACGCGCACACACACACACACACATGCACAGAGGTATAAATCATATCCCACCCACGTCGCCCAAGGTCCTGGAAGCAAGGAAGAGGGGGATGGAGGAATGGAGTGGATGAACGAGGGGAGGTATAGGAGGATTGCGGGTCATAAAAATAGGCTGTGGGCTGGTCTGTGTGTCTCCTGCAAATCCTCCATCTGATAAGAGAGAAACCTCTGTCAGTCAACTGCAGACTCCCACTCATTCTATCCTTTTTCATTCCTTTCATCGCCTCCTCCACTCCTCTCCCCTCCCACACAGCCTTCCATCATTACCTCATACCTTGCCTCTGCTCAGGGTTGTCATATATTCAAATAATGATTTTGTTTTGTAATATCTGGTCTCCTGTTTGTGATTACCACCTTTCTTCTCTTGTACCTTTAGCGAATGAGACGTCCAAACAAAGGTTATCAAATTTGACTAACTGACTAACAAAGAGATGTGCGTCACATGAAAGGAAAAAAAAAACAACATAAAGTGTCTTAGGTGTCCTAAAAGGAGGGTGCCAAGCATTTTCACAGTATTACGTCAGCTTTTGGAACCAAGCAATATTTTATTTTTTCAATAAATGAAGCAGGGAGCAGCAATGACTACAGTCATCATTTTAACTTTCATTATGTAAACAAGTTTTTAAAATTGCTGGAAACCATCATATAAACATATATTAATTCACAAAACGTTTGCCTAGATTCCTCCACATTCCTAATTCTTCCTTCCTAGACCTTTCTCCTCCCTCCTTATGCCCCTACAGCAGATGTTTAATCCTTCCCATCTTTCACAGTTCCTCCCCTATCTCCTCTCCCTTTCCCTACAGCTTAAAACCAAAGAAGCATCTGGATCTGGTATCTGAAGTCGCAAGCCTCCCGCAATGCTTTGTGCCTCCTTTTTTTTTTCAAGAATAGCACTTTGAAAAAGCAGCCACAGACTCATGAGGCCATGCCCCCCTTGAGTTCTGAGACACACAGAGTTTTTTTTAAAGAACTTCCTCTTGAGAGAGCAGTGTAAGTAAGTCAATGTCAGGATGTGTGTCATCTTTTCATTCATAAAATCGGTTAGTGAGTGAGCCAGTTCCTCTCCTTGTGTAGAGTGCGTAAGAATGGAGTTCTTTCTCAGTTGTGCGTTAGTTTCATACTTTTGGCTTTTTCTTTAGTTTTAGGGTAATTTGCTGTAAATGTTGTATGAGGTTGATAGTGTAGCAATAACTTTCAATAATTTATACTCTCTCACACACAGCAGCACACTTGCACATGTCCAACTGCATCCCTGCAACTTCAGATACCAGACCCATGCGCTTCACAGCACTTCTCTGCACTAATGGCATGTTTTACTTTTTTAGCAGACAAGCCAAGGTCTTACTTCAGTCAGTATGAAAACAAAAAAAATGGAATAAAGCAGAACACGGACTCAGCTTTGGTAAAATCAAAGCACAGTCTGCAGTGTGTGTTTGCATACATGTGTCAGCTTGTGTGCTGCCTGAGACTGCTTGTCTTCTGTCAACAGCTGTGCTCAGTCTGTCCAACAGGAACTGTGTAGTCTCTCTTTCTCTCTCTCTCTCTCTCTCTCTCTCTCTCTCACACACACACACACACACACACACACACACACACACACACACACAGAGTAACATTCCCTCTTGCTTTGAAGACAGCAGCAGGCTCTGATCCCTGTCGCGTGAACAGTGCCAGCCCAGTGCTCCTCTGGCTTAGGAAGGCTAAACTGCCACTTGGCCTCTCTGGCTTCGGATAAAATAGGTTGAGGATCAAACTCAACATCACATCCTGCTGTATTGGCTTGCAGAAGTGCCTAGTATTAAATCGGTACTGTTTAAGAAGACATTCCGGCCAATTCTGTTGCACTGTTGTAGCTAAATGTTTATTTTGTTGGTGGTAGCATTCACACATAGAGGTCAGGCTAAAACTTGTTGCCAATGAAACGCTGAATGTTTGCACATCAAAGAAAATAAAATGAATTTGATATTTCACACATCACTGTAAGATGAACCTGTGAAACAAAGTGCACAATTTCACTTCATTTTGTAGAAATGGGCCTTACTTATTTTTCTTCCTGTCCTGTCTCAGGTTTTAACATCCTTCCAAATCATCCTCCCTAAAGGGGCATTCCACTGTTTTCCAGTTATGAACATTAGATTCCTCATGTCGACCCTGTATTGAAGGTGCAGGAACAATTGTCAGGTTTTTATCAGTAGTTTAAATAAGATAGAAATCTGAGTTCTTTACCCTCATGAGGTAGATAGAGTTCAGATGAGGAGATTTTGGAGAATGCTTAGTAGTTAATGTTTCCTTTCAAACTTTCTTCCAGCTTCATCTTGATCACGGCTGCCAGTGAAAGCTCCGTCACTTGTCTTTGACCTGATGGTTTCTTTCTTTCACCCTGTTTGGTAGAAGATTACTTCTGCCTTCTGTCCTTCGCTGACTCCTTCCTGTCCATATGACCATGTTGCCACCTAACCCCTGCCTGGCAGCATATGCTGGTATACATCACTATAGTTTCCACCACTCTGTAAAGATGTTTTAACACTGAAAATGAAGTTCAGAGTATCTGAACATTCACTGTAGTTCAATTTGTAACTTCTTTCACATACTTTCTCTAAGATTCAAGCACACCTTGCCAACAAGAAATAGACACTAAACACATGTAAGGCCTTGAAAATTCTGTTAGAGGATGAGCGCTCTTTACTGGACCAAACACTACACTGTATAAACTGAAACATGCAGTGTGTGAACAGGTGCTTACTGTAATCCTTGTTAGGCAGCAGCATATGCCAGGCTGTTCTTTTCAGAAAGGCAGCCAGGAGAAGTCAGGGCGAAGAAGGGCTAAGCTGCCCCTGTCCCTCATTCCCCGCCTCTCCTCTCTGTTATCTCGTGCCACTATAGCGTCCTACTGATGAGTGACCCAGAAAGAAAGTTTGTCAGTCTGCTGCCAGTTAAAAGACGCATGTCTGTCAAAATAAATAAATCCAGTGCATCTTTGGAGTCAGGCTGATGATTATTATTTATTTTCAGGGTTAATGTCATGGAACATTTCTCAGGTCTCTATATCGAGAAAACAAAAGAAATGCAGTCAATTTTCCTTAATTATTTACGTAGGAATGAATCAGTCGTTATTAATTAATCAGTCCTGAATTGATTGTGATGCCGAAACTGACGTCACTGATTCCAGCACTGCAGTTGAGGCAGGACTTCACTCTAATGTTACAAGCTTAGAATACCAGACACACTGCTCTGCTTTTTCACAAGTCTGGTTGAATATTCTTACCATTTCATCTCCCTGAAGATGATTCCTCGGGAATTAGAGATACTGATATCTACTGTACTTGGTATCTTTAAATGATTCATTCTCTTATCAGCTGGTGAGCTGAGAGTCACCGTGAGTCCGTATGTGTGTGTGTGTGTGTCTGAGGGTGTGTGTTTGTGACAGAGTGCAAGCGCATAGGGTAAAGAAGACAGAGCACAAGGATCTATAGTCTCGATCTATACAGACATTTTGACTGAGATGTTGAAGTATGTCTTCACCAGCTCATGTTCAGCAACAGCATGTGATATATGTGCATTTATACAAGCCTGATAGTGCACATCTACAGTATATGTGTGTGTGCACATGGAGCTGCGTGCAGCATGTCTAATGGGGTTTAATCTCAGGGAGGGACTATCCAGATACTCATATCAAAGAGCTGCTCCACAATTGCTCACTCTCTCATTTGTACTCTATAATCACAAAGCTCTAACTTGTGACACTAAAATATGGTGAAGGTTGAGGTACTGCTGTAGTGGGTCACAGGACAGTCCTTTCACTCTTAATTTCCTTTATTAAACTTCCTTCCTCTAATTTGTTTTTATCTCTTTGTCTCTTTTTAGATTGCTCTCTTCCAAAATGTGAATCCAAACTGGATGGCCCTGGTCAAACCTCAGGTAGGTCTGATTGTCATCATGAGGAACCAGTCAGAAATTACCTTCCAGAGCAGGACATAATGCACATGATCTGTTTATTGCCCATGCTAAATATCCCTATCTACGTGTCTCACCAGTCATGTGAATGACTACAAAAAGGGTTGTACTTAATCTTATTTGTCCAACATCAAATAGAATTCCAGTTGGAAGTGGGGATTGCGGATTTTCATATTTAGGGAAGCTTCAGAGGTGCATGAGCTGTGTCTTTGGGTTTAGCAAAAGGTTGGTGCTTGAAACACTCTGCAGTTCACCATGGATGGGACAGTGTAGCTTATATACCGTATGTATTTGTGTGAGTAAGAGGGAGACACAACACCATGTACCATGCCCACTTTGAGTAAAATGTTGTGTTGTGTTCCATCAAAGCTTTACTGCGTCAAATCCCATTAGACTCAAGCTTCTCTGTGGCATCAGCTAACCATGACCTTGTGGGTTCACTTCTCTAATACACCAGGACATATACTAAAAATACACCCAAGTCACTTTCTCCAGGGTGAGTTGTTTTTGGGTATAAACAGGGCAGTTAAGTGGCCTGCATTAGGGTATGCACATAGATTATCCCAAATGAATGTGGGCCTGCTTCCCTAGCCATAGATTATTCAGTTTAGTCTCTCTCGGACTAAAATGCATTGTAAGTGTTTGGAGCTTTTCCATAGATTTAAATTGAAAGGCTTGGCGTAATCTGTGTCAGGAAATCTGGCATACAGTGGCAGAACGTAAAGTTGAGTTGTAATTTTTAACATGTTTTTATGCATGTCATGTAAGTGTTACAGTATTGGGCTGTAGCAAGAGGCGAGTGTCAGGGATGGATGTGACGCATGTTGTGATCTCTCAACAGACATCAGTAGATTGTGTTCTATTTAGCTCTGTGAGCCTCATGTGTTTGACACAGTTTTGACCTGATGTTTTCCAACTGGGTCATTCAGGGATGAACATTTTACAAGACTGTTTTCATTTGACAGCTTGACCTATTATTCCCACTTGCCAGAATTTGAATGGGTGTTAATGGGAAATGATTAGGACACGCCAGCCAAATCCTGTGCGCAGGCCTTTTGCCCAAAACCCCTTGAACTTCATCCCTGAGGCTGACTCACAAAAATTAGAGCTGCAGTGGTGTCTTTGTGTGTTTTTGTTGGAATCAGGCAGAAATTCATGAGCTGCTCACAGTGAATCAGAGGTAATCAGGTTGTACTGGCCATTTATGGCTGATTGTTCATTGTTCATTTTCAATTACTCTGAACAAAATTAACTTGCTGTTGAATTAAGGGTCGATTTAGCAAATTGCCCGAAGCGTTCCATTGCACTGTAACATGAAATTGCAGGTGTGTAAAATCCTCTTGGAAAAAGGAAGACTAATACATCTTTCACTTACTTATTAGCTGATCTGGCACATTGTAAACATAGAGTGTGCTGTAGCCCCCCCCCCACACACACACACTCACACCAAGGCTGACTAAACATTCAAATACATACACAGATTTTGATCCCCCCAAAATATTATTTATTATTTTTGTTTGCCTCCACCCAACCATCATGTACTGTATGCCTTTTTGAGAGTTTTCTTTTCCTTTTTCTGCAACAGCTACATGTGCTCGTCCATATTGTTGTGAATTTTGGTCTTGCCTCCATGAGATGTGCTAGTTTTAGATTCTTTGTTGCATCCTTTCAAAGGATTTGACTCAACCTCAATCGGGTGTTTCCTGTTTTTAAATCTAAACTTGGCATGTTTGGCCATCATGTTTTGAGAAACATTGGTCTTTTCAGGGCTTGGACTTGTTTTGTTCATAACTCTGTGTACTGGTGGGAACTCAAAGCTATATGTATACAGAGAGACCGCCTTGTCTATGTGGGTTGATAAGTAAGCAATTATGTATGACAAGGTATCCTGATATAGAAAATAATGGATGAAGCGAGGCGCTTGCCCAGAATTAAGACAATACAAACAGTAAGCCATTTCTGATATAACAACAACACGACTTGATGTCCAGCCTTTTTCATTAATTGGTGGATACATATGGCTTGAAATGGAAAGATGAGTGATCAGTGGTCCCAGACTAATGATGCAGGTTTATGATGTTTGGAGAAAGTGCAAATAGAATTCATGCGTAGCATTGGTAGCCTGCGGGCCTTGCTTTAGTGCTAATTAGTGTCTGTGCATCTCTAGACTCAGCCATATGCGAACTTGAGCCTTTCTACCGACATTAACCTGCCTCTCTTGTCTGATCTGTCAGCGCTCATCTGTTCTGTTCATGTCCCATAATGCCACACAAGATCCTGCATCTAAACATGGCCACTTTCATTTTACACACACACACACACACACACACACACACACACACACACACACACACACACACACTCTCTCTTAGGTAGTCAGTACATTCGCTTACTTTCTTACTCTTTAATTATCATCACATCTATGTAGTAATTCTTCTTGGGTTATCAGAACTCTGTATTACTTAACACAGTGTATTAAATCGTGATGCATATGCATTCATTTGAAGTTTTGCTAGTTTAAATTACCAAAGCTACAACTGGATTAGCTATGGACATGCAATCACACTCGTGTACACACATTTTATACAGTACGTAAGTAGTGTGTTTGATAGAGGGGAAAATGAAAAAAGCCTACAGTCTGGATGGGTTTAGTACAAGACACTTAACCACAAAATCACAAGTGTCCCAAAAACACTGTTGGCCTGCATATGGATTTACAGACTAAGCATGCTTAGAGTAAATAGTTGGACTGTTACCCAGATATGCTCTGGCTCTCTGTCTGATAATCTGCAACAGTAGCCAAGTGCCTGTTCAGTCAGGATGATTCTGATCTCTTGCTGCACTGATAATATTTAGCATGGATAGTATGGTGAATTAGATGAGAACGATTTGCAGTCTTTGTCGTGCAGGCTGAAAATAGATGAATATTTGAACATGGACAGAGAGAGAGAGAGAGAGAGTCCTCTCCTCTCTCCTCTCCTCTCCTCTCCTCTTCCCTCCTCTCCTCTCCTCTCCTCTTCCCTCCTCTTCTCTCCTCTCCTCTCCTCTCCTCTTCCCTCCTCTCCTCTCCTCTTCCCTCCTCTCCTCTCCTCTCCTCTTCTCCATATTTTTCTGTTCAGTTTAATTCAGCTGTGAACTCAATCTCTCATCTCTCCCCATACTGAGCTCACTGTGTGGTTCCTATTGAATTGGGCTTTGAATGCTAACCATGTGCTCTGCGGGTAGACGAGCAGGCAGGCATGCTCACTCAGTCATACATACACACACATACACACACACTCACACACACACTTCTAAGCAGTGGAGGAAGTGGTTTTCTCTGGAGTTCATTGGATTTTTGTTTTTTTTATTCTCCCCTGCAGAGGCCAGGGTGGGGAAGACTAAACTCTATTTGGGGTGTTTGTGGATGTGGCCATGTGTTTTCCTCTTTTCTCTCTTTTTTGTCTCGCTCCGTTGCTTTCTCTCTTTCTTTGTCCCATTATATCTTTCAAAAGATGCTCGGCAATTACTCTTCAGTTTTTTATCATTGCTTAATTTGTCAGCCCATATGTACAAACATGTATGCAGAGATAATATAAAATGATCCAAATGGGTGCAACAAGAGCTCATAACAACACTGAAAAACAGGCAGAGGATGGCGGATGAAATAATTATATACAGTTTATAGCTTTGTAGGCTACAGTTTCATGTCCTTACCTGTACAGCACATGAGGTGTGTGTAATATCACAGCTTAACCAAGAGGTTGGCTGAACTGCACTTGAACTTGGCTTGTCATCTAATTTGCATGCATGCAAGCAATTGGACAAGTACCAACCATGATTTGCATGGAGGCATGCATTATGTACAAGCACTGAGCATCCACCTAGTGTCTACAAAAGAGCTGTGTGATCACAGGTTACAACTGATAGGTCTCAGTGAAGCTTGTACTGTAGCACTGTGGGGCGAATGGAGAGTTTGTATAGTAGTCTGAGGTTGGCACCAGGTCTTATAACACGACAAGCTACAGCATGGTTAAGGTTTAGCATGGCACTGGAATGTCCAATTACATGACAGCCTCTGAATATTGTCTTGTTTTGATGTTTTTCTTTTCTTTCATTTATAATTGGATTGCAACATTTCCCATCAGTCTGGAAAATTATTAGTTTCAAAGTGTTAAAAAGACCAAATTCTTCATGACAGCTGCGATTTTGGAAATATTTCCTTTGGATAAAGCTGCTGGGAGACTCTCTCTGACTCTATAACCTCTCTCTCTCTCTCTCTCTCTCTCTCTCTCTCTCTCTCTCTCACACACTCACACACACACACACACACACACAAAGGAGATGGGATGAAAGAGAGGAAAGCCAGTTAGACACCCTGTGGTGTCTTACACGGAGACAGCTGGACTCTGCACTGAGTGTGTTTGTGTCATGTTTGTGTGCACCTTTGTGTGTCCTTTGCAGTTCATTCAGATGTGCACGGGATGTGTGCATCCTGACCCCTCTGTGTGCCTATTGCATAGTTTGTGTGTGTATGCATGTGTGTGCGTGTTTGTGCAGACGGCCTTAATTGGATCATGCTGTGGAACACTGGCTGTGTTGGTTTTAGAAAGAGCACAGCTTGCATCCTCCTGTCACAGGATATCAACATAATGATATCTGTTTGGCCAAGCAATATTTCCTGTGGCTGCAAATAACAAGACAATCAAATCAGAGAGAAAAATCTGAAAACTTTCTTTCTCTGAACACTGCATCAGTTCATTTAACTTGAGCTTATCAAATGTATTAATTAACTTATTAAAAACTTGCACATTGTTGAATGTTTTTATTTTATGTCACTGAATAATGATCATTGGACACAGCTTTACATTTCTATTTAACTGCATATAAAAATGTTTAGACTATTTTATTGTAGTTATTAATTACTGAATCAAAATCTATGTCATGTAATCAGAATGTTCTGATTATACAAAATGTGAAATGGGTTTCCTTTCAATTTTAATATATTTTTTCCCCAATGCATGTAATTGCTAATGAAACAAAGGCAAAATGTAAAAGAAAGCATCCACTTGTCAAGGAGGCAATATCATAATTACTTTCTTTTTACCATATTGGTTATTTAAATGCATAAAATAACTACACACAATAAAAGAAATGACACATGATCTAGAATAAGGCCATAGGCAGACAGAGTAATACACACATTATACACACTTGCACTGACAAACTTCAGTGATGTATCAGCACCAACACCAACTCACTGATCAGGTTCACCGGTAATGATTCTCCTCATCCCAATGCATAGCTGAACCCTGCCCTCCATATACAAACACACACATTAAATACATAAATACACCACCATGCTGTATGCTAATAGGCTCCATCTGTTGTAAACTACGTTTTCCCTGAAGTCAAGACAGCGTGTTCCTCTGCACTGCCGACATCAGATTCACTGTAATTTTCATCAGAATCTTTTCTCTCTGCAAGACTTAATGTTAATGGTAGTAAAAGTAACAATCTCTTATGGATGTTATACATATAGGTGAGCAGTGTAATGTAGCTAATTTTCAACCTCCCTCTTTCTGTCTTTTTCCTCTCCTCCTTATCTCTCTCTCCCCCTCCCCTCTTATTCATTTACCTCCCTCCCCCTCCAACCCTCATATCATTCCTATTTCTCACATCATCATCTTTGTCCCCTCTCTCTCTCTCTCTCTCTCTCTCTCTCCCCCCCAACCCCGGTCTTTTCCTGGAGAGCACTGATGCATAGGAAAGCGAGGTTCCGCTCCATCACCCGTCCAATCGCCATCAACCTCTCCCCCGCTCATCAGCCAATCGCTCGCTAGAGGTGGCCAACGGGGGAGGGGCTAAGCA
Source organism: Macquaria ambigua (assembly GCA_008360985.2). NCBI lineage: Eukaryota > Metazoa > Chordata > Actinopteri > Centrarchiformes > Percichthyidae > Macquaria > Macquaria ambigua. The sequence continues at coordinate 227,799 of VMKM01000135.1, forward strand.
TGAAGGGTGGGGCGGGAGGGGAGTTTTGTCTGCGTGCTGGTCGCTCCTTGACTCGAGGGACATAAAGGATGCTTGGCTGCTCCAGGGACAGGGGAATATCACCACAATGCCCTCTCCATCCTCTTCGATAGATGTATTTGCAGTTTTTGATGGTTGTGCTGCGGCAGGAGCGATGCTAATTTATACTAAAGAAATTATGCTAGAATGCTTTTCATTCATTAATTCAAAAGAGGAATAGGGCATGATGTTGGATCGTTTGATAGGATCGTCATATCTGTGCAAATACAGTAACGATTTAGATCATTTTCATGGTAAAATACTGTAGATAAATGTTTGATCCATAGCAGCAACGTGGCAGTTTCATTGCTGTAGTGACACCACTGGCAGAAATGTGATATCTATGCACATGGAGTTGAACTAATACAGATTTTTTCACCATTTTTTTCTTAAGAATTGAATTAATACCCTGTGGTTTTATGTTGCAGTGGACATAGTATCAGTGTGAGAATGACTGCCATTGATAAAAGGTGACACTAGCAAAGGTGTTTACTTGCAGCAGTGTTGATGATGGAGAGGAACGCAGGGGGTAAAGGCTGTGATTCTTGAAACCCGCAGCACTTTTCTTAGAGGGGGAGGCTATACCATCTCTCATCCTTTGGAAGCTCATATATGGATGGAAACCCTCCCGTGCTGTCATACTGCTTGCTTTATTGGTCAGTTGACTGGTTCGAGTACAGAGGGAGCAGAGACAAGCTGAAGACATGTCCATCCAGATCCTGTCTGCTGAACCTTGTAAGTATTATATGATTTACAAGGCAAGACTGAATTATTTAACATTAGATGGAGGACAAAGTGACACAGCAACAGTGAGGCAAGGCCATGCTTTTTTAAACTACTTTGAAATGTTGTATATGTTTCTGAGCGTGTGTGTGTGTGTGTGTGTGTGTGTGTGTGTGTGTGTGTGTGTGTGTGTATTCACAACCACATACATTAATGTGTCGGGTTTCACTACCCGCAACATGATAATGCATTTATCATATTGGTGAAACATGCATGGTCCAATGAGAGCGCCCCACCCCCAAACTCTATACTTAGAGTTACTTCTCGACAGCATCACAACTCTCTATTTTTGGTCTGCAAGCTAACTAATGAATGCATGTGAGTCATGTGGTCTCACTTCGCCTCCTGCAAAGGTTTGTGTTTACATCAAGGGGGATGTAACCACTGGAGGGACGAAACAGAAGAGGTATCATTAGGTTGGGTAGCATCACATTGCCAGCGGTTCTCAAGATAAAAGACAAATACATCTCAGCTTAATAAGTGACATATTTTGCTGTATTCTTGAGCTGAAAGTCCTCCCAGAGCCATAGATCACAGAGGGAAGACCTGAACCTTTGATGACCCAGCTGAAGTCTGGAACTACGCAGTATTAATTGGATAACGCTGTTTAAAATTGGCAACATTGCTTTAAAGCTAACCTATGTAAGTGACACTTACAGGATGGAGGTAAATGCCAAAACATAGTTTAACATGACTCAATAATGTCAGTTACACAACAATATCTATCTAACGTTTACTAACATTAGCTAACATTGACCAAGAAGGCTGTAGCAGCAAAACCCCTGAATGTATTGAACTGAGCAAGGGTGCGTTTTAATTCTTATGAATTCAATTTTTCATTTGTAAGAGGAAGAATGTGTTATTTGTCCTTTCCAAAGTTACATTGTATTTTTTAAAGCCATGCTAATGATTATCAACAATATAATAATAATATAATAATATAATAGACTCATCTGCTTCCCTTGCACTTCTTTCTCTACTGTAATGTACTGTAATAAGGTTAAATGATTAAAGGATAATGGCATGTACCTGATTAACGAACAAGTAAACAACTCTAATATTGTGTACATTCATAGAGCCATAAATTGAGTTTTCCGTTCTTTATCTCTGAAATAGCTCCTGACATCACAGGAGGGTAGTTCATATTAGGCTATATAATCTAAACTAACTCTCAAATCCACTCTTATTGTTTTCTTCATGTAATAAAATTGCAAGGCACATTTAATCTGATCACACAGGGAGGCATATGATCATGCAAGATGCTCAAAGGGATCATTTGATTAAAGCAGATTGCGTTACATTTACAAATTGAACAATTGCAATATTCAAATGTGAAATTTAGCTAAGAGAGATTCCCCTAATATTGAGTCACACTGTTTGAAGCGTCTAAAATTTCACCCATCCTCTCCCCTTAGCTCTGATAATCTCATAAGACATGTGAACATGTGAGTCATTTTGGTGAGTTTTGTAATCAATCTTGATGTTATCTTGTGTCTGCGTGTATCTTGTTTATGACTGAGAGATTAAATAGAAAGAAGTTGGAGAGTTTGCTATTATGAAATGGAAATTCATCACGACTTGTGGCTTGTTTGTTTCCCCTACTATACAGTATGTGTGCGTTAGCGGACTGGAGAGAATTCATGAAAATAATTGAACAAAGAAGTTTGAAGTGAAGTGAATTTTGTAGAGAAGATATGAAGGACACAAGAATAAAATACAGTTTCAGAGAGAGAATATTTGGTTCTATGTTGTATCTGTCTGGCCCTGTGTCACCTTGTAGTGGAAAACATTGAATTCACTTGTTATCCTTTCAAGGCATGAGTAGCTTTGCGTCAGGGTACAGAGTTCATACTTTATAAGATTAGCAGCAGACGCTCTTGATGATGATAATCCAGTTTTCTCTCTCCTTCCCATTGACACCCTGAACCCTTCCCTTGTGCGGACAGCGAGAGATGAGCCTCTTGGCCGTGAAAAAAAGTGTAGTGACCCATAAGCATTTAATATTTAAGCAGCCCGTCAATATGGATTCATCTGCAGCTGGATGATGGGGATATGAGGGTCAGGAATGCTGGGAATGCTTCCTTCATTTGGATTCCTATTGCTTGTCGTCTCTCATTCTGCCTTTTGGGTTGAAGAGGTTTAAGATAATGTTGGCGTAACTGCGCATTAAAATGCCTGATTCTCAAAGCAGATGCATTAACAATGGTCAGCCACATAATCAAATTATTTTTTCCCCCTTTATTTTCCCTCTGAAGTGTTTGACATTGCCATTGATGATAATAAGATGTGACAGATTAATGAGTCGTCAGTGTTCTCAGCTTGATTTGCTAAACCAGATACAGGTGCTGACAGGATTTCATTTATGAGTGAAAAATACTTTTTCAGCTTTAAATGAAAGTAGCGGATGTGTTTTTTGAGTAATGTCCAGAAAGCAGCCACTGCAGCTGAATGCTAAACCTAATCCGTTAATGTCAGAAACTGCGACTCCTAATAGTTTTTCCTGCAACGACGGTATGTTCTCAATTGCTATTTTTATGTCTTGTAATGTGAAAACTTTGAAATTATGTGTGGGCTTACAGAGTAGTATATTTGGGAGCATATTCGCAGGACTCAGGAGTTTATCACACTGCAAAATGTTCTTCCAGAAACCTATTGATGATGTCACAGACGCTACATTCATGTTTTTCTACAGTGTATGGTTTTATCTTCCCATGAACAACAGTTTTACTGATGAGAGTATGTAGTGACCCCTACTGTGCGATACAACAAGTGCAGGGAGTTAGTATGTAGGTCTCTCTCTCCATTTCTCTCTCCTCAGAGTAATATTGTCACTCTGCTGTTTGTGGTTTATTTGCATTTTATTTACAGTGCGTAGGCATCGCATTTATTTGTATTTCCCACTGAAAAATTATGCAGATAAAAACAGAGAGTATAACATGACTATGTATGGTATCCTTCCTATCTATACGCAGTCAGGGTGGAGTCCGGATTCATATGTGGTTCTGTGTTGTTTGCTTGGAGTTCAGGCCCCAAAGTCATAAAAAGACCTACAATTAAATGGCTTGAAGAGAGCATCCTAAATCGGGAGCAGACACAAACCAGTCTGAAGTGATGTTTGTTTCTCTCTTTTTCTCTATTCCTTCCCTACTTCTCATTTTTCTCACCTCTGTCCATTTCCCTGTTTCTCTCAGCCCTCAGCTGCACCCCCCACCCCCCCACCCCCCACTCCTTTCCTCTTGGAGGATGGTTAGGAACTGAGACACTTGGGAGCCTCAACAAAATAGGAAAATAACTAGATGAGATTAGATTTGGAACTGCTCAACAGTCTAAATTGGTGTGAAATATTTCCCTCTGTAGAAACACTGCTGTAAATCAACTGGCAAGTTGCAAACATACTCCCACCAGTAAGCAAAGTAATTAAGCTTATTTACTTCTTTATGTTGTTATTTTGGCACTGCAAAACACAATTTTGTGCACATGCAATTGAGTGTTTTACATTAGGCACTTTCTCCAGAGCAAGTAAGGTTTCAGTTGGTGAAACTGGTTAGAGCAGAGAGCAAACATGTAACCTTTTGGCTCCCCTTAGTGACCACTGCCGGCCACTCTATCGGGGTGTTTGTGCACGCATGCATGTGTGTATCCATGCATGTAAGTCAGATATTCCATCCGAGAGTCCCGTGGCTCCCTGTTTGCATAAGGCAGTTGTTTTCAGGGCTGTAATAACAGTGGATAGCCATGGGATCCACTAGCTGCCTCCTGGCTATGGAGCCATAGCCTGTAGTTCCCTGTCTGCTGGGTGTGTACTCAACAGGACATTGTCTGGTCTTTGTTGAGGACAAGTCTAGTGAAAATCTATTCACAGAGGAATGGAGTGACAGGGAGGCTGGCAGAGAGCAGAGGAGAGAAGAGATGAGATGGAGGGTAGGATTGGGAATGACCTGAGAGGAATGTCGTAGAGGGCAAGGAGGGGTAAGAAATGAAGAAATAGAACACATGAGTGGAAGACATGGATGAGGAGAATATGACAATGAGGGATGGAGGAGGATAACAGAGAATAGATGGCGTTAGGAAGAGGACTAGAGAGGAGCAGAGGATGAAAGGAGAGGAGAAAATGATGCATATGTACACCAGCAGCAACAATCCACACAAACTCAACCTGGACACACACATACACACCACCCACACACACACACACACACACACACACACACACACACAGACATACGTAATAAAACAGTAATGTACAGAACTGCCAAAGGTCTGTACACGTGTGTGTCTTTGTGTGTGTGTGTGTGTGTGTGTGTGTGTGTGTGTGTGTCTTTGTGTGTCTTCCTCTGGGAACTGGCTCTGACTGCTGAGCTTGTAAACAGGAACTATCCTGCTTTTAGCAAGCTGGAAGCCCTGCAGGTGCACACAAACACACACACACACACACACACACACACACACACACACACACACACACACTGTCACACTAAAGACAATTGGATTCAGTTATAATAGTTTATGGTCTGTTTGCTGGATTTGAGTCAGAAACCACAGAGTTTGATTCCCTGTTTATCATCCAACACTCTGTTAGAGGCATTCATTACAGATACTGTTTATGAAAAAGAAATTACAAAAAGACAGGGAGGTTGCTCAGCAGCATTTTTGCAGTTCTGAATGAATTTGCAAGCACTTCATTTGAGATTTAGTTTTTCTTTCCTTTTTATTCCAACAAAGAACAGACCCTAAGTCACTGCTGGATTATTTTAAGTATCCCTTATATTGTTTCTGTTGTTTACCACAGATGTGTTTTACAGAGCCTCCTGTTAGCTACTTTATCTCCATGGATTAAGTAGCATTCCTAAAGTGCAGATTCCAGCTTCATCACAATGGTTGTGTTAATGACTGCTTTTTAAGTTAATCGTGTTAATTTTAAGGTTTGTCCCTGAGGTTTGCAGGAGTGAATAATCCTATTATCAGAGCTCAGCTGTTGTCCTGTTAGTGCTGCTGTCAGCTGAGGTCACGGTTTGGCTGAACTGACACTTCTGCTGTGAACTGGGGTGATGTTACTTTATGTTTTGTCCCACGCAGGAACGCACTTATTGGATACTGTGTATCTTCTCCTTTTGTGGTGTACAGTGTTTGGCCAAAAAGTTGGGTGCATTAGATCTCTCTCCATCTTTATTTGTTATTGTGAGCTCTCTCTCTCTCTTTCTAGTAGTAAATTAGGGAAATTTGGGCAAAATAAAATGTGAATCAGTGCATGTTTCTACCACTGACCTTTATGTGATTAAAAGCAGTTGGTGTGACAAGATAACATATCTAATTGAGCACCAGTAACACTTAAAACATCATGGCATTTCATTGCTGCTGTCCACATAAGATGGCATGTGTTTGTTTTGAATGGTCGCTTCTGTCACACGTGTCCTGTGTTGTTTGTATCACTATTTTGATAGAGAGGGGGTGACATGCAATAAGGGCCCCTTGCCTCAACACCCCTGCTCTTTTTAATCTTTATGTATTTGGGCTTTCTGGTGGCATGGAGGCGCGTGATGGTGAGTGGCAGCATGACGTGAATACCTTGCCCACCGCAATGTCAAGGTGTATTTGAAAAATCTGTTTCTATCAACTTGTATTGCGTCTTCTCTTTTTTTACATGCACACTTTTTCAACCTCAGCCAAGCATAAAAACTTATTGTGATATCGTGTTTATTTATTTATTTCCGTTGTCACTGTGACATTTTTTATGTGCAAAATTGAAAGTGCTCACAAAAACAGGTGGATGGGAACATAATCTTCCCTCTCTCCCTCTCTCGTCATCTCTCTCCCCCTTACTGTCTGACGTCATCAGTTCAAGTCCCATCTGCTTTGGGCCACAACTGTCCAAAATGAATGAAGGACAGCTGACCTGGTGTTGTCTCAAGCACTTTCTCTTCTTCCTCTTTCCTTCTCTGAGGCAGTTAATAACACAGTGGCCCACAGAAGCACGCACTCTCTGTCTCTCTCTCTCTCCCTTCTGCACCCTGCCTGTCAAGTGTTATTTGGTGCACTGTGGTTTATTGGCTTGGTTCTGTTGCGCGGCGGGACAATCGGAGCACGGTTTGGATAGAGGAAGCTGATGAATGGTGTTCCCTGAGCCGTACAAAGCGTCCTCCTCTCTACTTCATTGATGTGTTGATGCGACTCAGCTGGCTGCCCAGTGAGTTTGTACTGTATACTGTTGTGGGCTTACAAGCAGACAGATGCACATGGACGCACGGGGCTGAAAGGGGCTTTTATGCTTTTTTATAGTGTCGATCCCTCTCACACTCACTACTTCTCTCGTGGTCTTTCTGCTCTTGTTGTCCCTCTCCCTCTCTCTGCTACAGTAACAGTGCAACATGCAACAGTAAGACAGTGTATAGAGGTCATAGAGACAGGCTTCTCTTAAGGTTTTAGTGAGACACTCCACAAATATAATTATATTCAATTATAAGCAAGATATAGTTTACAGGGTAACCCTCTCCCCAACATACCCATACACTCAGAAACACACACAGGCACTGTGATGCAACAAAACTACATTGAAAGTTAAGTTCCAATGGAGGCTTGTTATCCTTATATTCCCAGCTTTTTCTTTGTCATTTTGATCATATTAAAAAATATGGTGAGGCTATCTATGTCTAAAAGGTCATTTTAACACAGATGTTATACGTTATGCCATTGCAAAATAAACAAACAAGGCGTCTACAGCTGCAAAAACCTGACCTACTACACACTCACTCATCTGTTTGTAAATTACAGCTGACACCCCCCCACCCTCCACCCCTCACCACATGCCTTTTTCTCAGAGGTGACAATCCCTCTCAGTTATTTATTCCAACAGGATCATTCAGATATGTGATCCAGCCCGCTTGCATACACATACAAGCGGGCCGTAACAGTCCTTACATTTCTACTCACAGAGACAGAGAGAAGGCTGTCAACTCGCACACACTGAGACAAGACTTGACCGCCATGAACACAGTTAGCTCTCAGCTTCTTTGTGCTTGGATAATAATGAATTAATTCACTTTCCAAAACTGTCTTGGGGATCTAAAGTCTTTACGAGTTACAGCATATAACCCACAGGATCGCCGCCTTTGGAGGCTCCTTTGTGCCACACTTTGGATTGTTATCTGTGACACAGAACATGGCTAGTCTGACCATGTTGTTCCGTTTCCACTCCAAGGGCTTTCTCAGGGACAGGAAGGCTCGGCTGGCTGTGGAGCCATGTCAGACAGCTAACAAAGTTGGTAGGTGGTCCGAGAAAGTGCTGAAGAGGGAATACTAGAGGAAATGTGTATGGAAATGTGTATGTTAATGTTTTTAGACATTTTTTTGACTGGTGTTTTGTCAGAAATGCCTGCACATAATGTATTGCAGCCTGTCCATTATGTCAAAACTTTCAGATCAAGATAATGTGTTTGCTGCAGTTTGAGTGCTGATGCATGTTAATCGCAGGAGTTTTAGTTGCTGGATCATGACTTCTTTTGGCCTTGCTTTTGAGCTCCATGTCTCCTAAACTCATTTTAGAGCTTTTCATAGCTTTCTTTATAATTTGTAAAAATAATGGTAACCCCCCCCCCCCCCCCTGACTTTTCCTTTGAGCAACAACAAAGAAGCTTAATTTCTCTCTAGGAGTAAACAGTGAATGAGCTCTTTGTTTCGTTTCCTCAGTGCAAGAGATGTTGGATTGCATGAGTATTTGGATCAAATTTAGCCTTGCTCATAAAAGAGGGAAACACTTAGATAATTTGGTTTCAGTGAATTTACAAACAGATGGAGATGTTGTTTGAGGTTTATTGACGTCAAGATGGCGTAAAGGGTCAAATACAAAAGCTTTACATGTGACTATAAATGAATGAACAATTCTAAAAAGCCTGTGTCAGAAGACTAATAATTCAAGACTTGTTGCAATTCATGTATCAAACTCCTGTTACATATTTGACGAAAACAAAATGAATGTACTTAAGAATTGACATTTTCAGTGCATGTCTCATAAGGCAGGTAAATAGTCACTGTGCCCTTGATAAATAAACTTGTGAAGATGATAAGGAGGACATTATTTACATTAAGGGTCCTTAGGTGGCCCAGTGCAAAAGCTCACAGTCACCAACAGAGTCAAAGTATTAGTCAGAGAGAAGATTACAACCAATCATTATTAAAGCCTATTTCCACCAGTGACAACTGTTGGCTGGCTTAACTTTTTTTCCCCTGTGAGTAGCTAGCCAGGCACACAGGGGAGAAACTGTTTAATGCAAAGCAGCACTTGCTACTAAATCTTGTTTTGGGGAGGGGTTAGTGACATGGGGGGAACGGCGAAAAAAGACAGTTGGTGAAGGCAAAAAGGAGCTGGCAGTGCCTTTGGCTTTCTACAGCTCAGTGGGTGGCAGGGCGTTGGCCAATGTATTCAGATGCCTCCTCGCCATACAACAATGGTACGGTTAGAAAGCTAGAACTGGTAGGGTGATAACCGCTGTAGACCTATGTAGGGTGTAGTGTAGGCCTAGATTGATCAGGACGGTTCAATAGCGGTTTTGGTTTACAATGGCAGTGCTGGATAACCACAGCTGGCAGTACGCCCAGGCTGGAAAAACCCTGATCAGACTCTCAGGTAGAGTATTCTCTTTCACAAATGTATTCTGTCATGCTTATCCAGAATCAGGTTTATTTTGATTCCTAACAGTAGAAGTACTAAGACAGAGTCACCTCAAGTGAACTCAACTGAAATGTCTGTAGTTAAAAAACATGATTATATTAACTTTGGTAGATGGATATTTTAAAAAACTCTTTTAAATCTCTTAATTTAATGTTAATGATCAATAACTTCATTTTGTTTGTGCTGATATTTTAGATATTATTTATGTATTGCATTGTGTTTTTTTTTTAATCAGTGTGACCTCAGCACAAATAGGACCTTAAGTAATAAATGCAGTTGTTATAAATTAAAATATAGCGGTATCTTCATCACTTTGTACTGTATTTTATTTCAAATGAGACACGTGAAAGTGATTAATAACACTCTTTATAATGCAAATGAGAAAAATCTCCCTTTGTTAACTGTGGAGTTTAGGGAGAGAGGAGAGAACCACCCCCCACCCCCAATAAAACTGACCAAATCACAGTCTGCAGCTTTCTAAACTCAACTGCAGTATGATGTTTTTTTGATGTGTTTTGATATACAGCAGCTTATGGCATATGTACTATTGTACATTTGATACGGGTAATTTATAACATTTATTTTTTTCCCATTCTTCATATGTGTGAACAGTGAAAAATAGAATACTAGGTTCTATTGCCTCAGTTTAATAAGTGGTATTTGTTAAGCATTTCAACATTTGTTATGGATGTGTAGAAACCACAACTCTCTGTAACAGTGATGGATTCTTGCATCTTTTAAAGAAAATGATGCAACTTTTACTATGTGCTCTCTTTGGCAGTTTATCAGTAATCCATGGGCCAACAAGCCTGGCACTGCAGTTAATAACAATAGTATGCGTAGCCTCTGTCTGAGTATAGATAGGGGAATGAATGATTGGACACCTAACCCCTCTGCATATGCTCATGTTGTTTCCCAGACATAAAGTAGCCGAGTATGGAGAACACATGCATACTGTTACAAGAAAGTCCTACTTTTAAAATACCTGGTGCAATGCAGCTGCATTATAGCAGTTCCCAGGAGGACCAAATAACAGCAACACCTCACAATGTAAACCAGTACTAAAGCCTTGCAGTAAAATATACCGTTGTGAAGCACATAATGTTCATTTTTCATTGAGGCTGAGGTTTTAATTTAACTAAGTGGCAATTTTTGTGGAGTAACACAAAATCCTGTAAAGTTTCTTTCAGTCAATGTTGCCGAGGCTGAGCTGTGACTTCTGCTCCTCTGTGATAATTTTGACACATAATTTTGCGTTTGCAGTGTTTGCAACAGATTTGACCATGTGAGTCTGTGTATGCATGTGAGTTATTTTATGTTGGGCTAAACAATGACTGCAACATTCAGATCTCTATAAAAGCTGACACATAATTTATGCCTGTGTGTATGTGTTTTATGTTTGAGAGAATTTAGGGGATGTTTCTAGGAAGTGAAGGAGATAGACAAGGCCACTGCATGTATGCACAGTATTGTCTTTTAATACACTATACCGTTCATGCTTAAGGTGTCCTGTTTTCAGTTTAGTATATGGGTCATTGTGCTCAGCTTGTGCTGTGCTACATAGACACAAAACTGTTTTAGTTACAATAGGATATAAATAGAAAATAAAGTTACTTGGAGCATACTGTACAGCTTATGTTTACTGAATGTTAAGGCTATACTATAGCTAAACACAACACCCTGCTGGAACAGTTTTTAAGCCTGCACAGCTACAGCCTGCTAGCCATGTTCGATCTGTGCCAGGTGTTGAAACAGGTCAGCCAGGACAGCTGGCCTGCGCCTTAAGCACAGGACAGAAGGTAAACTATTAGACAAGGACAGTCCATAACATCAAACTAGGCTTTTACCTCCCTAAATACTCTGATCAGGTAGCTAGAAGACACAACGGTCATCACTCTCAATAAAAATGGAAGTGTTTTTTTTCATCCCCTCTTGTTCAATCACCAAGACTTGGTGCCTGCAGGGGTAATGAATGCAGATGTCTGAGGAGATGACTGCTCCGAGATGATTAGGAGAAACAGTGCTATTTGTCATGAGGAGAGCACTGCCGAATGAGATCACAACAAGGCAAGCTGAGGGAGGATTTATAATGGTTCTGGCATAGTTTCATTTAAAATGCGTGTCCCAAGACCTGGGACAAAACCTGAAGTCATGGCTCCAAGTAACTACTTGTCATGATGACTGTGCAATCAATTGATCAATCTTTTCACTTGGGACAGGTAAACCTTCTGTCCTTGTACAGGGCCTTTTTACTTTTATAGTAAGATCAATAGAAACATTCCTGTAAAAGCTAAAGTATCAATACACAATGCTTTCATAGTGTCCTGATAGTCACTGTTCAGGGAAATCAGCAGATGACACATCAAACTTTGTTGCAGACTTTTAAAACTTAAGACTCCATACATATACAGACACTGTAGATGTCCCATTTTTATGCACCCCAGGAGGAATTGTTACAACAGTCCTTCTGTTTAAGTGCTGGACAGATAGAGAATGGAGTGGCAGCAAGTTTATAATGACAAGACAAGTGCTTCCAATCAAAGGGCTGCTGCTTCAGTCCTCTGTTCCTGACACTGACAATGCCCAAAAGGGCTTGTGCCTGTCAAAAGTGCCGACTGTTGGTGTAGCACTGATCCACATGTTCTCATCCTTTCAAATGTAGCCACGTTGCTGTGTGTGTCGACACAAAACTCCATGAAATAAAGACATTAAGTACTGGCAAGTGACACAGAGGGTTGCCAATAGTGAGGCCTTGGGGAACACTAAGTATGTCAGAAGTCAATAGAGTCAACAGAGGGAGGGGAGAAGACCAAGAGAGAGAGACAGACAGTGTGGTAGGATGTCACATGAGAGATGAGAAACAAAGAAAAAAAGAGAAAAGAGGAGATTTGTAAATTGTACACGGAGGTGAGGTCGTTATCCAGGCTCACTGAGGTGTGAAAGGAATAGAGAAACAGCTGTAGCGCCATAATAAGAACACATACAGTACTTATATTCTGTCAAGGTTTATTACAACCTTAACCAGATTACAAATGAAACAACTACACACACAAACAGACAGTCACACACATATTCTTATTTGTGTGAGCATGCATTCATCCCTGGCTGTCTCCAAGTATATTATTGTTACTGCTTTTACTATATGCATGTTGCAGCACTAAAAGTGTAATTTAAGAAATGTGTGTGGTGTTATGTGTAGCACTGCAATATTGTGAGAGCACAGATGTGAGCACAGTAGTTCATTATACAGCATTGAAACTGCTTTGATTGTTGCCATTTACTGGTCTCACAAACAGCTCAGTGAAATAGCCTTCATATGCACACTCACTGGCTTGCATAAGACTGCTGACCATTGTTTATCTTAGAATTGGCCCTTAGCTGCTCACACACTGTACTAAATAAGAGTTATATTTAGAGTATGAGTTAGATTTGTTGTACTGAATGGTGTGGACATGATTTACAGAGCTGAGAGCTCTTAATCTGTAGGATATATTTAGGCGAAGATATGTTTGTTTCACTCCGTCATCCCTAAGGTTTTGTTGTGTTATGCTCAATTATGAATTATTTATGTCACATTGTGGTCAAGAGTTCCATTTGGGTTATTTGTTTTGAGTAAAAGTATATAAGTATGTGCGGAAATATGAAAAATAAAAACACTCATTGTGCTTTAACAGTAAAAGTACTCATTGCATAGTTCCTCTCACAATTACATTGTAGTAGCACAGCGCCTGTTTACTTGTCTCCATTGGTCACGTTTGTGTTTGAGCAGGAAAGGTGATTATGGCTAGTGCAACAACAATTTCGATTATCAATTAGTCATTTAAGTCGAGCAAAAATGCCAAAAATTCTCTAGCTCTGGTTTCTCAAATGTGAAGATTTGCCACTATTCTCTGTTTTATATCTCTGTAAATTGTATATTTTGGAGTATGGGTGTTGGTCAGACAAAACAAACTATTTGAAGATGTCAGCTTGTGCCTCGGGAATAATAATTAGTTAAAAAAACAACAGATTAATTAAGTTATGAAAGTGATTATTAGACACAGCCCTTATCATGGCCTTAGCCTATAAAAAGTATTTGAAGCTAGTATAGTGACTCCATATACTGCTGCTTAAGTTAAACAAAGTGCAGGAAGAAACATATAATAACAGTTCTTCAGTGGCGGGACGGCGTTGTTTCATCTGAAGGCGCCACACTGCAGTTACAGATTGAACATTTAAGCACAGTGCCAGAGCTGTACCATGAGATTAGTTTTTGTTTCCTACCCTTCCCATTTGTTATGACTTATTCATACCCTTTTTTTTGCTGTGCTTGGGGGTTATATCCAGGTCGAGGGGTTGCGGTAGGAGCAAAGTGTTATTTTTACTGTAAGCCACACTGTAACAACAATATGAGAAACCCGATGAAAGTCGAGCTCACCACAGTCCCCAGGCCCCCTGCCAGCTCTGGCTGAAGGTCACAGAGCTGGAGTAGAGTAGAGACTGCTAGAAGTGGCTTTGTATCTGAGGGAGGGATAGAAAGACCGCGCGTGTGTGTGTGAGTAAAAGATCGGAAAATAAATAAATGAAAAGGATATACAGCTGAAGAGAAAGAAAGATAGAGAAATGGTGCGAGAGGCAGAACAAGAGAGAGACAGAGCTCTTAGTTGTTTATCTTATCACCCTGTTGCACCGGGGCAACGTACGCTTGCTGTTATTCTAGTCGGGGTTGTCACACAGGGGACGTGACAAACAACCTGCCTGTAACAGCCCATCATGTAGACTTGGCTCAGCAGTCATATTGCCCACAACAACATGTAGGGCAATGGCAGCCTGATATCCCTGCACACTAGGGGGTTAAGCAGAAGTAGTACACAACATGGCATCTACATGGCAGATACATGATGAGAGTAGATAGTGTAGGTAGATAAAAACAAGCTGTGGTTACAGAGCTAAAAGCTGAACTGTTCATTTCAGTCTCTTGGGTGAAGGAGCTAACAAATGCCAATTTTAGATCAACATCAAACTGCGAAAGTCAGCAGTTTAGTAAGTTTAGGTTTAGTGTTCTAGACCGCTCAGTATTTTTATGTCTGACCTTTAAGTGGAGCTCAAAGTGCTGCTATTGGCTTGTTTCAAAGTCCCAGGTGATTTGGACATTTGTAAGAGAATCAGCTAGACTTTTCTCAACCCCAAAAAGCCAAAACACAAACTTTAACACCACCACAAAAAAAGTCTTGTCTTAGAGTGAGAAATCGATTTTGTGTTGCGCTGAAGTGAATTCCCTTGAGGATCTGCAGTGGCCTGTGCCCTGCTTTCTGCCTGGGTTCTGTTAAGTTTTACCCAAAAAGCTTATAAAGTGGCACATCCCTCTCTCCAAGGGAGCTCTATTCTTAGAGCCCTGCAAAGGATGTCAGTCATACTGCTGCACAGTGAAACACAGGTCAGAACACAGACACACATACACACACATTCACACAGTGATGTATGCATGCAAAGACACATGCATGGATAGACATACACACACGCCCACATACAATTAGACTAATGCACACCCCCCTCTAACTCAAGCACGGCAATGACTAAACCAATCTGCTCCCACACTTCCTCTGTTTCTGCGCTGTTCCCAAAAGCTCCCCGCATTCTGAGCCAGTCCAAGTCAGGCCAAACTGAGCCAAACCAGGCTGAGCAGTGTGACAAATGCCTCCCAGTTGTCTCTTCTCACTCAGACTCATAGTGAGGTTCACATTCTGGGCTCTGACCCAGAACCATGAAAGAGTATGAAAGAGCCATCTGAAATCCATCACAGTCACATGCACTGTAAATCTTCGTATATAGCAGACACTGAATTCTAAAAGAGCTTACATTTATACAGCTGTGATTACAAATAAATAGTGAGAATCAATTTGTTGCATAGGTACTATGAAATATTGCTGAATAATCAAGTGCTGGGTGCACATTATTGGTATAAAATGCATTTCATAGTGACTACTGCTCTGAATCTTTGGATCTTACCACACTAATCCTCGCTGGCAGCAGGAATGTGAGTTATCAGGTTCGTGCTGAGGCGGTCAGCACAACAGCCAGGGGAATTGTACTGTAGTATTAATGCAGTGTTATGTAGCAGGCCTGGTTGGTTCTGCTGTATTACACACAGAGCCTTGCTTGTAATTGCTGTGAGTTTGAGGTTATGAGGTTATGAGCCAGAGGATTGGCATCATGTGGCATGCCAGGCTGTGCAGATGCACCATGTACAGTCTAGCCTGTGGTCTAAAGGACTGGAAGCAAAGGGATTGGCACAGTGAACTGAGGCCGTCTGTTCCTACGTGCTGTTGGAAAGATGACACAAATATGCAGTTGTGTTCATTTTGGGTTTATGAGTTGGGGTTATGATGCTTGTAGGTGAAGAAATTGGTTGTGTTTAACCCTGCACATGTTACAATTTTGGTCAGGGGTTTATAAACTTTTTCCATTCTGATCTAAACTTAGTGCAATCATTCCCTATTACATCTCATTAAATCCCTCTAGAAACAAGTCTGCAACCCAGTTTGGATCCTAAAGGATGTTTTCTGTCTGTGGTGTGAAGAATTGGTACAAGGCACGAACACAATCCATTTTGTAGTAGTGTACTCAGATCAGCATGCAAGTGTTTTCAGTGTGGAGTTAGGAGGGCAAATGGATTGGCACACTTTCTGTGGGCTGCCTCTGCTACACAGCAGTATGAATTTGAGGATTTAGGGCACAATCCTTGTGGAGAGACCAGAAGAAGGGTTGAGCAGAGTGAGTCTGTGCTGCTGCCTCTCGCTCTCTGCCTGTTTGCTTTCTAAATTCATGCAGAGCAACAGGAGTGAAAATGCAGTGTACTCACGGCTCTAGCTGCATGTGAAATATTATCATAGTGACTTTAGAATCAAGCTTTGCAAAAAACAAAGGCTGAGATAGTATTTAAAAACCGAGCATGAAACCGTTCAGTCCCATGTAGATGCTCAGTCATTCTGTGTCTTCAAGTTCAATGTAAGCTACAATTTTGTGTCTTCACCTCTGTATTCTGTGGTTGTGTGTTTTACTAGAATATCACTGCTAAACCAAAAGGGTTGGCTGACCTTTGAGCTGCATAAAGGCACACAATTGGACAAGTTGCTGCCATCACTGAGCAGACAAAGTTTACATTAGTCCAAGATTGTGCAAACTGTAACTGTAATTTGCTTGCAAAGGGTTTGCATGACCCTGACTTTACATCTAATGTTCATGTGTGAATTATGAATGATAGCCAATGGTGGCAGTTTTGTCGGAAAAAAATAGTGTCCATTTGTCTCCAAAAAAGTTTTCCTTAGCAAGACAAGAGGAGAAAAATACATTTACTTTATGGCTTTTTCTTGCAGCATTCCACTGTTTTGTACACTGAACTACACTGTATTGTATATTTATTAAATGGAAAAGAGCTACAATAAGAGGGAGAACATCACAGACTGCCTAAATGTGTAGTGACAATGCAAATGACCAATATGACAAATAGTTCCAGTCTTACACTTTACGGTGCATAGCTGAAAAGCAAGGGCATTACTGTATATTATGCATTATGTGCTGTCAAGCAAGCCCAAGCACAAAAATACTCCTTGTGACATACTATCATTGTCCCTTTTGATGAATGTATGCGCACAAGATGTCTCCATTAATAAATCTGCAAAGAGAAAGCGCATAAGTGCACATGTGAATACCTATGTTTGTATGTGTGTGTGTGTGTGTGTGTATGAGTGTGTGTGTTTCTGCCTGTCTGCATGTGTGTCATGAATGACAGACCACATCGGCCACTCCTGCATTGCTCATGTCAAAATGATCCAGTGCCGGTCATGTGTGCAGTTGATCTCCTCATCTCGCAGTCACCACCTTGTATTTTGTGTTACTGTGTAGATATGCAAGGACAGATGTGTCACAGTGAGCATGGAAAAAGAGGACTCTCTACTTTTCCTCTTAATTTTCCTGCTTTGAATTCTAGATTTAAAAAATAATTATTACAAAAAGGCTCACTGTAAAAACCTTATTTCTTGGACGAACACTGTACATTTCGGCTCATTTTACAGGGCACTGCGCGCAGGCTGCCAGTAAAATGGATTGCTCTCATTATGAGTGTGTTATGAACAAGCAGTCTGTGATTGAAAAGCTTTATTTCATGCTCAGCAGACTTGTAAATGAGGGGTTGTGTGTAGTGAAGAGAGGAGATTGTCATGGGGGCCTGTGTGTTCTGGTGTGTTAGTGTGTGTAGCGAGAGGCGATGATGGGGTTTCATGAATCACAGTGTGTAGGGTAATACTTTATTTCTGTGGGATATTGTATGGGTTATTGCTGCATAATAAACATGAGGAAAATTAGGAAAGGCTCTGTGGTTATATGTGTACTTGCGGCATTGTGCCTGTGTTGACATCACAAGTAATGGGCCATCATACCGTGGAAGCAACTTACTTTTCACCAGCAGCTGTTTATATTTTGCTGCTCTCCATATTTTTTATGACCATACAACACTTTATGTGGAATTTTCCAACTTGATCTTCAAAATCCAGCATTGCAGCATTAAGAGATGCAGCTCGTATGACAGCCTCATCTGTTTCCAGCTTACTGCAGCCTTCCACATAAACCCAAAGTGCATGCATGTCCAGCTTTTTGCCAGACTTGGTCTGTTGTGGCATTCAAAAAGGTGACCAACTGCGGTTTTAGCAAGGCTGAATAGAGGTCAGTGCTGGCTGCGTGCCAGCGCCAGTATTTTACATGAAACACCACAGTGAGGAATGTGTCTAGGCACACTTCACAGGAAACACACACACGTGTGCTAATACACAAAGGGCAAGAGGAGTATTTTTTCTTTCTGCTTGGGCCCTGTAGTGCTGCTGTTCGATGCACACATACTGAAACACTGAAGACACAGAAGCGTCTCTGTTTTCAACATCTTTTTTTAACTATTGCCATGCTCAGTCTTCTTACCATGTTGCCTGTGTGTGAGAGACAGACAGGGGGGGATTGGATGAGAAACAGGTGCAGCAGGTTATAAAGAGACAGTCAGCAACAGAGAGGGAGATCATAAAAACCACGAGTGTGGATTGCGAGGGACTCACTCAGCTTTTTGGCCTCTCTCTCTCTCTCTCTCTCTCTCTCCCTCCTCTCACCAGCCGTGGAAAGAGAATGAAGCCATTATTGCATCCTCAGTCCCATCTTGTCTCAGCTGGTTGTGACATTATCCGTGGGTCAGGTTGTGTCCAGTCCGGCCACTTCCCACAGTGAGATAATGTGTCATCCAGGCCTGACTGCTGCTCCTAACTCCCTCAGACCGTGGATGAAATCGATATTACAGGAGCCATTAAAACATGTAGGAGTTATTTAGCTCTCCCTTTCTGCAGTCTCCTCTGTCTGTATTATTATCTGTCTCGCTGTAGACTGCAGTTTAGTCTGTCCCCATATTCTTCTCTCCGCTGTCTCGCTTGAATCATTATCAGCCTGTGCTTCTCTGTTCCCGTCATTTCATACCACACACTTTGTCTTTGTCCCTCTCCATTTCAGTCTGCCTTTGATCCATTTATCTTTTTATCTATCTTTCCATCCCTTTCTGCCATTCCCTCTCTGTCTTTACTTTGCATTCTGTCAGATCTCTTTTTTTTTCCCTTCATGTCCTCAGGTTGTAACTCATTTTCAACCTGGAAGAAGCAGTCATAGGTTTAATGATACTCGTTGAAAAATGTCTTCATTTTACCATTTGGCTCCCTGCTTGTATCAAACTGTGGGCTGAAAAATATTCACATTATCAGAGCAAATGCTCAACTTTGAGTAATCACTGGCTCCTTCTTGAAATGATGGTTTTACTGTAGTTTAAAATGAATTTAGAATCATCACTGACTTTTATTTGAGGGCATTCGGTGTGTGTGTGTGTGTGTGTATGAGTGCATGATTCAGCAGTCTAGCCACTATCTAATTAGCTTATTTCCATTCAGAGTCAGTGTGATTAAGTGTTTATATTATAACTGTCAAAGCAGCACAGTGTTTATGTAAAGTTGTTAGCTCTTTCCTCTACAGTATTTGTCTCCCTTTTTGACCCCTACGCTCTGTTTACCAAAACAGAGCTTCAAAATATTTCTCATATTTTCTTGTATTTCTTTCCCAGATTGCATTCTCGTCTCATTTTGTCATTTTTATAGACACATCAGCAGGAATACGTTAGGACTGTGATGTATTAAAGGGTTTGTCTGCATACATATCCACTCTAAAATCACTTGTCCTGTGTTCTCCTTTGAGAAGAAATAAGATACCCAAAGGGAGAAATTCCTATTTTATATTTTCTTTTCATTATGGCGCCCCCTTGTTTTGCATTACATTAATTTGACGGAATACTGTCTGCGTAGATGGACACCTTATTTCGATACAACCAATCAAATCTTGCATAAAGCAGTAACGTCAGCGTTCTATCATAGGCAGAGCACACGGTCCCACTGAGCCAGACAGCAGTTAGACAACACAAGAGCAACAGACAGGGGTGTAGCACAAAATTCTGGATCCTGTACATAGTCGTTCTCTATGGGCTGTCAAGCTGTCATGTCATGGCTGATGTGTATTTTTTAGCTTTCAGCTATAGATTATTGTACTTTCCAGTGCATAAAGGTCTTCACTGTGGCAGTGATAGAGAATTTGTAATGTTTACCAAATAAGAATGCACTTTATTTAAAAAAAAGTGTTATCATCAGATGCGTTATACTGTGGAAATCAAGAAAATATGGTACAGTATTTGACTTTATCACACATCCTTACATTCTTCTTTTCAGTGGACCATCTAAATCAGCTGTCTTCATGACTGACTGCTCTGACACACCAAAGAGATAAAAGTCAGTTGGTGTGTGTGTAATGTGTGTGTTTCTCTGTGTGTGTTGGTGTGTGTATGTTGAATTGCTCCATCTTGCTTCCTGGTATTAACAAGTGTGCCATCTGTTGAGGAGGCGAGGCAAAAGAGTTGACATTTGAAGAACATACCGCAACAGAGCAGGCGAGACCATGGTGGAAAATCCATTAGTATAGTATACCAGGCTAGGCTAGGCTAGGCTAAACATTTAGGGCTGCAACATTTATTGAAATTCCGTAGCTATATTGATGCTATTGCAAAGTTCTTTTCCTCACAGGCCGTAGACAATGATATGTTTGAGAGGCTTGATTGTCATCTGGATTAAAAAAAAGCTAAAAAGCAAAAAAACTTGAAGCATTATCACCAAACACTGACCAACTCAGGTCATACTGAATATTATCACATGCTGCTGGCCACATTGGTGTGAAGATTAAGCTTGGTGTAACTCTGCTGTCTGTTTAAGGATTTTGGTTGCGAGCCTCCTGCCTTGCTGACCTCTCTGTTTTTCTCTGTGTTTCAGGGTTTCATCGCAATGAGGACATGAAGGCCATTGATGTGCTTCCCATCCTCAAGGAGAAGGTCGCCTTTCTCTCAGGTCAGATACAGTTACAGTGTATATCATCGATATGATATGATTTTGTCACTATACTCATAAAAACTGCCATTCACACTTTTTTTTCAATGAGGACTCATAAGCAAACCAGACTTGTTTGCGTAGAAGCTCCTCAACCAGTCATTCCAAATTGAAAATAAAATATCTCATGTTTCAAGTGTAGCAATCTATTTCAGAAGTGGTGTTTATAAAGAACAGTTGGGAATTAGGTAACCCTAACCTTTTTTTTGAACGAGCTAATATTGAGCTGGTATCAAACTCTTTCCTTTACTTGTTGTATCCCTATATTTTGTAATGACCTTGCATGGGAGTGGGTTTTGTGTCAATCGTGTTGTTCTGTTTGCATGCTCATGCAAGACACATGTATCAGAACAGACAAATGCGTGGCGTGAGGTGAAGTCATCAAGATCATTTAGACAAAAGCGGATAATTCAATCTCATACAATATGCTCAATTAATTTTCAGCCAATCAGAAAGGCCATCTTCAGTTGTTAATTTAAGTACTTCTTCACAATAATAACAAAATTAATACAGTTACAAGACTTTGCAGCCCTTGTGCTTGAAATACATTTAAGGGAACACATACTGTATGTCCCTTAAATGTCACAACATGGCAGCTTGGGTATATCATTTTGTTGAAAATTCAAGCTTCTCTTTCCTTGTCCTTTCCTACTTGTTAGATTATTTAAGTGCACTCCCTTATTTCTTTGAACTGTTTCTGACTCGTCGTGGTGCTGACCTGACCTTTACCTCATTAGTGTTAACTGCATGGGCATTGCCATAATTGTAAGTGAGTTTGAGAGAGTGTTTTTCCCTGTTCATTAATAGTCAGTGTTGTTTGTTACTGCAGTCTGACTGAAAGGCTATTACTAGTCTTGTCATCATGAAACTAATTTGACCCCTGACTCTTCAATTTGACTCAGTATAGTCATGACTAACTGCAGGATTATTCACAGATGGTACCCATACAAATTAGCGGCTGTCGTCTCCGAGAACTACTGCACTCACTTTACATCTTTTTGGGGTAGTATTCTGTAGGTCATGTAGTTCTACGTGAACTCGGTAGCATCACACTAAGCAGCTGAAGGTAAAATAACCGTCTTTTAAAATTTCAGTCTGTTTGCTTAATATGATAGTTGAAAGTTCTCTGTGGAGTTCACGTAATTCCCGGGTTTAAGTGTTTCCAGATGCTCAAGCCTATCACAGCATTAATGTGTGAAACCCTGGACCTTTGCTCCAGCCGTATATGAGCATTATGGGACATAGCTGTTGTTTAACGACCTTTTTGTCATCTGATTTCTACCTCAAAGGTGGCAGAGACAGACGCGGAGGTCCCGTTCTCACCTTTCCAGCACGGAGCAACCATGATAGAATACGACCCGAAGACCTGCGCAGGCTCATAGCCTACCTGGCTACTATTCCCAGGTAGGAAATGTACTTACAAACGCACATACACAGGGTTTCAGTGGAGGATTCATACTTTTTCAAACTGTGAACATATGCACATGCACTGACTTATAGACCCTATTCCTGATCCTGGGTTAATTTGAAACAGACTCCTCTTGGCCTCTCATGCAGTCACACACTTGCACACATCTCGTTGCTTTCTTTGTGTCAGACTTTCCCACCTTGCTTGGATTTAAAAAGGCTGGAGCATAACCTGAGGCTGCAAAGAGTTGGGATGGTTTTATTTTGGATTCTCTGTGAAGATTCAACCCCCTTCCTCTTCCCCCCACCTCTCATTTCCTCCTAACTCTCTAGAAAAAGCCATTACTCCTTCATGTAGGTTACCACTATTTAGTAACACTGCCCTCTCTTACTCTGCTGCTGATAATGTCTAGTTAGAGTGGATCAGTTCTAATTAAACGAACTGTCATGTAGATTGCCACTTCTTTTTTCTCCTTCCGTGCAGGCTGCTCTTCTAGTCTAGAAGCACCTTTCTTTCACATTTGACACTTAGCTCCAGGCTGCTCTGTTTGGAGTCAGTTGTGATTAGCCTGGAAGGAAGCTTGCGCTCCTCTGTTCTTCTGCTTTTTTATCTCCCCTGTGCTGCGCTTTCTAGTGCTTTGCAGGTCTAGTGCTTTAAGTCTTTTTTGCAGTAGAATTTGGAGGCGAGAGGTGGTCCAGATCAGTTACTGCAAAAATTGGGTCCAGGTTACTCCAGATCTTGAGGGCATTCTGGGATGCCTGAGGCAAAATCAAAAATACTTAACGTCTGCATATATTTCAGTCAGCGGTAGTCAGTATGATGCAAATGTTTGTATAGTCTAGATAGCAATTCTGTATTTAAGTCCAAGAACAAGCTATTAATCAGATGATGACCCCTGGAACTAAATCTTTTCACATCTTTTCAGAGGTGCATAAAACCTCAAAAAAGGGGTCAGATCAAGTCAAAACAATGTAACTGAAGGGTTGCAAGGATTGTGAGCGATGTTTTGCTGTTCATTCGTGTGCTTTTGTCTTCTACTTTTATGTTACATTAGTTGGTGTTCGGTTTGGAGTGCAGACTGCTAAGCTGAAGAGAACGGTTTCATGTTAAAAATGTGTTCTTTATCCTGAGGCGGACCACCTGCATTTTGTCAAATGTTTTTTTCCCCTCTGTCCCATACTAATAGAATGTATTAAAACCATATTCAAAAATGTTATTTTTAGTGCTTTTCTCTGAAAGTATTATGTGGCGTAGCAGTAAAACACAAGTAGTATGCTCTGAATCAGAACATACTGGTTGCAGCTGGTGTACAAATGCTTCCAGGCCTCCAAAAGGCTCAACTCTTTGGGAACTGTGTTAAGAGGTAAGACCAGAGAGGAGAAAAGATCTGTCAGAGGTGGCCAGCCATCCAGTTTGAGGTTTAGAAGAAACAAAGTGTCACTAACTCAGAAGGAGGTCAGCTTCTTCTCCTCAGCTTGATTTCTCTTTCTCCTGTCTAAATATTTCTTCTGTCTTTGTTACATCTGCCTCTCTCTCTCTCTCTCTCTCTCTCTCTGCCTCCCTCTCTCTCCTCTCCCTCCTCTACACTCGTGTTTTTCTCTACCCATTTGGCCGTCGATCTGTTTTCAGAGAGTGAGGTCAGAGTGAGTTAGAGCAGGAGGGCTTGCGTCTGTTTCTGTCTCCTAGCTAGACACATTCAGATTAAAGCCTTTAACGCTGAGAAACAACCTTTTATGGACTTATACAGCAGCAGGACTCCTGGTAAGCAGCAGTGGAAATTTCAACGCTTGACTGTTTTAACTATTTTTTTCCTCCCCAGATGCTCTGGAGATTTGCATGGGATCTTTTGACTTTAAATATTTTTGGCATCTTTGCAGTTATAACAGACCCTTTACAAAATTTACAATGAGTCTTTTTGTTTATTTGGCTTTTTAGCGTCTCTTTTTCTGTTACATGGGCAGTGACAATGCTGTGACTCAGTAGTTTGACATTGTTTTCTTTTAGCTCATTCAGGTTTGTTCAGTCTCAGATCAATCACATTTGATCGATTTTGTCACACAGCTGTCCTAATGGTTTCATGTTAGCATAATACAATCTTCTCATGTGTTCATTTGCTCTTTATTGTAGTATCTGACCTCTTTATTCATGTTTTCTGCAGTGAGGAGGTGGCCAGACATGGATTCACAGTCATTGTGGACATGCGTGGTTCTAAGTGGGACAGCATCAAGCCTCTGCTGAAGATCCTCCAGGAGTCTTTCCCTTCTTGTATCCACGTCGCCCTCATCATCAAGCCAGACAACTTCTGGCAGAAGCAGAGGACCAACTTTGGCAGCTCTAAGTTTGAATTTGAGGTGGGTGACACTCTACATACTTTAACTACTTCTAATACACAAAACTAATCCTTTTAACATTTCTAGCCTGGGTTTTGTTGTTGTGGATGTCGTACATGAACCATTAGTGTTATAGTCTCTTTTCAGTATACACGTTTATGATTGTTTTATTGTTTTCTACAAGAGATGGAGATATTGACAGTGCTCGTTACATCAATATATTTTAAGATGACCAATTAGTTGTAAGCTATCAGAGTTCTTGTTAGCTTAGCATAGCCATCAGTCTTAATTTATCAGCTCTAATTGGACTGCTGCTCGGTGACAGTGGCACTGTTCTGTCCCGTGTGGGCATGTGGTGCTGGTATATTTAGTCCTGACCCAGTTACTATGGAAACAGGATATATAGGACATGGTGAAGCATTTCATCCCAACAGTAGTGAGTTGGGTTTGGACAAGCCACTTGTTTTTTATCATGTCAAACATGTACTGTATTTGAGTAGAACACAATGATGACCAGGAGGTCACTGGTTTGAGTCTCTGGCTGCAAAGCTCTTACTCCTGTAAGTGTGTGTTGGTTTGCTTGCAGTTTAAAAGCAGCTAAAAAGAAAAACCCTCCAGTTTTTATGGTATCTATACCACAGAGTACTCAGGAAAGACCCCAGCCCAAAATCTGACCATTTATTTTGCATTTCCATTGTGTTTCCCTTGCTCTAGTGACCGCCAGCAGTTTTTGTTTTTACTTCCTAAGAGTTTATATCCGTGTATTTCCATCTTATTAATGATAACATGAATGCTGTTTAAAGTGTCTGGAATGTTGTTGTTTTTTTTGGTCACCGCCCCCTATCTAAACAGTGGAGCCACTGACTCTACACATTCTTTTCATAATCTAGGTTTAACAGTGGGAAATATTTTGACAAGTTAACATTTGATTAATTTGGGATATGGAGATGATGATGATGATGACTGTGATGATAATTGAATTGTGGTGGTCTGTCTCCCTCTTATCCTCCCTCTGTCCATTCTTAATCTTTTTCACTTCTTTTCTTTGCCTGCATTCACCCCTCTTTCACCTCATCTATCTCTTTATTGTCACTTCTGACTTCATTTGTCCCACATACACCCACCCGCACCAGACGGTGATGGTCTCCTTAGAGGGTTTATCCAAGATTGTGGATCCATCCCAGCTGACAGCTGATTTTGAGGGCAGCTTAGAGTACAACCATGATGACTGGATTGAGGTTTGGATACTTTCTCTTTTTGTTCTATCTTTTTTTATTTTCTTCTGCTCTTTAAAAGTCATACACAAAGACACCAGCATTTGACTTTGGGCTTTTTCATATTTAATTAAGAAAACAGCTGTGCTTTTCTCAGCAGGACTTTATCAGCAAGTCTTGTCTTTTACCAATACTTAATTAACTAAAATTCAGTAGTATTCCATTTTTGGAAAATGCAGGTCACTTTTAACTTTGATTTCAGGTGCGGCTGTCATTTGAGACCTTTGCCAGCGATGCAGCGCGGGCACTGGCACGCCTCGAGGAGCTCCAGGGCACCTTGTCCCAGCGTGATCTCCCGCGGGACCTGGAGGGGGCTCGGCGGCTCATGGAAGAACACGCAGCGCTGAAGAAAAGGGCCACTAAGGCCTCGGTGGAGGAGCTGGATGCGCAGGGACGGAGGCTGCTACAAAGGCTACAGTCACAAACTGCAGGAGGTGGAAGTAGCAGTGAAAGTGGGTACAGTAACCGCACTGGTGGAGCTACTGGAGATTCCAACGACCATCATCACGGATTCCATACGCATGCGGATGCACACAACCTAGTAGCTAAAGTGACGGGTTTGTTGGATAAGCTGCATGGGACTCGCCAAAATCTCCAGCAGCTATGGCACATGAGGAAGCTGAAGCTGGACCAGTGTTTCCAGCTGCGCCTGTTCGAGCAGGACGCAGAGAAGGTCAGGGTGCTATTCTTTTCTATTCTCCATGCTATTCACATGATGATTGAAACCATATAGAGGATGAGGTTAATTGGTTCCTCACTGCCTCCTCATATGCCTGCCCCTTGGTGCTTTTATGTTAATATGTGCCAATGTGGAGTTTATTTCTTGATACATACAGGTTTTTTAGGCCTCACGGGAGCTAATCTGATGCGTGAGCACGCATGCCAGTCTTAGCTGGGTATTTGAAAACATTACATTAATCCAGACATTTAAGTCCTCAGATCAACTTTCATCTCCATGTATAGGTCAGATTAGTGAGGCTGTGAATGTATATAGTGGTAAAAGCTTAACAGATCAGGTGCATTGGTGGACTGAAACTACTGGCTAGTGTTGACAGAAGGTTAATATACAATATTCTAATAATATAAATTATGTTTTTGACTACCTGTGGATTTATACATTTAAAAGCTTTTTTTGGTCATTTAAGATTGAGTTGTATATGTTTTTGTGTGTACTGAAGCCCTACTTTGTATCTTGGTCAAATATTATTAAGTTTGTGTGCATGGAAACAGAGAGTAAATGAATATGTGTGAGTGTGTGCCTGTGTTGAGCTGGAGGCAAATGAAGAGGCCTGCTATGGAAGGTGTTAGAGTTGCAATCAAACACACCTTTTCCATACACCAAACATGTAGAGAGAGGAACATAGAAAGAACACATGAAGGGTAAAGCGCAGTGGACACTACACACACACACACACACACACAGAGCTTGTTATTTTGTTCCTACTTATTACAGAGGAGCTTGAAGATGACTTGCCTCTAGAAGTCGGTGCAGTGATGAGTGATGAAAGGTTTTGCTTAATTACAAACAACAGGCCCTCTGTTACAGCTGTTGCTGTGAGTAAACACGAGATGGAAAGACCCTTTTTCATTTGTAGTGCATTCTGTAAAACTAACCGTGTTTTCTCCCCCTCTTCCGTGAATAGATGTTCGACTGGATCATGCACAACAAGGGGCTTTTTCTCACCAGTTATACAGAGATCGGAGGGAACCACCAGCACGCTGTCGAGCTGCAGACCCAGCACAACCACTTTGCTATGAATTGCATGGTAAGACTTTGTCTTTGTCTCTGTCATGCACACACACATGCACTGAAACACACTCACGCGCAGGTGATGCAGTCACAGACTATCATCATTACTGTCATTCACAGTAACCAGCTAAGGCCTTCCACCCCTGAACAGACACCACACACACAAACATGCACCTCTTCTATTTCACAGCTTTTATCCCAAACCATCCTCTCCCTTGGGCTATGACTCGATGTAGACTGATATTTTCTGTCCTGCCACTGTCTCTCTCATATTATTCAGCTGTTTTCCACTCTGCCTCGACTCTGCCCCCTCTGTCATGTCTTGTCACAGTGCTGTTCCCATAATTGACCCATATTGCCTCCCTGCCCCTCCCATAGCTGTGTGCTGCCCTCTGCTGCTCCGCTCCACAACCCTCCCTGCCCTCCCGTACCTTACTGTAGTCTGTGGAGCTCTGCTGCTGACTAATAAGTATTGCTGAGGACATTATACTGTATCAACACTGCAGTCTTCTGCTGCCCTGCTAGTTCTTATCGAAACCTTTAACCCCTCATGGTCTTACTCACTAAGAACATACACCATCATTCCCTGACCCTTCCTTCCTGTTTGTGTTTGTCTTATGCCTACCACAAACCATACACTGCCCTATATCCTATACGCGGTCGCATTTTAGTTTTTTATCATAATTCATCAGTGACAGTCACATTGCATTGTAATGCTGTATGATCCCAGTCTGTCAGATGTAACTAAGCATTTACTGTAAACCAAGTTTGAACAAGTTGATATCTATCAGGGATGTACAGGATGGCAAATTTGTTTTGAGCTGAAATTGGCTTTAAAACTATCAAAACTAAAAAAGAAAAGAAAACATAACTAAACATGTTCAGCTCATTGCCTCCAATTTGGACAGAAACAACCCAACCCTTACACAGGAAAATGTGTTAAATCACAGATATTTCACTTTCACCATCATACAGTAACTATTGTTAGTGTGAAAAAAGTGTAGCCCAAAAGAGTGGGGCCCATGGCCTACATCCTCCCACTCACAGTGTCACAAATCACCGGTGTTAGGAACCATGCGCAATGACTGGTGTCAACACGAGGGCCCAGGGGCAGCTTCAGTGACCGCCCAAAGCCAGTTGTGTCAACACTGCCGGGTGAGATGAACCACTAACCCCTGAGACAACAGTAGTAGAAAAGACAGATGGAACTGCAGTATAAACTCACACATATATTCACAGTACACTGTATACACACACACACACACACACACACACACACACAATCGGGTACACTCAGAGTGACCACCGCCCCCTCCACCCATTCTTCCACAGGAAGTAGCGTTTCCCCTTCCTGTTGCCTGCATGGCTGAATGGAAATACATAGTCAGGGTGCGTGTGTGTTTATGTGCATTCATGTAGAGATACTGCCTGTGTCCTCTTGTTTCTGTGTGTGTTCCCAATATATGTGAACATTTATGGGAGAGTAAAAACAACACAATTACCTGTACACATGTTTGCCAGTTTCCGCTGATGTCTAAACTTTGGCATCACTGGTTTTAAAAGATTTGTTGCTGCATCAACATTATCAATATTGCTTTTGCGATATGGTGTTAGTGATCATTGCTATAGGCATAGAAATTCATATGCGCATCATCAACTTTAAGTCAACGTTTAAACCAAATGCTAATGGTGACTGTATGCAATTATGTAATAATGTGATAATGTGTCATGCATAATACAATAGATGGAGTTATGTTACTATTATGCCCCCTATGGGAGGCACTTAACAAATGCAGTTTGGGAATGAAGGAGTTTTATTATAGTATAAATAGTGTGCCTTTAATTAGAACTGATAGTAACTAATTGAACTGATATATCCACATTATTAACAACATAAAATATATTAAAACTACCAACTTCTCCTACTGCAAATTTTTACAAAATCACAACATCCAGGTATGAACTGTCCACACTCATTTTACTGCTCTGGTACAGCAAGAAAACCCACAGACAGTTTAGTGTGTATATTTTTCCCTCTAACATTCAAAAGTAGTTTTTTTTGGCTTTGCAAAAGCAGGAAAAATTATTAGTGGACTTTAAACTGCCCTTTATGGAGTTTGACATATTGTATATATAGATGAATTGCTAAAAAGCAGGAATGAATGGCAAACATGGAACATAATGTATCACACCTGTACAATAAATAGTACAAAATAAGCCCAAAAACATAATCTAAGAAATAATAACCACATTATAACATGTTCATGGATATATGACCTGAACAAGTGGTTGTCCCTTTACATTGTAGATGCGTTTCCAGATCATCCTTGGTCATTTCTGATTTGAGAGACAGCAGGGATAGCAGTGTGAGCGGAAATGGCTACTAATGGCTACTTGTGCAATTCCAGGATGACAGGACTCTGCATTCTCCATTTTCCAAGATCTTGCGACCCAGATAGAATGATGTTCCTTTCATTTGCCACTGTGAAGGCAAATAAAGTTGTGGATTAAGATCACGCCATTTTATACCCATAACTTTTTAATACTGTATATATACATACGGGCACACATGGACACACAGACATACACAAAGCAGCAAATCTATTCCTCACCTCAAGCACTTCATAATTTAGTATGAACAGGTCATGGCCAGTGAAACAATCATAGTCTTCTGTGCTGGAAACATGGTATATTGATCTGGAGAGTTTCTTCAGAATGTCTGTAAAGATGAACAACAGTTTAGTTTTACACAACTTTCTTCACTTTGATGATTATGTTAGCTTTTATAAAACGTTTGATCAAGGATTTGTGCTGTTTCTTTCATAGTTTTGTCATTTTATTATTATTTTTTGTGCACTTTCTTAAGGAGCAATCCTTTTGAATTTCCAGCTGTCAACATGAATCCTATGTTCATTGACCACTCACCTATTTTCTCTTTCAAGTTATCGTTTTCCTTATGTAGTTGGTCTATGTTTTCAGTCACTGTCTTATGTCTCTCAGACAACCTGTCATCTATTATAAAAGAGATGTAAACATTTCTCAATTTGGTCTCAGACAAAGGCCAAGTAGAATACACATTCACAATTCAAACGCTGTCTGGCAGTCCTACAATGTAGTAAATGCCTGAAAATGTTATGTCCAAATTTCATTGGGTCTAACAATCACAAATGGTCCATTTGTTATCAATTAGGTAAATCTATCTCAAAAGGGGGGTGGGTGGCAAAGGGTTACACGTCAATACAAGTGGACTAAATTAGTGCTATACATTAATGCAGTGTAGTGCATTTTTTCCAGATTTTGTCAAATCTTTTTTGCTTCTGGGGAAACGTCTGCTGCATCTTTAAGGTTTTGGACTTCATAAAAGAAAGTTCAGACTCACAGTAGAAGCTTAGACCGAGCAGCCCTCCGAGTAGCAGAGTACATAGCAACACCAGACAAACTGTAGTACGCCTGAAGAAAACTAATCGGAAGATAATATAATGTTATTGTAATTTACCATTATGACATGCTAGTGTTTTGTGTGTCTGTATTTATATTATTTGAATTTGAGTATGTACCTTACCTGGTTGGGGTGGTTGCTTCATTCCTGGTCCTCTGTTTGCATTCACTGGAGGGCGTCTGATAGTGATGTAAATGTCAGGAAGAGGCCGTGCAGTGTTTGGGTTTGGGGTGTTTTGCAGTGGTCTCTTCGTTGCACCTTTCTCTTTTTTCAACTCTTCTTTCTTCTGTCCTGAATCGGGGCCTGATTCACATCCTCTTGAATCCTCTTTTCCTCTTAAATCACGACCAAGTGTATCTCCGTTTTCACAAGTATCGTCATGTTCCGACCATATGCTCTCGTCCATTGTCATGTATTCATCATCAGCACTATCTGCTGCTACAGGCCCCTCCATTGTTGAATTGTGTCTCTGTCTGAATGTGTCACAGATAGCTGTTGATACCAGTGACTTAGCAGGAAGGACTTTTTTAATGGGAGGGACTTAATGAGACCAATTTAAATTAGTTTCATTGGAAGTATCGGACAGAACAGTCACCCGCCTAAGGCAGACACTCCGCCTCTTACCAACCTCAACTTATTACATCTTGCATATGTAACCATAAATTAAATTTTAAGAAGAGACTGGATCCCCAGAGATAGAGATGCAGGTTCATCTCCTGGCAGTGATGCCAGGTTTGATTATGTTCTGTAGTGGCTTATAATATATAATGATTTATAGAACATTACACTCTTTATTCTATTACATATATAAAGCTGATGAATGATAATTTTAGCACCCCTGCATGTTCAGTAGAATAAAAGAAAAAACACTGGAACAGTCCTGAAGGCATAGAGATTAGTTTAGTTCCAGACAACACTGGAAAACTAGGTGTTGTGAAATTGATCTGTGAGATAAGGAGTCTACCAGTGAACAGTCATTATTCAAAGCTGTGGTTCACATTGTATGGGTATGTATTGTCTGTGTTGTTTTTCTAGATGCAGCGTATTAATGAGTTTATGCAAGTAGGTGTACTCTCAGTGCTCATCAGAAGTGTGTATGGGTTGTAGTTTAGTAATCTCCATTCTCAAAGTAACTCTTCTGCCCCAAAGTATACTAATACATGGGCTGCATTGAGTGAGTTGGTGATAACTACACTTCAAAGTAAAGGGACTGAATTTTGAACTTTTTTTGAGGGGGAAGAAAGTAGTCTGAAGGACACCAAACTCATACCAAAACACGCAAGTGAAGCTAAGGAAAACTAATTGCACTATTAGTGCACTAGTTGCATTATTCAGCCTTTCGATCCCATACAGCAAGATTACTAGAAGACTGCTAACTCTCACTGGTTGTCTGACTGTTTGGGGTTGTGTCTGAACTTACTCCCTTGTTCACTCATCCTCTATTCCCTGGATAACAAACACTCAGTAGCGTATGTTGTGCCTTCACTAACATGTGCAGTGTCACGTAACATTAATTCACATATTTAGCAAAGGTGAAGTTTATTGAGGGTTTTTTAGCTACAGGTATTGTGCAATATTATGGACACTTACTTTAATTTCATTGCCAGAATTTTTGAGAGCGCTATATATTGCATACATTTTACACTTTTTGACTTTAGAATTTGGACAGAGCTCAAAGTGCAGCATTACTGTAAACAAAATGTTAAATTAACACGACAAAACTACGCATCTTTTTCTGTCGCGTTAACGCATCATTTTCTGACACCTACTGGCGAGTGCAAGATGTGTAACTCCGAAACAAAGAACTAAACATGTATACAGTGCATTAGGTAGCAAATACAGAGTAAGTATGTTCAGTTCTGCTGTTGCTGGACAGTTGTTCATCTTGTTCTGTGGTTCATTAACAAAGCAAATACTACTGTGGCCTTATGTGTTTTCCTACTCTGTAGATTGATTGACCTCTGGGTCAACAGTGCTGTCCTCCTTTTCCTCCTCTCGCTCTCTCTTTCTCTCTTGCCTTTCCTCTTTTTCCCTCACTCACTCTTTCACTTGCCCTATGCCCTCATCAGTTTTGAATTAAGAATAACGTCTCCCTATCTTTGCCCCACCCCCACCCCCGTCCCCCTTTCCATCCATCAGTTGTGGCATCAGTTGTGGATTAAGACTTTACCACCCAGTGTGTTCGAGTACTCCAGCCTCTGTTATTTAATCTAATTCATAATGTCCTACAGATGGCTCAAAGGCCTTCAGGCTTATTGGTTGTGACTGGGTGTGTTGAGGTCTTCTTGTGCATATGTCCTTTCCAAAAATCATCATAGTTTCCTGTGGTATAATATCACATAAAATCTATAGTAGCTTAGAGTTAGTTTTCACGTTATATTTTATTTGTGTCTTTGTAAAATGTATAATAGGATTACTGTAGCTGTACTGCACACCGCTGTTCTTTTGTATCACAACTTACCTACTGCTGTGTATTCGAGAGCAGTTAGACTCCCTTGATTTCTCATGTGAGCCATACTTCTAAGCACACCACTGTCCATTATCCTCGAGTCAACATCAGACTTAATCTAGAGCTTTTGATGTCCCAGTGTCAAGATTTTCCTGGATTTTGGACAGTGGGGAATGTCTCCTACAAGTAAAAGTAAGCTATTCAAAACATTTTCTAAACCCTAATTTCAGATAAAAAAGACACCATCAGAAATCATCTCAAAGCCTTAAAGGTTAAACAAAACAAAGCACCAATCCCATGTATGTAACTTTGATGAAAACTCATAATTCATGTTGCTAGAGTCACTCTTCCCAAGACCCTGCCTCTGTTTCAGGGCTGTAGCTGGTGTTTGGTTCATTTTTCCTCCCCGTTGTGATTGAAACAAGCAAACTAAGAGCCATAATAGGCTCCAGGAGCAGTAATTGAATAGAATAATAACAGGCTGTTAACACAGTTGTTAATTAGCATTTGCTGATCCGTGCCTATCTACACAAAACAGCTTGGAGCCCATATATTAAAAAAGACTGAAAGATTAAGAGGCAAATGGGTTTCTTTTCATTATTCACATGAAGTATGCCTCCCAAGTGAATGACTTTTTAATGTCCATAAAGTTGTGTGTGTATGTGTGAAGGGGAGGGGTAGCTTGTGACCAGGGTGCATGTATTGTCTTTTAATCTCTCTGATATTACTCACTGTGTATGTTAATGTAATTGTGGCTACTATATTTCACAAACATACTTTGATTGCTTTGCAGAAATACAGCCAATCTTAGCTGTTTGAAGACATAGTTGCAGCTTCATGCATCAGGGCACCCGAAATAAAACCCCGACAATACTTTAACTGGCAGCCTGTTAATTTACCTGGGCAGAATGCCCAAATATTAACATTGCACGGAAAAACACTGTTTATATAAGTCAGTTGGGCCTCAGGTCAGCTCAGATTTAAACCACTGGACTTTGATTGTAACAACTGTTAGCACACATTAGTATTCACTTTGTCTGCCTGTCTGTCTGTCTATATATACAAGAACTTGTTAAATATTGTATTGAATTGAAATCATTAAATCTTGGTATGTATTTTAATCTGTGCCGTCTTGCTTCTCTGTCTCTCCGTAAACACAGAATGTGTATGTGAACATCAATCGGATCATGTCAGTAGGGAACCGGCTCCTGGAGTCAGGCCACTACGCCTCCCAGCAGATCCAGCAGATCTCAGGACAGCTGGAGCAGGAGTGGAAGGCCTTCGCTGCAGCACTGGACGAACGCAGCACCCTGCTGGAGATGTCTGCCAGCTTCCACCAGAAAGCAGACCAGGTACAGACACACAACACTGATAGACACACAGAAAATCCCAGTACAGTTCTGATGGTAGCAACAGACTTCCACTGGAAACCTGAGGCATCCCTTACATGCATGTGCCATGTGTTACAATAAATGTGGGGTTTTTTTTGTTTGTTTTCCTTTCTGGCTGAACTAAATACACGGTTGGCAGCTCCACTGGAATGCTTCAAAGTATCTGCATAAAATATTTACAAAGTTTTTAGTTCTTACATGCATACAGTACATACTGTGTAAATAAGAGGTTGAATGGAGCATATTAGATCTATTACAGAATGTTAGAGGCTGACAAGATTTTCTGTCATTTGTGTTTTCCTGAATAGTTAAGTATCCAAACCCTATTATAGTTGTATATACTTTTAAAGAAATATGGATTTAAAGAGAAAGACAAGTAGGAAAAAAACATTTTTTTGGCTCCACTACAATTTATAAGCTCTGGGGTTGCTAAAAGACCATTTAAATGATCAATACTGCTTCCCATTGTTTTGCTTACGGTTGCAGTAACAATGCATTAGTTACTTGTTGACACCTATTGCTGAGTGGCCCCTTCCTTTCTGTACAGTCTTTAATGCTCAAGACTTCCCTGTAAGCTATTGATATTTAGTGGTCAATATTGGTGGACAGAGCAGCGTTACAGACAGGATATTGTATGTTTTTATGTTATATTTGTGGCAAAATAGTCTCTATTCTTGGTTCACTGAGTTGCTGTAATAGAAAGCATGTTTTTCATTCAGAGCCTAGAGTCAGGCTCCAGAGACATACACTTTCTCCATTCTCCCCTTCCCATAACAGAATAATAACTTTTCAATCATTATTTTATCAATGCTTTCTACAGAGCTCTCTGCTTCGCTGTCTCTTCTCTATTTCTTACTTCAGTCTCTCTCTTTCCCTATCCCTGTCAGCCTTCCTGTTTCCAACCATAACAGTTTGGATGCCAAACCTTTATGTAGAGCTAGTTTAGCTGACAGCCTATCAGGAGCTATTCTAATAAAGAGGCATTGTTTTTCTTTGTTTTCATTGGCTCATGGTAAGAGTGTTCAACAGGGAGCAAAACTGTGTCTGAACTCAAATGTTGTGTGTGAAAAATACAAGCATGCATGCTACACAAATGGTGATATTAAATATGGAGTCAATTGTCACTATCAACATTCAGAACTTTTTTTATAATGCTTTTCATTAGCTTGGTTTATAGAAACAACCTGATCACTGGACACAGCAGAAGAAACAATTGAGGCTTGATAAGAATTTTTTTTATAATGTCAATTTTATAATGTCAACTAAATAGTAATAAAGGTGTTCTGGTTTTACCAAGGGTCACTACTGCTTGGATATAGAAGTACCATCATGCATACACAATGGATACTGCATTTTACATACCAAATAGTATGCATTAGTATGCACTGTAGTATGCTGTACATGCCTTATAAATGTACAACAGTTTCAACAGAGACAGCTAAAGTTTGAGAGCAGGTAAATCCAACACTCAGATGTCAAATCACTTCAAAATTGAACTGGCCTGTGGTTTGAGTGGCAGTCCAAATCTCACACACACACACACACACACATACACACACTCTATTTACAGGTAGGCTACTCATTGTCGCAATTAATGTCAAAACTCTTTTGATTCGGCCACAACGAAACCGCGGCAGACACAGCTCAGACAGTTTATACTTATTTCTGACTCAGACATATTCTTACATTTACACTAGTTGTAGAAATTGTGTACTAGAGAAAACAAGACACCTTCTGTATCTGCGATTTAGGAGCTGATTGCAAATTCTCCGGTGTAACGTTACTGCGTGAACTCAACAGCAACAACACACAGCACTCTTTCCTCTTTCTCCACATTCATACGGAGGATCACTGTGAATGATCTCCAGCTACACTGTAGATTCAACGTCACTAACAATTTATTGATCAATATTGTATGTATGTATTTCAAAATAGAAAACGTTACACTTCATAACGTATTGTTTTCATAACACGAGGTATGGGCTGGGTCTTTGACAAGTCCTGGTGTAGTGTATTGTAATTGTGCATTGTGTGTGTTCTCTCCCCAGTACATGAGTAAAGTGGAGCCGTGGTGTAAGGCATGTGGTGAAGGAGAGCTGCCCTCTGAACTCCAGGATCTGGAAGACACAATCCACCATCACCAGGGACTATATGAGCACATCACCACCGCATACTCCGAGGTCAGTATACACACAAACACACACACACACATATGCAGGCACACACAAGTGAGATGCAAATATTAATGCAAACTCTGCAGAACAGAACAGGACTGAAAATTATCCAAATCATGTAGTCAAAATATACACGCATGCCTTCTATACAGTACCAAACAAACTCTACAATATAAACTCTCTCCATGATCCATCCAAGTTTTATTTATTTACATAAGTTAAAGCCAAACAAATGACATAAAACCAACAAAGGAAACTGAACACGGAGAGGGAAAAGGTGCTTATTCATTGCCCCTTGGTAAATAATAGAGAACTATATATGATCACTGTGAATTTTTTTTTTTTAAATATGTTTTTTAAGTTGAACCAAATGAGAAAAGTAGTTGCATAAATTAGTACCCCTATATCTTTTTTGGGAAAGATAAAGGTTGATGTTTTGCAGTATGTCAAACTACACATCACCTTTTACAGGTAAGCCAGGATGGGAAGTCTCTTTTGGATAAACTGCAGCGACCTTTGACCCCGGGAAGTGCTGATTCATTGATGGCATCGGCTAACTACTCCAAGGCTGTGCACCACGTCCTAGACATCATCCACGAAGTGCTGCATCACCAGAGGCAGCTGGAAAACATCTGGCAGCATCGCAAAGTCCGCCTGCACCAACGGCTGCAGCTGTGTGTCTTTCAGCAGGATGTACAGCAAGTAAGACATACAGGGCAAAGTCCAACTACAACGAGACCTGCAGCTCTATGGGCTTCACGTGTGCACTCACACATACACGTACACAGTCTATAACTAGTCCATTAAGTAAAGTAAAGCACTACCAATGTACAGACGTATCCTTGCAAACATTTCCACTGAAATGAATCAAGCTTTTCACAAGGCCTGTAATTATGTGGCATTTTTTTTATAAATTCATTGATGCTGTTGAATCTGTAAAACTTTTGTGCTTTTCAGTAGTTGAGCAAACATTAAGTGACTATACCAACACATAAGTTAAGTGTTGCTGTCTTACTATTTTTGAATGGTTATAAAGAGCCAAGACATCTTTGTTGTTTTGCAGAGGGATATTCCGCAAGCATTCTATACTGGATAGCAGGGGTGTGATATTAAGATATACTAAAATTGACTCCAGCTTCTTCAAAGCCTTTTTTTCACTTCCTCCTGGGTTTTCAGACTGATAGTCTCTATCTCTCAGTGCGACTGTCTGGATGGCAGAGCTCTTAGATCAAAACTACTGAGTTGGTGTATAGTGTCGTCTCTGCATTTCAACCCTTTAGGCATGAACTCTTCTCTGCCTCTCTGCCCCTCCCTCCTTCTCTCTCTCTCTCTCTCTCTCTCTCTCTCTGCCTTGCTGTGTCTCTGTGCTTCGGTCTTTCCCCTCTTCCATCCACTCTTTCATCACCCTTTTCTCTTGGTAGTGGTTTCCATAGTGATGCAGTTTACTGTCACATAAAGTGTCGAGGGCATTGTGCACGTGTTCATATGTGTTTGTCCCCATCAAAATATTCTCTCAGAGACCTTGAAAGCATCATGAAAATCCCTTTCATTACCCCACATAGAAACAGATGAAGTATGGCCATCTGTTTAATAGATAATAAGGTAATTATGTACAAAGATTTATAGTTAATCTCATCCACAGTGGAAATGTTGACACTTAGCACTGCTCTGGATTTCCTATTAGGCAAAACCTAATTGTCCACACACTCATGTAATTTAAACATGACAGACTGCAGTTGGAGAAAAAGAGTCAAGAAAGCGAGGATGAGCAGAGGAGGAGAGTGAGCAAGACAGAGGGGCGAGGGAGAGAGAGATGACATCTATTGACTACTGTAACTCTAATGTCATCTGAATACAGCCAATCCAGTCAACTGCACCCCCTACTGCTCGAAAATGTATACTGCATTCTCAATTTATGGTTACCTTGTGTGGTTGTGCACATTTAAACTATGTACATATACTGTATTTGTGTGTGTTTCAAGGTGCTGGACTGGATAGAAAACCATGGCGAGGCCTTCCTCAGTAAACACACTGGTGTTGGGAAGTCTTTGCACAGAGCCAGGGCTCTGCAGAAGAGGCATGAAGACTTTGAAGAGGTTGCACAGGTGAGTTTTAAATGTTATAAAGTAATGCATTTGAAAAAAGTTTGAAGTGTTAAAGCAAAAGCAAATCTTCATCCTGTGGCGTACTTTTCCCTCTAGGTATCAAAAGTGCATTTTTTATGTATCGTCCTGGACCAATCCAAAACAAGCAAGATTTCAGTCCCGCTCTTAGAGACTAAAGAGCAGTTAGCCGCATCAGTCCAGTGCATGAGATACTGTGCTCTCATTTTAAATATACTTAATGTTAACATTTCAGAACACCTACACCAATGCTGACAAGTTGCTAGAGGCAGCAGAGCAGCTGGCACAGACCGGAGAGTGTGACCCAGAGGAAATTTACCAGGCTGCCCACCAGCTAGAAGATCGCATCCAGGACTTTGTGCGACGTGTCGAGCAGCGCAAAGTCCTGCTGGACATGTCTGTTGCCTTCCACACACACGTCAAAGAGGTGTGTACTTTCTCTCCTCTCCTCTCCTCAGCCCTAATTAGCCCTATTTACCACATTGATCTGATTCCTCTGTTTCGCCTAAAGCTAAAGCTTTTAATGCTACTAATACTGTATGAAGACAGAAGCCGAGAAGGTAGAGGGTTATTGATTTATTGATCACACACAGCTTTTCATTGTTTATGATAGTAAAAAGATTTGTCATATCTATGTCAACCATCAACAACTGACTCATTAGTCATTTTTTGCTGTTGCCTCTCACACTCCACTATGGCAAAAGGATGGGGAATTCCTCTATAATGGATATGGCGATGGCAATGTAAGGGCCATTTTTGCTTTGTATATCTGTACACAAGGAACCTCATCAATCAGAGCAGCTATCACTGTGAAATAAAGACACGATTAACTAGAAAGCAGCCAGAGAGCGCATACCTTCACCAGGGCTGCAAAATCCTCTAAATATGTTATTTTGATTATCAAAGATATTTAAATAGCCACCATCTTCTATGTTAGGACTTTTACAAAGACAATTTTAAGTGAGTCGCAGTCGTGTCCATATGACTGAATACGTTTATCATATTTCAGTAGCATAACCTATAGGTGAAATGCCATCGAATTGCAGGATTGATCACAATTTATTTTTGCGTTTGTCATTTCAATTTAGCCACAATTGCTAACTGTGTTCAGTTGTTATTGCAGTTTATGTCAAATGGGCCACACTTGCAAAAATAATTTAGCTCTTTTTCACACACTTCACGCAGTTATGACCAAAATCCAAAGTGCTTTAAATATCTGCACCAAAAATTGTGTGTGTGTGTATGTGTGTGTAATGCTCCTGAATATGTTCCTGCTAGTCATTGCGTTCTGCCTGTGCAAACATCTGTGCTTTCCTCTCCTTCTGTAGTGCACCAAATTAAAGGCAATCTGCCTTCTCCCTCACTGTGATAATGACAATCCTGCCTTTAATTTTCCTCATTATTATTTACCTTATTCCTTAGAAAATAAATAAAGAAAACGCAGAACACAGAACAGAGCAGGGATCTGTACGTGCTGTGTGGATGTGGTGCTAATCACAGCACCACTCCCTTAATTCCTCTCACAGTGTTATGGCAATATGAAAGTCATACACTGCACATCTTGGACTGTCAAAATTAACCTCTCCACACTGTCATAGCACTGTGCTCTGCATGTGTTAACACTACATCCTGTTTACATAGACTCATAGAGACAGTCAGAGCCATGGTGTTATTAATGAAGCTAGTCTTTAATGTCCATATGGACTAATCTCCTTCATCCCATCTGTCAGCTCACACTGGTGCAGGTCACTGTGTGTGTGTGCCTTCCTGTGTGTGTGTGTGTGTGTGTGTGTGTGTGTGTGTGTGTGTGTGCGTGCCTGTACGTGCGCGTCCTCCTGTGTGTGTGTGTATGTGTGCACAAGTGAATGTTTCCAACTCTCCTGCCCATCACCTCATCTAGTTCTGTAGAAGCCTTTGGATGCAGTCCAGCATGTTGGAAGGCAACAAACAGTTTACTGTGGAGACAGACCATGGACTACATTTGGAGGAGAGGGGATTCATCTGCGCTGATACTCATGAAGTACACAGATGAAGTCACTCCAGATAAAAGGCCTCATCTCAACCTACTGGGATGCCTATTTGGCAAAAGGAGCTGTGACTCAGTATTAGAAATGTCACTACTATTTTGTATTGAGTGTATACCATACAGCAGATGAAAGCCCAGATTGCTCCTTTCACCAAACACTGAAAATCAAAGCATTTTGCGTTACCAAACAACTCAGTCATCTCTCTCAGCCATTTGCGTATCTGGTTGCCAAACAATGATGTCAACGTCTATATTAATGTCAGGTATAATGTAACATACTGTATGTTACCAAAAGGGTGATGGTTACAATACCAAAAGTAGACATGTTTTTGAGTAGGCAGTGTGGGTGTTAGACAAACCGCGGGTGCCAGGGTCTCTCTCCTGCAGCCTGAATGCTGTGCCAGGGCTTTAGTACGCTGAGCCAATTCACCCAGATGGCTAATCTGTTACAAAGATGACCATTCACAAAACACCAGCTTTGAGCAGTGCTGCTTGGATTTGATTTCTGTCTCCCATCTTCTGTCTGTCCATTTGGCAGCTTGTCTATCGATCTTTACATCTGTGTTTAACTCGCAGCGCTCTGTGTTTCTGCCCCACCCGTTTCAGCATGTGTATTCTGTTCACCACAGGGCTGTTTGGTTGCTTCCTTTTTTTTTTATTTTCTCTCTGCTCTTGGAGGTGTACACTGCATGATGCTGCATTTTAACTGGCTTGCCTTTCCTGTCAATCACTGTTAGTTGTGGACGTGGTTGGAGGAGCTTCAGAAGGAGCTGCTGGATGATGTGTATGCAGAGTCGGTGGAAGCAGTGCAGGACCTGATCAAACGTTTCGGCCAGCAGCAGCAGACCACCCTGCAGGCTACTGTCAACGTCATCAAGGAGGGAGAGGACCTCATACAACAGCTCAGGTGACTGACAATTATTAATACGTGCTACACTAATTCCTACATATTGTAATATATGATACACTAGGGTAAGCCACACTCATGAAGTACATTAACACATACAAACACACTCTCTTAACTTAAGTTTTATTCAGAAGAGTTTAGAGTGACAACAATAATGAATTCCTGTATCACCAGGCTGTAGTGATTTGAACTAGAACTCAGAGCCACATCTCTGACCACATATACACTGTACATCTAACTGCCCTGTGTTTGACCTCTCTCCACAGAGACTCGGCCATCTCGAGCAACAAGACTCCCCACAACAGCTCCATGGCCCACATTGAGAGCGTGCTGCAGCAGCTGGACGAGGCCCAGGGCCAGATGGAGGAGCTGTTCCAGGAAAGGAAGATCAAACTGGAGCTCTTCCTCCAGCTCCGCATCTTTGAGAGGGACGCCATCGACGTGAGTAGGCGGGAGATGGAGGCTTGGTGTATGATGAATATTTAGTTTTGCTTTATCCCGTAATGTTCAGACAAAAGTGAGAATGAGAAAGACAGAAAGAGGAGAAGATGGGGTTTGGATGAAGCACATGGACTTGCACGTATAATATCTGAGGGGAAAATAGTTGGAAAAAGAGCTTCACTAATGAACATGAAAAATATCAGAGGTGGACCAGCATTTTTAAACTTATAGACAGGAAGAAGGTGGTGGATGAAAGGGAGAAAATGAGGTGTAAAGCAGTGGGCAAATGTGTTTATCCTTTATAAGAAAGCATGGCGAAATAGTGGAAGTGAAAATAAAATTGCAGAGAATGTGATAAGTTGAGAAAGGAAATGACATAAATGTACCATATTAAACCATTTGTTTTTGTTTTTTCATCTTAGTGGTGCAGTAGTTTTTTTTCTTAAATACAAAAAGATCAGTTAAATGTGGCAAGGGACACACTGGAAAACCGAAATGACTGTGACTGAGCCGATGGACCGTTACACCGTAAAAGGGAGATTTAGTCCTGTAGCGAGGATTCCTGCTGGTTCAAAGCTTGGTTGAATTCACAGCGATACTCCCACATGTGCTACATTAAAAAAAGTATTTCGTTCCACTTGACGCATCTCATCCACTGACTCGTTCCAAATTTGTTTCCCCCTCCCCAGCCGGCAAATGGCTACATTGTATCCACTAATTCCTTGACATCCCACTGTGAGAGTGAATGCTTTTCTCAGCTGGTGCTCAGATATGATAACTGCTCTTTTAAAATATTATTTTATGTTTCTCGTGATGTTTATCGTGGCTGTCCAATCAGATTTGTTGAGCCATGCTACTGTATGTTGACAGATGAATTACACTCGTTGGAAGCAAAAGCTTAGAGCAGAGATACAGGCTTATATTCATGAGGATACTCTTAGTAAAAAGTAGCTTTGTGGAAAGCAGTTGTGACGGACATGATGAATGAAAGTGTCTGTGTATGGAAACGGTTTTCAAGAATAATCGCATCACTTTAGCCACGCTAGCGGCATGGCTTTAGGGTTGGTAGTGATGTAATGATCTCCTGACTTTTTCTGTAGTGCCACCAGCAGGTCAAGGTTTTAACATATCCTGACAAATATCCCAATATCTGCTGGATGGCACAACATGTTCAACAATAATCGCTTTAGCCACGCTAGCGGCATAGCTCTAGGGATGTCAGTGCTGGTGTTTCCATGGTTACCAGAGGATGAATTCTAATGACTTTGGTGATCCCTTGACTTTTCCTCTAGCGCCACCACCAGGTTCACATTTGTGGTTTTGAGTGAAATGTCTCAACAACTATTGGATGGATTGCCATTAAATTTGGTACAGACATTCATGTCCCCCTCACGCTGAATTGTAATCACTTTGGTGATCCCCTGATTTTTCCTCTAGCACCATTATCAGGTAAAACATTTGATTTTTCCAATACTTTGGTTTATACCTGCAAAACAAATGACATTCCCATCACCCTCAGCTGTAGTTTGTGTTTAGCGCTAGTTAGCTAGCTGTTACCATGCTAACACACTAAACTAAGATGTGTTGGCATTTAGCAAAAAGCACCACTGTGGTTTTACTGCCTAAGTACAGCCTCAAAGAGCTGTTAGCATGGCTGTAGACTTGTAATTGTTTGTCTTCCTCTGAAAAATTTAGTATGTACTTATTATGTTTCATGATATGAATTTAAATGCACAAAGTCCATGTCAGAATCAGTTAAATGTTGTAAGGCCTGTCAAACCTGATTTTACAGACGTACGTCATTTCAGACCAAGCACCTTTTGTTTGTGTTAATGATCAGATGATTATGTGATTATGTGATTATTGTTGTGTTTCTGTGAATACCCAGAACATTTGCTTTACCTTTCCTGCTACTGTCAGCTTGACTTTCAAGACACAAAC
Organism: Macquaria ambigua; assembly: GCA_008360985.2. Lineage (NCBI taxonomy): Eukaryota > Metazoa > Chordata > Actinopteri > Centrarchiformes > Percichthyidae > Macquaria > Macquaria ambigua. Next base: position 272,440 of record VMKM01000135.1, read on the forward strand.
ATGGTAAACTTAAGCAGAAGATTACTTAGGAAGACTACTCATCGTAGAATATATGAGAAATAAACACTATCAAATGCATAAACTGCACATTTTGCATGGATTTGAAGTATATGGTGTTGTATTACGTGTCTGCCCATGAATTCATTCTCCTCCACTGTGTGCTAATAGAAGTTCTGTGGTTGGTTTCAAGTCTTTTGTGTCTGCATTGTTAAGTCCAAAAGAACAGATAAGTCTCACATTAGCCCTGCGTGTCAAGTCAGGGAATGGTGGTGAATCTGCTAATCTCTCATGTTGAACACTGAAGTACACTCACACACACACACACACATAGACAGAGGATTAATATGACACAGTGCTCGAGCATGAAGATGGGCGGAGGAGGCATTTGATTCCCGCCACTCCCTGCACTCATACACACACACACACGTGCATATGCACTGTGACACTCCCTCCTGGCTTGAATGGGGGTGTGTGTTTGAGGTGAGGGCATGGGTTGAGGTGAGACATACAGTTGTCTTGCAATTTGTTCTTCTCTGACAATAAGGGGAGACTTATCTCCTCCATTAGTTAGTTTCCACAGTGCTGGTAGCTGAGGGAGATGATCTTTTTGCACTCAGAGGGCATTTTACTCAACTGTAAGAGGAGAGGAGAGCAGAGTGCAAATGAGTGCTTGGTAAGTTTCTACTTTGTTGCCAGATTAGTAAAATTATCATACTGGTTAGAGGGGGGATTATATTATTCTGCTATGAAAAGACTTGATAAGATTACTCCGTGTGCTAGCCAAGAAAGTCACGTTTTTTTGCAGAGGAGATTTTATAGAAGGGGAATTTGTGTGAATCCAGATTCCCGGAGCACCTTGTCTACTGTCATAAGGCAAGCACGCTTCTCTGCTTGGAGAGAGAATAATGCTCTTTATAGCAAAAGAGGTTTATCTCACTTTTTGTATAAACATATTCAGTGGGGAGGTGCACAAAGAACCTTGCAGTTATGAAATAGACTTGTATGTATTGTGTTCTCTTTATGGTTTTGAATAATACAGAAAATGACTTAGACAATAGATTTGTAATTAACCTTGTCCAAGACTATAAAAAGTTGCTTTACCATGGATTTTACCACTTAGAGGATGTCTCCATGGTCCGAGGCTTGTCTGAACCCAGGTTTGAGGAGACAGTCTGTGGTCTGCCTGTGTTTAGGTATTTGTTTCTTACTGCCTGCAACCTCCATGCTGTGCTAGTTGAATAATGTGGAAAGCAGCTGTCTTTGAGCATGAGGTGTCCTGCTAGAATGAATAGGACAGACTGAGCACTAAAACACTCCTTCACAGAGAAATTGGAGGAACGTATTGATGATCCTGAGTTGCTGGAATTGCTTGTATCTTGCTGATGTTTAGACCTGGTGTTAACATTCATAAGGTGAAAGAGGAGAGAGAAAGCAGGAGGTTGTATTCTGACATCTGCTTTACAGAAATATTTTGCAGCTAAATATGTGGACATCCATGCAGGTGGTCTATGTATGTAGTCCATTAAATTATAACCACATTTTGCCACTCATATTGACTGAGATATTTGTGTTCTGCTGATCACACTGCCTACATGTACCAGTATACACTGCATTTTTTTTAGTGGTCAGTCTCTGTGTTTGGGAAGCCATATTAGCTCTGTTGAGTTTGTACAGATAGCAGCTATGCTAGCCATTTTTGGCAGACCACATTAGCTGATATATTACATGACTAAGTATTAAATTATAGAAATACTTAAGTGACCTCTTGTTTCTTTTAGTATTTGTGGTTTCATTCATTTTATCTTTGAGGAAAGTGTGAAGCCCCCTGTTGTCGCACACACTGGGACTTTCTCTGCGCTAGCACCAACGACAGGATCCTAAAAAAAATAATTGTTCATGGTGTAAGTTACTGCAGCTTAGAGATTGGCTGCTGGTGTTTGGAGGTAAACCTGAGAATAAATACTGATAGCTACTTAGTTCACTGGCTCAGACTTCATTGTGCGTATCATGAGAGTTAGAGAGAAACACAGTTTATCCTACTCATGAAACTGAGTGGAAGAAAAAAATTATAAGAGACAGAGAAACAAATATTTACTGAGATTTTGTTTTGCTTTAAACAATTTATGTGGACTCACTGTTCCTAATTGTAGAACTGTATTTACTGAGTACAGATTCTGCTGTACACTTGAAACGGAATTTTCTGTTTGCATTTAATCTGTCTGAACTCTTAGGAGCAGTTGGCAGCCTTCCCCTGGTGTTCCCTAAATATTGCATATGACAAATAGCATAATGATACACTCAGCCTGCAGTAAATTGTTAATGCTAAAATGCTTCACCATCCTTTGCCAAGTCTTAGCAACATATACTTTTTCTGCACTATGAATCAAACCTCTATCTGTAGCACTCTTGGTGTTCTAACATACAGTCGACAGGATTGTATCAGTTCTAGCCTGGGGAAGTACCTGAGAGATGGAGGAAATTAAAAAAGACCATGACCTGGAAGATGTCATTCTCATACATATTTTCAGTTTTACTTAAGGTATCTTATTACTTCACTGTTGCTTTTCTATCTTATCTTAGTCGCACAAGATTACAGACACGCAAACGTCAACGCTCCTCTGTCTCTTTCGACATCTCTCTGACTGTGCGTATCACTGTTTCCCTTTTCTCTTTCCATCCCACAGTGAAACCCACTGGACTTTCCTTTTCTAAGTCCATTCACTTTTCCATTTTTCCCCATTGTTGGAGGTCTTCTAAGGCACGAGATAGTCTCTAAATTGAAGAGGACAACTGTGAAAAGCATCTCATTTTCACTTTAATGCACACAGATCGAATTTTACCACCGTTATGAGATACTGCATTACATATTCCCATTACTTACATGTAATTCTCATAGACGTCCAGTTGTCAGGGCATGGTAACTCCACACATTTCAAACTGACACATTCTTTACATTACTTTATAGGGTTACAGAACAGCTGAATGTAGGACAGACCATGGCACTAAAGTAGCTGAGAGCATGAATGTTGAAATTGGATCACTTTTGTCTTTCATGAATCATGTTATGGCCACAGTACTGTAAATGTCAATCAGAAGGTGCAAATCTGACACTGAGATATGATTTCACACCAACAGGTCCCAAATAAAAGCCAGTGGTGCATAAAGAGTCCAGTCCTAAATAAAGCCTTGGAAAAAGGGGGAAAAAATTGAATTACCAATACCTATACTGTAGGCTCACATGATAAGTTGAGTTTAATCATCTTTTCCATACCATTATTTACAGTACAACATAGTCATGCCATACAATTTGCTTATCTTGACAGTTTCACTTTTTACCAGAAATACTGTTCTCACTCACAAATGAACTCTGATCAAATCTCCTTAAGGTAACTTCTTCTTCTTTGTAGATGTTGCCTTTAATAAAACTTGACACGTCCTGTAGATGTTATATGCCTTCCAGGAAAAGGAGACGACAAACAGAGCAAATCAGGAATCAGTGATTATTAAATTCACAGGACAATTATAATAAAAGATGCTCACACAAAAGGGAAAATTATAATTAAAACCTGTTTCTAGTAACAGTCTGTCTCTTGAGTTACAGTAAATAAAACCTCGGCCACTATTTGACAATTTACAATAACTCCATATGCCCCAGAGCAAGAGGTGGGTAAATTCTAAAATTAAGTCTAGACTAGGCCTCCTGAGTTTGTTAAAAAAAAAACATTGACAGACAGAGCTGGATGGTGCCAGGATCAAGGTGCCCCTGGTATCATGATTCAGTCTGCGTGGGCAGTCAGGGACAAGCGCTGACATCTCAGTACATCTGCTTTACCAGCCGTGCATCACCAGTGTAATATGTTATCTGTTATTATGGCAGTCGGCTTAGCGTGTTGGGTTACAGTGATTAGACTGTGTGACTTGATATTCAAAAATTCTCTTTCTCTCTAATAAAATGGCTGTGCATTTTCACTGTGCTTTACAGTCCTTTGAAAGTTTGTGCTGGTGAAAACAATTGCTGTAAGGCATCTTGTTGTCTTAGCAGTACAATATTTGCACCATGAAACCTTGGTGTCCTGGGTTCGGATTTAGTCAGGGACCTTTGTCACATATCATTTCATACAATCTTTCTCTCCCTTCATTTTTCATTCTGACTGACAAATGAAGTCAAAAATGCGAGCAAAATCTTAACTAGAAATTTGTTTTTGCAATTGTGCTCATCATCTCTCAGTCCTTTTCATGAATGATTGAAAAGTCATTTTTAAAAGTCGTTTTATCTATGAGTTAACCCTTCTTCCTGTCTCCAATCTCTCTGTCTCCGTCCTCTTCCCCCATCTCAGATCATCTCAGACCTGGAGTCATGGAACGAGGAACTGTCCCAGCAGATGAGTGACTTTGACACAGAGGACCTGACGCTGGCTGAGCAGAGGCTGCAACACCATGCAGACAAGGCGCTTACTATGAACAACCTCACCTTTGACGTCATCCACCAGGGACAAGAGCTGCTGCAGTATGTCACAGAGGTCCAGGCGTCTGGTGAGTGAGGCAATAGAAATACACTTCCTAAAGTATTTTTTCCAGCACAGACAAAATGCACCATGGACATACCTTACATAGGGTATTGTACTCACAAGAAGACTCTGTTGGAACTACACATTCATTTTAACTTGATTTGCAAATAGCAGAATCATGTGGGAGTAATTAAGAGAGAGGAGGAGATGGATGCTGGATATGTTGGGAGTGAATAATTGGAAGAGGGAATGAAAAGAAATTTAGGGAAAGAGGAGTCATGTTCACTGTCGGGTTAAACCACTGTAGGACACACACACACATGCAGAAATACATTTTTTAGATGACCAGGACCACACTTCCTCAGAGATTTTCCCAGTACAAATCTAACTGACTTTATGCAAAAATCTGGCTCTGCAGTCAGCCAGCTACACTGCTACAGCTAGCTACATGGCTACCTTAACAATAGTAGATATGCTTGAGCTACCTCTGAAGCTTGCCTCAGGGCAATAATTATTTACCAGGGCCGGCCTGCAGCTAGCATCAGGACTGGCACACAATGCTGCTATGGAATGCAGGGGTAAAATGTGAGCACTGATTATGCCAATGCTGAATTTGTCATAAATGATTTGTGCAGAAAATGGCTTTCAGACATAATTTAGTCAGCTTCCACAAGATCAGCATTTCACCGTCTGCATGGCTTTATGTTATGTAAGCTGTCTATGCCATCCATGAATAATTTTTAGATTGTGAAATCTATACCCATCCACCTGTTGCTATTTTATAAATGCAGAAGATAACACAGAATACATTCATGAAATACATATTTTATACCTCTCCCTCTACTTCCATGTATGTAGTATGTGGATTCAGCATATGGAAGAGATGTGTGCAGAATTGTTAAATACCTCTTTATTCAATACCTGTTTTCCCTTGTGAGTAACAGAAAGTGATCATTGAATGAATAATAGGAAGAAAAAGGGACATAAACAGATATTATAAAAGACAGACTGTTACTGGTAACATAATAAAATGTCTATTCATCATGTGCAGGTGTGGAGCTGTTATGCGACAGAGATGTGGACATGGCCACGCGGGTCCAGGACCTGCTGGAGTTTCTCCACGAGAAGCAGCAGGAGTTGGACCTGGCGGCAGAGCAGCACAGGAGACATCTGGAGCAGTGTGTCCAATTAAGGCATCTACAGGCTGAGGTCAAACAGGTACGTACTTGAAGAAGAAAAGGACAAGAGAGTACCACAAAGTCTGGTTTTTAAACAGCTGAAACATACACTGAAACATGCATTTTAAAGTGTTAAGATATTAGAAGGGAAACGGAGCTCATACACGTGCTCATATTTGAATGCTTACATACACTGTATTTCAGAAATAAACCCACCTCCTAAGACCGAGGTCAAACTGATATGTGGAAAGCCATTCTGACAATTTATTGCTACAGCGTACCATGATGTTACAGCGAGTGTGTTGAAGTGCTGAGAGGCTACAGTATGTTCTGTCTGTACATGACCATGGGTAGATGACTCATCCTGTGTAAACAATCTCTCTCGCTCCCATTTCTTTCTCTCTCTCGCTGCCTATATCTCTTTCCGACTTTGGGGAATAGTCAGAGCCACACAGTGTGGTTGGATGTTCAGCCAAGGTTTAAAGAGAGGGGGAGATAAATGGAAATTCAGGGCAAGAGAAGACAAATGGGCCAGACAGAATCTGACTTGATAGGGAGGGAAAGAGATAGAATTTATTAGCTTATTGCTGTGCCAGTGAAGAGCCAATCAACTAGCGATTCTCTCCCAATATTCATTCAGTAGTTGAACACAATCACAGCAAGACAATTGTGTGGGGTTTGCAATGTAGCCCACTGATATTTCAAAGCAAAACAAAAGCAAACATAGAGCCAAATTTCATAACTAGGCCTGTTATCATAGTGATGCAGCCGAATAACAACAGGCTTTATGTTTCAACTTGCGCTAGAATTAATGAGAAATTGAACAAAAGTGGTGGCAGATAGGGAATTGAGACAAAAATATTCAAAATGATACCCAGAGAGTTACTGCAGCAAAACATCTCAGAAGATGCACTGGCATCGCATAGAATGAACAGATCAACAGTATGATGAAAGTGTGATGCCAGTATGATGCTGGTGTTATTTTTACTCATCTACCCACAGAGAGGCAGTGCTATATATGCAGCTCTGGACTGTTACAGAAATATACGCATGTCTGTGCAGCTAATGGTGATTTAAAAATCAGACTCGTCTTAAGTGGTGGCTTGTAGTTTTTAAGATAGTAAATACTTTTAAGTTGTTAGTTTTTAATGTGGATTTCTCAGATTTCAGTGTAAAATACAGCTCAACTTCCTTCCCCTCTCAAAGCCTGGCCATTACACCCCCTGCACTACATCCTGCATGGGAATTCACTGCAACCCTGTTAGACTAAACCATAATCTGGTAATTGTAGCCTGTATATTTCTGCTACTGATGATATAAATATCGCAGCCTTTCAATCCTGGCCTGAGATTACAACTGCACTACAGTTGCTGTTGTTAGTGTGTTTTCTTTTTTTTTTTTTTGGCTTCGAATGTCCCAAACCGAGAGGTGGTTACTTGTTAGGACTGCTTTCTGTATGTCATTATGAAATGGCGCGTCTTAAGAGTGGGGATTATGGATAGAGCAAGGGTTATAACAAAGATAAAAACACTGTAAGTACAGTAAAGTGGTGTCAGTTGTAGTGGTATGATGAAATATTGGAATATATTATGTAAATCTAATTGTATGCCACACCAAACTAATGAATCATATATGTACTCAATATTGCTGATGTTGCTGCTGTTTGTTCATGCATTAGAGTTGCATCATGTGTGCACACAGCTCCTCTGATATTCAGCAGCTAACACTCATACCTGTCCTGCCTCGGGACATTGCAAGTGCAATGGAAACAGAGGCCCTGTGGACGCTGCTGAAAAACAAGAGTCAGAGTTGTGTTGCATCATCACTTTTATAGCCAAGCTTCAGTTCTGCCCATCACCCACACAGCAGGTGTGCTTGCTGAGTCAGAGAGAGAGAGAGATAGATAGATAGAGAGAGGGGTGTCTTTGACAGACTGTGTTTAACATACCCTTTGGCTAGAACTAGGCCAACAAAACAATGAGCAAATGGGATTTTTGTGTGCATCTAGGAGCGTGTGTGTGCAAGGTGGGGTGTGTGGTAGTTGAAGAGATTATGTACAAAGGGGAGAAGGGGCGAAGTAAAGCATAGAGTAGGTAGGTAGGGAAATGTGTGCAAGGTGAAATTTCAAGAGGGTCAAGGGACAGAAACAGAAAAAGGGTGAGGATGCAAGGGAATGAGGAGGTCAGAGAAGCAATGAGAAACATATAAATGAGAAGAGACAGATAAAGGGGAAAGGTTGGTACACATGGAGAGAGAATGCTGAAGAGCTGATGGAAGAAGGAGAAAAGGAAATAACAAGGAATAGAGGACAGAGATGCTTACGCCTTTTTGCAAGTGTTTGGTTCATTTTTGAGTTTGATTGAATGTTTTTCAGGATGTTTTCATGGCATAAGTTGTGCAAATAATTCCAGTCTGTTAAAAAGTAAAGAATAAGAATAATAACACAACTATTTGTGTGTGTGCTGTGTGTGGTTCAGGTGCTGGGTTGGATCCGTAATGGCGAGTCCATGCTGAACGCTGGTCTGATCACAGCCAGTTCATTACAAGAAGCCGAACAGCTGCAGAAGGAACATGAACAATTCCAACATGCAATAGAGGTAACATTTAAAAAAAATATATATATATATAATTTTTCTCTTCTTGCTCTCCTTTTAGCCGCTCTTCATGAAGAATCTAGAAGCAACATGTGGATGTCCATGTGTCCTTTGTACTTTCAGTTGCATGTGTCTTTCTTTTTCCTCATACATATCCTAAACCCATTTTTTCCTCTTCTTCCCTTTCATCATGTTTGTCTTGATTCATCTCCATATGCTCCGTTCTTCATCCCCCTTTTCCCCCTCATCTTTTACCACTTCTGCATCTCCTCTGCTCCGTTCAACCTTTTGCCTCTCTCTTCTCAGGTTCATATGTGTCTCCACCACCTCCCCTTCTCATCACAAGTCACACATGAAATGGAATTATAAATAACTAATATCTCTTCCTCTCTCTTTCTTCTCTGTCTGCTTACCTTTCTTCTTTCTTTCCTTTCTCTCTTTACCTCTGATTATGCAGGGTGCATTCCCTTTGAACTCTTATCGAGCCTGGCTCATTTTAATGCAGGCCTGTACCTGACCTACTTCTACAGAGCTCACATACACACACACACACAAAGATACACACTCACAAGAAAGCTGTGTTTATGATTATTGCTTATGTGAGACTTGAATTTGAACGTGTATGCCATAACTGTAGTCCCTGACACCCTGTCCTCCTTGACGGTACCCTGCAGGTGCTGCAGACATCAAAGGTGGTAGGAAATCCTTCATTCTTCCTGTATCTCCTTCTGTTTTCCCTCCCTCTTGTGCTCTGAGTCCAGCAAGGAGCACAAGCCGTATTCTCAGGCTAACCGCTATGACACAAAAATCACCAGATACTGTCATTCTTTTTTACCTCCCTATCTCATTTCCTCTCCAGAATGCTCACTCCAGGACAATCTTTATGACACAGCTATAATCAGACACTACTTTTATTTATTTAGCCTTTCCTCCACCCTCCAACAAACTGCGCTGCAGGGCAAACAGGAAGCTGGGGTCCTATTTTCAAAGCAATCATTGTGATATAGAGATTCATATATCTCTTGAATTTCATTGTTGTTTTTTATCCCCCATGCAGAAAACCCATCAGAGTGCGCTGCAGGTACAGCAGAAGGCGGAGGCTTTACTCCAGGCAAACCACTACGACATGGATATGATCAGAGACTGTGCGGAAAAGGTATTGCTCTCTTACAATTTTCTACATCTCTAGAGGAAAACATTAATAATAATGTAGGTGACGTGGTTGCTCTTTTAAAGCTGTTAGTCGTAAACTGATGTGTTTTGTTTGACTTGAAGGTGGCAGACCACTGGCAGCAGCTGATGCTGAAGATGGAGGACCGACTCAAGCTGGTTAACGCTTCTGTGGCCTTCTACAAGACCTCTGAACAGGTACGTTTGTGTGTGTGTGTGTGTGTGTGTGTGTGTGTGTGTGTGTATGGGAGTGGGTGCCACCAACTCAAACAGGTGTTAAAGCGTGTTAGATAATCTTGAGCAGGAGTGAGTTTGAGTGAAAATGACAAAAAAGGATTATGGGGATCACACTCTCCTTTGTGAACATCAGTAGACTTGGAAGGCTTGCGCCTGCAGTATCAAAGAATGATTAAAATCTTGGATGTGCAGTTTCACAGGTTGCATGAAAGTCTGTCTATTGCGCATTGGTTTTATGTACTGTGTCATCTATGTCTCAGGTGTGTAGTGTGTTAGAAAGCCTGGAGCAGGAGTATAAGAGAGAAGAAGACTGGTGTGGTGGTGCTGATAAACTGGGCCCAAACAGTGAGTCAGACCATGTCACTCCCATGATCAGCAAACATCTGGAGCAGAAAGAAGCTTTCCTCAAAGTGAGAAAGATGACGTTATTTTAATGTATCTGTAAGAAAAGACATGTAAAATCAGTCATTTGTGTGCTTTGTAAGGTCATTTTCAATATTTTATTAGTCAGAAGGATATTACTATTGACCCTGCAAGTGACATCTGTTCTCATTCTGCGCACTTACAGGCCTGCACGTTAGCCAGGCGTAATGCTGACGTCTTCTTGAAGTACCTGCACAGGAACAGTGTCAACATGCCCGGCATGTTGTCCCATGTCAAAGCTCCAGAGACTCAGGTTAAGAGTAAGTAGACGACTTAATAATCACCATTGTCTTTTCTGCATCTTGTCACTTTTTTTTCTATCCTCTGTTTCCTAATTTATTCAGAGAATTATAAATTCAGCTGTTCCTGTTTAATGCTGACGTACATTAAGAAACATCTTGAACAAATGTATCTTGTGTGCTTTTGTTGTTTCATCAGATATCTTGAATGAGTTGCTGCAGAGAGAGAACAGAGTGCTCCACTTCTGGACCATGAGGAAGCGGAGGCTGGACCAGTGCCAGCAATATGTAGTGTTTGAACGCAGCGCCAAACAGGTGTGTGCTCATGATTGTGTGTGTACTGTATGTTTATGTGTGCACTTGCAATAAGCACAATTGAGTAGATCGGTACATTGTATCATTCAGTTCAGTACAGGCAAAGTAGAAATAAGCTTGTTAGATGATTGGAGCTAAATCAGCAAGTTGACTGTTAGCATACTGTACAGCTGCAACTCCCATCTTGAGTTGTCTCTCTTTTTAAATCAAACGGTCTTAGTTTTTCCTAGTAATGATACATTTCAAAAAAACTGGAAGTGATGTAAGCTGGCAGACATTTGAAACAATGACAGTCTTGAAGACGGCTATCATTATGTGGCCCAGTAAATTTAAACACTACGTTTATTACAGAGCATTGCCAAACATAAGTCTCCAACCACTCATTTTTACCCCTCAGGCAGTACTGAACATTTCAACCACAAGTTTTTCTGTGTTTTAGAAGAATAAGAGATCTGAGCTAGGACGGTAGGTCAAGTCACAAGAACACTCAGTATCTTCTCAATTAAACAAGTCTCCAATCAGCCATTGTTCAAAGATACAAGAGTTTGGATAATACTGTTTTTAGTAGCAGCCAAGATCTCCTCACACTCCACAGACTGAGCTGGAGTGTTTTATCTAAACATGACTTTAACTGCTGGAAACTCTACTTTATTTTCAAGAAGCCAAAGCAAGTTAGAATCTGTGGGCCTTAAGCTCTTAGCTCTATCTTTGTGTACCAGTTCTAAGGCTGGTTAAATACAAGGCGCTTCGCTCCCTCTTGTGGTGTTTGGATAGCACAGCACACGCACACAGCAATGCGCTTAGCCAATAAAATCAGATGACATCATAGATGTTTCTAGGACATGGCTATTCTAGGGCGATCCAGGTTTTATCCCCAGGGCCCAAATGCTTTGTGGTCTCACAGTTTGACTGGACCAGTTCTGCCACTACCGGTTATAAAGTACGCAGACATAAAAAAGAATAGAAACTAAGTAGCACCTTTGGAAATTGAATGCCAGAAATGTGTGGATAAGTTAAAGTTTTGATAGGTGGTAACAGATTGTATCTGCATAGTAAACTGATGATATGTGTCATAAATTCCTGTATCATATTGTTGTTTCTGAAATTATATGTTATATGGAAACTCCTAATCCTGAATTTCCATGAATGTGATCAGGGGGCATTTTAAAGGGTTTCTTAAAGATAAACTTTACAGTGGAAAATACTACACATGTCAAACCCTGATTAGTTCAAATTTAAACAAATGTCCCACTTTATTATACAAACTACCCCATGACTTTGTAGAGTTCAGAGTGTACCACCTTGTACCAGGTCTTCAGATTTGGATAGTTAATAGAGCCTTTGTCAAATTGTGTAACTAAAATCCCTGCAGTGTAAATGGACTCACTTGTGATTGGTTGTTTCCTCAGGCCCTAGAGTGGATCCATGACACTGGGGAGTTTTACCTGTCCACACACACATCCACCGGCTCCAGCATTCACCACACGCAGGAGCTGCTAAAAGAGCACGAAGACTTCCAGATCACAGCAAAGGTATGTGTGTATGAGTGTTTATGTTTAGTTGTCGATCTACTACTGTGTAAAATAAGGTGGGAAGGATAGAAACTGTATGTGTGTGTTTTTGTGCCTGTTGCTCTGCTCGTTGCGTTGTGTTGTTTTGTGTTGTGTGTGTGTGTGTTTGCACAGTCCTGCGCTCTGCTGTGAGGCCCATTCCCAGGGCAGTGTATTGTCCTCTTTCCTCATTGGTGTGTCACTGTTATTGTGTTAGAGAACAAGCTATTGTGTTCATCAAGCAACACACTGATTCCTAACTCTCTCTCTCTCTCTCTCTCTCCCCCTCTGTCTCTCTCTTATCTACCTTTCCTCCGCCGGCACTGCCTCTCTGTGGCCACCTCTCTCCTCTCTCCATCCCCTCCCTAAATGTCTCTATTGACAGCAAACCAAAGAGCGGGTAAAGCTGTTGATCCAGCTGGCAGATGGGTTTTGTGACAAGGGCCACGCCCATGCCCTGGAGATAAAGAAATGGGTGTCCTCGGTGGACAAGCGCTACAGGGACTTCTCTCTCCGCATGGACAAATACCGAACCTGCCTGGAAACGGCGCTCGGCATTTCTTCCGACTCCAACAAGGCTGTGAGTGCACACCGTTGATAAAAATCAAAGAAGAATCCAGATATCAGCTCTGTTTTTCCTGATGTGTTTTGACAAACTCTATTCACATGCTTTAGACTAAAACCTTGGGTTGATGCTGTATAATGAAAAACCATAGAGAGATACAGCCTTTGATACAGTATATGTCTGGCACAGGTTATAGTAGTAAGGATATAAGCCTTTCCAGTGCAAGATTAAAACTAAATCATGTTTTATGTGATGAATTTAATCTACTCAATACAAACTACCTCTGGCTTTAATTTTATTGTCGTTTCAAGTGTAGGAGCTTGCACCAGGTGGTCAGATGTTGATAGATATTGGAGACTCTGTCGAACCGTCGTTTTAATGAACTGGTGCTAAGAGAAAGCAAATACATCACACACTGGTGTGTTGACTAGTGAATGACCACCATGCCTGTTATGTGCAACATAAAAGCCACTGTCTCCTTTTCAGAGTAAAGAGCTGCAACTGGACATCATCCCAGCCAGTGCTCTAGGGTTAGAGGTCAAGTTGAGGGATGCTGCCCATGAACTCAACGAGGAGAAGAGGAAGTCAGCACGAAGGAAAGAGTAAGCGCAACAGGCATTTCCCGTAGCACGCTCTCTCCCGATCTGCACCTGATGTTCAGCATCACAGGTTTCCTACACAGGCCTGGAAAAATGCCCGGATGAATAATTCAGTAATTTCCTGCAAACATATGAAAACATATTACGTTGCAGTCTGATTAACATTTTATAGCCGCTGCCAGGCTTTCATTTCAAATTGTTAGGGTTAGTGATAATGTGGAGTTTAATGCCAGATTAACCAGAGAACATGAGCATGTCATAGTGAACACTGAAATCTTCAAATCCAATTGAGTGTGTAAGCAAATGGAGATGGAATTTATGGCGCATGTGAGAGGACGCAGAGCAGTAATGGGCCTTATGAGCATTTATCACACAATGTTTCAGTCTTCCTGATGCTTGATGATTAGTTTTAAATGGTTTACGGGGGACATTCATACAGGAGGGAGCCCATGAACAGCCTGTAAATTACAGCATCACAAGCCATAAGTTAGCCATAAGGGGGCTATAATTCATCCACATACAGCAACAGTGCTATATCTGTCTTAACTTTAATCCTAGAAGACATGTTGTAGTAGAAGGGGGATGAATTTGGAGCAGTTAATAGATGCCCAAAATGCTATCACACATTCTCTTTGCACTGTCAAATTAATATTAATACATAGACACTTTCCTGTTATGTGGATTAACTTGTGTAACTCATGACATAATAAGACCAGTTCCTGTTGTCTGTGTTTGAATACACTTACCGCAGAAGATACTAAGAATGTAGACACAGTAAAGCAGAGTGAAATTCTTGATCTTTTACATGCTTAGTATTTTTTTATTTTATTTTGTACATCCTAGTCTTCACCACAGGTTTTTTATTATTATTATTCATATTTGGTCAACTGCAGCACCAGACCATGTTCATCAGTGTCTCCTCTCCAAATGTGCGTGTCATTTCAGATTTATAATGGCTGAGCTGATTCAAACCGAGAAAGCCTACGTCAGAGATCTACGGGAGTGTATGGATGTAAGTACTGAAGCAAACACATACACAGACGCTCATTTACCTTTTTTTTTTTTTTTTTACTGTTTTTATACAGTTAGGTGTTTCCTGACTTCTAGTGAATTACCCCCGCTGTGATTTTTTTAAATGTTGTTATCTTAGTTTATATCTTTTGTCCTTATATGTGTGCACATTAATGATGACAAAAATGATTAATTGTAATATGTAATGTGATGATCAGATGAGTTCGCACAGATATATTTCAAGGTTTTTAATGAATTATGCCCTGGTGTGTGTTTGTGCAGACGTACCTGTGGGAGATGACCAGCGGTGTGGAGGAGATTCCTCCTGGTATCGTCAACAAGGAGCACATCATCTTTGGGAACATGCAGGACCTCTACGAGTTTCATCACAAGTCAGTAGAGCGGTGACCCGCGACATTCTCTATTCTTTACCGTCAACATTGATTGTTCCTCCTTTAAATCTTTCTGTCTCTGTACAGTATCTTCCTGAAGGAGCTGGAGAAGTATGAGCAGCTCCCAGAGGATGTCGGCCATTGTTTCGTGACTTGGGTAAGAGATCTACAAGTAATGACTTTTATATTTCAGTTTGTTTTTGTGTTCCCGAGCTGTTATTATACCTTCACCCCTCAACAATTACAATTCTTTTCTATATGATTAGGTCCATATTAAGTTTAAATACAAACCATATACAGTGCACTAGGCCTATAGAGTATTACACATTTTTCTTAAAGTTGAGACTCTTGGTATCTTGTGAGTAAAGTACTGATGTTGTTTCTCCTGTTCAGGCTGATAAGTTCCAGATGTATGTGAACTACTGTAAGAACAAGCCTGACTCCACTCAGCTCATTTTGGAACATGCTGGACCCTACTTTGATGTAAGTAACTACCGGTACTGCTTGATGTATAATAACTTAAACATTTTGTAATCCAGACAATGCTTCTTGGAGTTTGGTGTAAATAAAGCATCTCCAGGGAGTTTTATGTGTTATATAATAATCTCTCTTCAAAATATTTGGTCTGACATTGGCGGCTTTTTTTCAGTTTTTATTTTGAGCTCTCAAGGTTTGTCTGAACAATACGTGTGTTAGAATAATGAAGACCTTAAATTCTGTAAGACATGCATCTGTTTCCCTTTTTGATTTACAGGAAATCCAGCAAAGACATCGCCTTGCCAACTCCATCTCCTCTTACCTGATCAAACCAGTCCAGAGAATCACTAAATACCAGCTCCTTCTCAAGGTACAGCATGCCTTTAAATACATGTAACAGGATATCTGGTTTAGCATCATTCACTTTTTGCAGGCAAAACAAAATGCATACAGAAGGAACTTAACCCTTTAGCAAAATAATGAATGTGTTCTTTACCTCCTGATTTAAATGTCTGTATGTCTCTGTTTGTGTGCTTCTGCTGTAGGAGTTGTTGACATGCTGTGAGGAGGGTAAAGGTGAGATCAAGGATGGTCTTGAAGTGATGCTCAGTGTCCCCAAGAAAGCCAATGATGCCATGCACCTCTCTATGTTAGATGGTGGGTATACACACTTACACACACGCCTCTGCTATTAATAGAATGGTTTATTGATAGTCGCCTGTACAGCTGCTCACTGAGTGTCTTCGGAGCGCCTGATGTTTCCTATTCATTGAACTTTCGTGACTCACTTTTAATTAATTCAGCACAAATTACTCAGCTGTGAGTCATCAATAACTATACTCAACTTGCCTCCATTTGCCACCCACGAATGTGTTTGTTCATACTGTACACACACGCAAACACCCCTAAATTGCTCTTTTTCCTCCTCTCCCTTCAGGGTTCGATGGGAACATTGACTCCCAGGGAGAGTTGATACTCCAGGAGTCCTTCCAGGTATGGGATCCCAAGACTCTGATCCGGAAGGGTCGCGACCGACACCTCTTCCTCTTTGAGATGTCCCTGGTCTTCAGCAAAGAAGTCAAAGACTCCATCGGGCGCAGCAAGTACCTGTACAAGAGCAAGCTCTTTGTAAGTAATGCACTGTTTTATCAGACTATATTTTATCAGACTTTTTTTTTTTTCTACAAATTATGACAGCTGAAAAATCAATTAAGATGTACTGTGAAATTTACTGGGGCCATCTATGAATGATGCTAGGAAGCTATGGATGCATTGCTCATAATGTTTAAAGCACAAACTATCACATGATGACACCTGAGTATAGTTGTTATCATATACCAGTCATTATAGTTGCCTAACTCAAGATGCAGCTTGTGTTGCTCATGATATCAGACTTGAGTCATATCAGGTTTTGTTGGATCAAATCAAAATTTTCAAATATAAATTCAAGCTGGACCCAACCTAAGACTGAGTAGGGCTCAAAAGTGTGACTTAAAGACCCGGTTTGATTCAGGTCTGATCCTTGGTTTTTGGGAGTTGGGTCAGCTGGAAGACCTCTATGACACACATTGTTTTTATTTTGGATACAAATTGTTAGCGCATCATTTTTTGTTTATGTATCATGTGAATTTGCTGACATGTTATTCACCCCCTCAGACGTCAGAGCTTGGCGTGACAGAGCACGTGGAGGGAGATCCTTGTAAGTTTGCCCTGTGGGTGGGCAGGACCCCGACCTCAGACAACAAGATCGTCCTCAAGGTATCAAGATGTTGATTTTAATAGTGAAGATAAAGGGGCAATGTTTAGTCACCCCAGTCATATTTACATTAACAATGTCATTTTGAATTAACAGCTTTAAACTCTTTTAATCTGGTATAAATGAAAAAATTAGAAATGAGAACCAAAATATTTTTGGTTCCACTTCCGGCACCGTACTAAGCTTACATAGACCCCCATATGATTCCCATCCTGCAGGAGCGGTCAAGTTGTTCTCGCATAAAGAAGAAGAGTCACTCCATGTCTGTAGTCCACCCCCACTAAATCCTACATAGTTCTCTCTGTTCAGCCAAGAAAGTTCACTCCCTGTAGGGGGTTAGAGTGTTAATTTCTGCTACTTATTCCCTCATCACACAGAAACATTAGCATAGCAGTTGATAGGTCATAATCCAAACTCGCAAGCAACTTGGTAGTTCTCACGTAGTGAGTCAGAAGCAATGTTTTATGCAGGGTGTATGTGTAGATATGTGTTTGTTTTTGAGAGAAAGTGGATCCCAGTGTATGTGTTACGATGTGTGAATGTGTGCTGTACAGCTATCTGTCTTATTACACAACTTCTGATGACCATCCTAATCTAGGTCTTATGTAACGCGGAGCCACAGCAGCCTTGGTGCTGCCGGTTGCTAAGTGAAGGAGGAAGAAGACACAGGCGAGGGTAGTCATATGCAAAATACAGTGTCGCATTGGCTCAGTGACGTAAATAAACACGGGGCTCTCTCTGTGGAGCCCTAAGTGGAGTTTAGGAGACGCTGTTGTCGTCATTTCACATTGTGTCTGAATATGGACGTGTGACTCAAGTACAAGATTGCAGGGATCAAAGCACTCATGTGGGATCAGACAGAACTATATAATTGCTAAATTAAACCTGATAACTGTGTTATGGGTCAGCAATTCATTCATTCAGGCAAAGTGAACAGGGCAGCTGCTTTTACTTCTCTCTGTTTTCACATCTCTTGTTGCTGATGTAATGTTCTGTCTGTGTCTGTATGTGAAAACACAGGGAAAAAAAACCACCTGGCTACACTGCGGACATAACAGCTGTACACACTAGAACCTGTAAATTTAACTTTTGTCCGACCCAATCATGTGTTGTGTCCCAGGCTTCAAGTATTGAAAATAAGCAGGACTGGATCAAACACATTCGGGAGGTCATCCAGGAGCGAACTGTCCACCTGCGTGGAGCTCTGAAGGAGCCCATCCACATCCCTAAAGCCACCACAACTAAACATAAAGGCAGACGGTAAGCTAACGGCATATTACTTTGAACTTGGTTTTTATGTTAATGTTGTTAATGACTTTAAATGTTAATTATGTTAGCCATCATAAAAATGATAATACAGTAAATTAATTTTGTATTTGCAACAAATATTTGAAAATAAATACAGTAGTACATTTCAATCAGTTTTCCAATAATGAACGTTAAAACTGCAGCTGGGCACAGCTTGAATCAACCATTGCAACCATACTGGAGAAAAACAATAGTGACACTACAGCGCAAAAAAACATCTCAGAATCCAGGCTGTAATAGTATATCAACCCAATCATTAGTATTTCCAGTAATCAATCTATAAAAACATAATGATTTTTAATAATAGTAAATGACTGTAACGATAATGTCTGCCTGCAGGGACGGAGAGGAGCTGGACAGCCAGGGAGACGCCAGCAGCCAACCGGATACCATCTCCATCGCCTCGCGCACATCCCAGAACACACTGGACAGTGATAAGGTAGGAACACACACACACACACACACACACACACACAATATCCAGGCATTCTTTATCCCCAAAATGTACTCGGCAGCACTTTAGTGATCCACAAAATAGACCATTTTTCTGTTTAATTTTATTTTTTCATTTCCCTTCTCATGTCACACTATTCAGTTCATTCAGGTATTATGTAGCTACTCTGTCATTGGTCCAGATCCATGTGCCATCACACATGATCGTCAGAAGCTGCAAACTGGTTAGATGCAGGCAACTCTCCTCAAGTTGTTTCCTGTGAAAGTGTCTGATTGTGTTAGGAGGAAGAAACAGTCCATCTGACAGAGCTTTAAAACAGTGTGTGTGTGTGTGTGTGTGTGTGTGTGTGTGTGGGAGAGAGAGAGAGAGAGAGAGAATCTTATCTCACTGGGAACAGGGACAGTCGGCCGTGGTTATATCTGGTAATAGCACCACAGAAGGCCTGTCCTCCTACGCTCAGTATGAGCAACTGTAAAGCTAACACACACACTTACACACCAGCACACATGGATAAAAAATCTTTCCATACATTTATGTCATACTAATTATAAAATATAGCAGTGGATGAGGTCATTATTTTCACACTTGAATTGGACTTCCCCCTGCTCGGCCTCATGCACTTGTGCTGTAATCAGGAAAATGAGAAAATTAGCTTAGCATGGTCACTGTGGTTGTTTAGCTAACTGTCAGCACAAAGCTCAGCTCTGTGGTTGTTTCACGTGACAGGAAACCAAACTGTAAAGGTGAGGAGTTGAGCAGTGTGCATGTGTGTGTCCACTTGTGTCAAAACTATCACAGACACTAATTAATTAGTCCTTGTTTTCCCTCAGTTAAGGACACACTCACACGCATAAACATACAAAATACACACAGTAACACGTGCAATATGAATTGTGCATCTCAATCTCACTTTCTGAATGCTTCTCTCTATCTCTCTCTCTGTGAGACCTCTCATTCAAGAGGCAGTGACAGTGGTGTGTTTGTGTTAGTGTGTGTGTGTGTGTGTGTGTGTGTGTGTGTGTGTGTGTGTGTGTGTGCCCATGTTCCTGTGTGTGTCTCTGTTTTAGTGACTGACTTGTGTGTCAGCAGCTTCAGCCTCCCACGCTCTCTTCACAGAGGATGCTCGTCTGTATGCCAGACAGGAGAGCACAGTTTTAAGTCCTCACAGCTATCGATCTCACACTTTGCTTCAAACGTAGAAATATTCGGGGCGATCACTCTGTTTTTTTCCTCTAATTTTCTGGTGCGTTTTTTTTTGTTGTTGTTGTTGTTGATAGATGGACATTAGGGAGCTAAATTATGGCAACACTTGTTTAAAGACAAGGATGGATTAACCGCTCCGCTCGGGGGAAGAGACACACAACAGGGAATCATTTAACCTTCAATAGTCTGATTGTAAGCACCCGCAGAGGAGCGCTGTTGACAGCAGCAACTTTTCTTCTCTTCTAATGGATCAGGACTGTAATTATCTGGGGATGTTTTTCCCAGCGGAAATATTCCATAAAAAGTTACTATTTTCCAGACAACTGATGCTTACCCAGTGAGCATCTTCTCATTGTGATTCAGGGCAATTTTAGTGGATTGCTGTAGAAATCAGACTGCTGTAGAGTTTTCTAGCTCTTTGGGACTTTCTCTCGCAATGAGGGAGTGGAGGACAATGGAAAGGCTGGAGGACAGGAGCGCACATCCCGTTTCTCAGCTCCTCAGCTCTCTGGCTTTACCACACTACCAAAGGGTAGGTTGCAAAAAATGTGCTTTGCTGTATTTGAAAAAAGCACTATCGTGACATTTACACAGAGAACATCTCTGAAATGATTCATGCAATCTGTTTCTGTTGTAAAGGACACAAGGAACACTGTATGTACATTTCAACACTATGAATAAGGAGCACATGTCCAGCAGCAGTAAACCTTTGAAAGCATGAGATGTGTGAATAATTTTAGTCTGCTGGGAATGTGGCTACAGTATTATTAACTGTATGACTAATAGTATAACTTGTGTATAAGACTTTGTTCATCTGCCATCAAATCTTATTTAATATAAATGCTCACAAGATGACTGAAATTATTTAAGGTTTTATGGCTCAATATTATTTAATATAAACATATGTTACTTTTTCTTAGAAAATTCGCCTTTCTTATAATAAAAACACAAGCTCACAAGTTGCAAACTGCTGATGATTAGTAAAGAATGAAGAGCTTGAAAACATGAAATTGAATTAGGACAAGCTAATTAATTTGCATTTATTGTGTTCAATAAAGCCAATTAATGTTAACTGTGTCCCAGACAATCAGAAATTAAATGCTTTTGTATTTCATGTTTGTACAATAACAGAATTTGTGCTCCCTCTGGTGTTCTGTTACTGTACATCTTTCACCTGCGAGTACAGAGCATGCATTGAAGCATTGATAGCAGCTGCATTTTCAGTCCCGTGTTGAACGGAGATACCTTTGACAATAACGAGTGAGCAAAATGACTAATTCCACCTTGTTCTGCCTCCATCTAATATTGCTTTTCTTTTCATAGACACTTAGATGGTCAGAGTCAGATCGTCAGAGTGACGTTTTGTTCAGTTGTGCTAGAATGAGTCACCAATCGTCAGTGCATGTACACTTACACTTATTTTACAGTGCCGCTGGAATACCTGTGCAGTTAGCGAAGGACGTTGAGTGGGAATATTTGGTTTAATTTTCTGAGAGCCCATTAATTCCATTTAGTGATGTCAGAAGTAATTTTACTGAACGATCATGCTTGTTGCCAGCAGCTTATAGTACCAGGTACTTATACAGTAATATGTTGACTTTTTAAAAAATATTTGTGGCAAGATTATTAATATGCAGGAGAAATAATACAATTTAAAAAATCTATAGTGGAGCTCAAAAAGACTGGATTGTCCTGTGTGCTGGTATACAGTACTGACTAGATGAGATACCTATGAACAGTAGCTATTATGAGACACTCTTTTATTAAGTGTTTCAGTCCTAAATATGACTGCACACTGGCTCCACATATACTAATGGCTGCAGGCTATCTTCTGGGAAAAATCAATGTTTTCCAAGATTCTCATTCCTCCTTCGTCAATTTAGCAATAATCTAATCACAGTTTGTCATTACACACATGCATACTGTATTTAGTTTCACATTATTTTGTTTTATGACTTGTTGGACATAATTTATGGTCAGTGAGTCTCATGGAGACTGTATTCATGCTTTGTACAAACATGTGAACAGTGGAAATAAAATGAACAAATATCAGCATTTGTTTACAGATAAAGATCAATAGGTTTTTGCAGACTTCACTTCTGCCCTCCTTCCATTTCAGCTGTCCGGTGGCTGTGAGTTGACAGTGGTGATCCATGACTTTGTGGCCAGTAATGGTAGCAGCAGTGGGGAACTGACGGTGCGCCGAGGCCAGACTGTGGAGGTTCTGGAGCGACTCCACGACAAGCCGGACTGGTGCCTGGTGCGGACCACAGACCGCTCTCCGGCCCAGGAGGGCATCGTACCCTGCTCCATGCTCTGTATCGCTCACTCCAGGTCTTCCATGGAGATGGAGGGGCTCTTCAACCACAAAGGTAGGAGGATATTTCCTTGGATTTTCATACCCGCACTTGCCTGGTGGACTGGAAGTTATTGCTCATATTGAGGCACATCTGGGCACTTTTGTTTGGAAACTGTAAGGGTGGCCTGCAGAATCTTATCTCACCTAACAGCTGCCAAGCACATATGGACACTTGAAACATTAGGGAACAGCTTCTGGGGAAGCACATACTGTACATGTATTTCTAGGTGTTGCTATGCAACTGTGGAAAGCCCGCTTGAAGCACAGCTCTCTTTTAATTATCTTAAAATAATTTCAACCTTTGAATTCCCAGCACTGTTAACATCCGCAGATCTTATTACTGTCAGAAACCCTTATTTTGTCTTAAACACGCAGCAGCATGCCTCTCCATTGTAACAAACATAAAATATTAAACGACCTCATGAGGGTTCAGCCCTGAAAGATATGATGTCAGAACCTGTATCCGTTGTTGTGCCCAAAGGGTCTTATTAAGACGAGTCAATAACGTGGTTCCCAAGGTTTTTTCCACAGTATGTGTGTGTGTTAACATCACACCAGCTCTGGTTACAGCAACAGAAATATTGGTGAATCATGTCCTGCCAGAAAATTAACTTCACTTTATCAACACAGCAGATTGATGTGGGAAATGTGGGAATTTTTCTGCATACATGGACACACACGTTATGCATTCACTAGTCCGATATATATATATTTGGATATATCAGACTAGGGAATAGAATAGGATACAACTTGGGCACAAATGTGGCCACCCTGCTGAAACAAAAATACATTTGATTACATGCATATGTTGGTTCATGACAACGTGTAAGATTTTCATTTTATTTCATTTCTTAGTTTAAAATCTTGGTAACTCCATCCCATCCTTTTATACTCACATCCTTAAAAGTCAACCTGGGGCTAAAATCAAATATTATTGTAGCATGTATTTGGTTCAAGGTCTCTGACAAAGGCCTAGCAGCTGGCTCAGGTGGCCGCTAGCTATTCTTGTAGTGGTGATGGTTTCTTTATCGAGTAGGTGTGGTTCTATCCAGCTCCGTATTCTTGTGAACTGTTGTTGGATCTGCTGCTGTGATGGTGACTGGTTCCTTCATTGTTTTGCGCTGTGAGCACCAGTTCATGGTATGATGCAGTGACATCTGCTGTCTTACTGTTACTGACATCTCACTGAGCCTAGGCAGTCAGGGCTGATTGTAGCCTTTTCATGATACTAAATAAATGATCTCATCTCAAATTCTATATAGATTGATAAATAGATACTGTGATGCATTATTTGCCTATACTATACATACACACTGTATATTCATATATTTTTCTTGTGACCAAAAACACTAAACAAAGAAAAAATATAACTAACAGAAGGAAGTGAGAGGAAAGGACACCATACACAGACCTGACCCTCATTTGACGCTTGGTTCGTTGGAGTTATGAGCTGCTGTCATCATGTCTTGACGGAAGTTTCTGCTTGTGCCTTTCCCTCTTTAATCTGGAAGAGTGGGTGAGAGCTGTACTGCTTGTTTCTATGGTAATATAGCGTACAAATATTTTGCTGGCAGCCTCTTTGTAGTCAGAATGAGAAAGGTCTGCATTTGTATTTCAAATTATAGGATGCTCGGACTGTACACAGGAACTCACGACTTTGGAATTAGCTGAATGATTTACTAGCAGAGCACAGGAAGAAGGGTAGAATTTCCCAGCTGCTGATTTTACGCTTTTAACTGCAGCTTCACTGTTTCTCATCTCTGTTTGGCTTACAGAGGCTCTTGTTTTCATCTGGCTTTCCTTGGTCTCTTGGCTGCGCCTAACTAGCCCTTACTGTTTGTATCTGTGTGTTTGTGTGGCCAGAGGGAGTGATGAAAAGGAGCTTCTCACTGCAGGGGGTTGCTGTGGTCGAAAAAGGTTGCTGCTGAGGAGGAGGAGGAGGAGGACAAGGATGACAAAAAATGTCTTTGCTACTTTGTCAGCCTTTTGAGTTTACTGACCAACCATGTAGGCCACTTTATCCAAAGTTACGGAAGGGTGACGGTTTAGGGGATTAGTGTTCTCCGGGAAATCTCCCCTTTTCCTGCTGTGTCTCACAACCAGGAATAATTGACTGTTGGGGGCCAATGTCTGTGTCTGGAATAACAGAATAGAATCGAATGGCTCACATGCAGTAGGATTAGCCTGCAAAGTGTATAGCTGGCAGCTGGTTGTCTGCTCTGATTATAGGATGTTTTAGTGTGAAATAACAGTAGTTCACATCTATAGTATGTGTTCAGTGTGTGTTTTCTAAATGTTTAATTAAGTCCTGTGTTGTTCAACTAGCTGCTGAAACCTGTGCAAAGCTACACATTCCTGTGAAATTGGGTTTAGAGTTCATCTACATACTACACATACATACATACACATCACATTTTCGGTTTGATTTCTGGAATCCCCCCATTTACCAAAACGTGCAGGTTGACTCTCGACGCCTCGCAGAATGAAATAAATACGAAGGTAAACACTTAATGACAGTGTTATTGATAAAAGTATTCTGTAAGGAGCAGAGAGTAAGTGCAGGCGGTGTATGTACAAGTGTGTGCGTGTCCTTACAGGAAAGAGTGTGTTTAGAGCCCAGGGAGACACACACACACACACACACACTCAGTTAAACAGGGAGATCTTTGTGCATGTAGCCTGCATAGCTACTCTAGACTGCACAGTGTGTCCGATGAAGTGAAGATGTAGGGAAACAGAGTGAAGTGTTGAATATATATAGCAGTAGTTACAAAACTCAGACCCTTGAAAACCCCCAATGGAGATTCTGAATTCTAGAAAAACAATCTTAAGTTTGAAAGCCACCACTGAATATGACACAGATTTTTTCACTGAGCATTTTGCTGTTCACTTCTCTAGGATTTTATAACCAAGTCTATATTTGTTCCAAGCATACTGCACAACTTGTATGCATCCTAATGCCTGTAAAATATGCACCCGCCCACACAAACTGAGTGGGTGCTTCTACAAAGGGTAATACGGTAGATGTGCTGCATGCTTACAGACATTCCCTTGGAATAGGAGAGGCACAGTGGAGGCTTGCCCAATATCCTCACAGCAGCCCACTCATGAGGGAGGGAGGGAAGGAGATACAAAGAGAAAGAGAGAAAACATCCTACTCTCTAATGCAGCATTTGACTTTTTCTTTTTCCTCGCACTAGACTTCACACTTTCTCCCCCTGGAATTTCAGCGACGCACTTACTGCAGAATTATTTTTACTTTTAACAAAGCCATTTCAATAACAATTTGAGGTTTTGCATAGGAATATAAAGTCAGTTGTCGTACCTGTGGAGATGCTGTGAGGGAATATTTCAATTCAGAATTCCGGAGGCTTGATATTTGACTGACATGGCCCATGGAATCGAGTCCTTAGTGTCTCTAAATCCATTTTACTCCATGGATTCAGCACAGGGTGGACACTCTGACAACTGCAAGTTCTGGCTGCTGGACCTGGGTAGGTGCCTCGATCATGTGTAACACATGAGAAACGATAATGTGTAGGACACAAGTAATTCTCTTGCTCTTCTGCTTACATAAACATACAATATTTCTATGTCAGGGTAGGTTTTGCTTGATAAAATGTTTGCTCCGTTTTTGGATTCTCTACCAGAGTTTGATATGGAGGTTGTAACGTGTCTATAAAATGCTGTATTTGCTTGTTATGTGGAGATAAAATTGCAATTTCTGCTATACAGCGGAAAAAGACTGGAAAGTTGAGAAAGAGAAATTACAAAAGTGTTAAGTTGTTCTAATTTACCAGTTTGAAAATATGGAAAATATGGTGATAGAATCTGAGTTAGGCTACGCTTGTGATCGTACGACATAAAGATGCAGTTTTTGCTCTCAAAGCATGCAGGGTCAAACAGCTGGTTGAAAAATACAACAGTTTCAAGTGTGACAATGACACTATTATTGTGCGAGAAACTACTACAGTTCTACAGTTTTGTCTTTTTGTTTTGACAGCTTTTCCTTGTTTGCTGTAGATTCTACCTTAGCTATTTTCAAATGGGTTTAATGCAGAGGGCATCCACTAATCAAGTGTGGATTATGATGTGGCATTATGGTAGTGAAAGTAATTTGATGAATGCACCGTTATGTGATGAGATATTAAATCTACTGAAATCACAGTGAAAAGATTATATCTTTGTGCCTATCTGTATGCCAGGTCAGGCGGGTGCTGCACAGAGGTTATTGTAGTCCCCAGGGAGAGAAGAAAATAATGAGGTTATATAGAATACAACAGGAAAATGAGGAGCTTCTCACATTCCCAATCCTTTTTCTGTTTAATGTTACATGTTGCCAGCTGTTTACAGTCTAATAAAGCCTTAAGAAACACTAAAATATCAGACTAGTTTTGCCAGAATGTGTAGCGGGTGGTCTCTAAATTCTTCCATATCTCCCATCCCAACTCCACGCCCTTCCTAACTATGGCTGTTGGTGGCAAGCCCTCTCCAGCATTGTCCACATTTTTACAGATCAGCTAGCCAAACCCCCTGGAGCTTTCCCACACGCTGCACCTCCGCCCCTAAAAGCTTTTCTCCAACCACACCGACTGATGTTTGTGTGTGTTTGTATCGCTTCTCTTGGGGAAGATAAGACCACACGAAAGATGCTCCCCTGGTGACACCTCTGGAATCCCAGGCATGCTTCTGTGGAGCTGCGCAGACTTTCGGGATCACTCCAGTTGTACAAGAACCCCTCCCCTCCCTCCTATTCTGAGACGCAGGCACACACACAAAGTTGTAAATCTAGCATGTTCTTTGCAATAGCATGAATGAGCAGTGACTGAATTATGATAGTAGCTCATACATAAATTAGCAGCATCTGAAGATGGTGGGTCTCTTCTCAGGAATATCAGCCCACAGATTTAAACTGAGACGATGCTATTATTTGGAGGTTGAATACAAATCCAAATTTGCCTTTGCATGTTCAGTATTAATGCTGACATTTGTATGTTTAAGCAGGTGGTGGAGGCAGGTACTAGATATTTTTTAAATGTTTCAATGTCTGCACATGCAGTATATGTTGTTGTACATGCATGTGCATTTACTATATGTACACTCATGCAGTTTGTTTATCCTGTGTCAAACGCTAATGCTACATGAAGATATACAAGTGTATGACTCCAATGATCATCACAATCGCCTCAGCATTATGATGCTCTAATTAGTCTACTGATGAATTCATGAATCTGCCTGAATGTAACATCATTTTAAGTCAACATTGATGCGTAGCCATGTCAACGTACTGGTTTTGCTAGGGCTTTAAGAGTAGAGCAGAGCGAAGTAAAAACATACTACCATGTCAGGCGATATTCAGAAGACTATGCAAAATAAAGCTTCACAACGGCGTTAGTCCCACCCGTGGCTATCATGAAAGGCCTTCGAGGCGGCCTTGCCACGACAAGCCATATCAGGTAGCAGGGAGAGGACCCAATTGCAGACAGGCGAGGAGGCTGAATCAGTCCAAAGGTTTATTTAAACAACAAAAACTTACTAAGCTCTGGCAGGGAAACACCAGGAACAAGACACCAAGATCACCAGCAACATCCAAAACATCAAACACTGGAACATCCAACACAAAGAACCACAATGAATCACATAATCCACAAATCACCAAGAACCAAACGCAGGGAAACAACCACACTATGAAACACCGACAATGACGCCACAGAGAACAAACGGAGAGGACCGGTATATATAGGGGAGGAGATATATATAGGGAAACAGACACAGGTGAGTAACAAGACACAGGTGCAATCAATCAAAAAAGGCAGGAAAAGAACAAAGACAGGAAATAAACAGCACACAATGAAACAAGAACAGTAATTTCAAAGTAAAACAGGAAACACAAAACCAAAAAACACACAAGTCCACACTAGGGTCCTTGGGATCATGACAGTGGCACTGATTGGCTAATCGTTAATCCCCCTGCAGTGCTCATTGGATAATCAGTTTTTCAACCGAGAAACTGCTGTTTCCTGTCATAATGCCATTCAAAGGATGGATACACAGGTCTGGACAGACAAGAACAAGATGTCTTAGATCCAAAATTGCTCCAGAGACAGAGACGCCAGTTTACTAATTGAGTCAGGATAATAAATTGTCCTAATAGGGTTTTGCTACATTACGTTTAGTCTCTTGCAGCTTCGGGGAAATGGCCAGCTATTAAATTTTTTTGTATGCAGTGTCAGCCTAGCGCCAATATATGCCCCTAATGTATTTATTGTTTTTACATTTGGGAATTCTGCATTTGTAAGTACAAGTTTACCAGATGGGAGGGATGGGACCACATTTCCTTTCCAGTTGCTAACTTTGTTTTGGGCCCAAGAATGAAAATGCTACTTGTGAAATAGCTCAAAATTCTATGACTGTAAACTGTAGGAAACACAGTAGTTTATGTATCCAGGTAGTACAACATCGAGACAAACTGAATTATCCACTTAAGAACTGAAGAAGCCTCTTGGATAAGTAGTGAAACATCTTCAAATCTACTATTTCAGTCCAGTGGATTATTCATTTTGTCTTGATGTACTTTAGTAGCTTGAAGAGATTGAAGTGTCTTTAAGAATTGTATCTTAATAAATGCAGTTTTACTTCAATGTCATCATGTCAAAAAGCACGGCTTATTTCCATGACTCAAATGTAATTCTCAATAAAACAACAATGATTATGTGAGGAGGACAAACTCTTAGCTAGAGTCTCCCCTGCAAACAAACTATGTGTCCCCAGTTTTTGTTTCCCATGGATGAGAGCCTGACCAGCTGTTCCTGAGGTGTCTCCACAATGAAAGACACCCCGCAGGGCAAAGGGCAAAGGTCATGCCCTCTGTGTGTGTATGTGTGTCTCTAGGGTTATTTTCTACTAGGAGGAATGTGTCAAGGCTGCTGACCCCATGTTTCACCCATTTACACTCCTGTTAGCACGACCTCTTCAGTCTAATCGGAGCGTGTGGATAGCACCAGATGCTTATCTACCTGTCAGAGTGTGAACATTTTAGTCATGACACATAAAGGACAGGACGTAGATTTTTATGCCTTTTTAAATGTTTTTTTTAGCCAAAAGCATCACATTATCCATGGTTCTATTATTACTGAAGCTATATTTTATATTTAAGCCCATCACATTTCCAGATAAATAGATACATGGCTAGTGAAGCTTATCCTCTGCTAGTTTATAATATTAAAATTGATGGAATTCTAATTTTAATATTGGCAATTTATTGAGGCAGTATTCCCGTACAACTTAGATCACAAGGGCAATCATCTCAGTTTTACATTTTGTGAGTATTTGAATGACATTCAAAGGGATAAAAGTAATTGTTCCTCACCCAATTGGTGTGAATTGACAGTGTAAAATATTTGTCTGCTTAATTTGCCCCGCAGCCTCTGATGTAATAGCTGAGACGTACTTGTTAACGGCATGGTTACATGTTAGGTTGTGACCTCAGCGTGTCTCTGTTTGCTCTACATGAGAAGTCCTGGGTCCTGTGTCTGGCTCCCTGGTTCATTCTTTAAAAGCACAAGTACACAAGTAGGTGTGTGCTGTAAGTCATCAGTGTTGTCTATCAGTTCTTATAAAAATAGCAGAAAGGGGCCTGGTTTACATTCGAAAACAACAGTTGTGCGATGCTTAAGTGTCTACTTACAGTTATTTACCCAAAGTATTCAGGACTTTAAAACCCTAATAATTCAAAGCCCTAGCCAGGACCTGTACTTTTTGCTTTTAGTATGAATAATGGATGAAATTTACTGATGTTATCTACTGAAGTAACAATATACAGAACTCATAAAGGAAGGTTTTAATAGACCTTGGAGACCAACAATAGTAAATGCTCAGGTATTCTGTGTCATCAGAATTACAGCCTTAAATAGGCTCTATGATTGTACCCATGACTAAAACATTCCAGAGCAGTATCGTAACGAACAGTTGTGACTCTGGTTTTCATTTGGTACTGCAGGGGGGAGATGGGCTTTGTCAGAGCGAGATGGTGAGAGGAGTCTCAGATACGATGGCTTTAGAGTCTTAAAGGTGCCTGATGTGGGAGATGATTGTTATTCTGGGAACTGTGCTTTCTTCTTCCCTCACATGCGATGTGAGAACACATGCTTCGTATCAGCAGAGTGCAGTAAAAATGAGTCTCCCAGAGGCTGAATGACTGACACGCATGTTCAGATGCGGATGCGTTCATTCAGGCTGTGTGAAAGCGTCCAATGAGGGAAGGCAGCATTTCCACACCTGTCATTCATAAGAGCCACTCAGCTTGGTCACATGGTTTAATCTTTAGCAGCTGCATCGTTTTAACCATTTGAATAGCTAAATGATGGAGAGGCTGAAGCCTGAATCTCTTGAACCTTTTATTCTTTAGTTCTTTAGTTACTATAGATCATTTATTCTTGTATTCAGACTTAAGTTAATATATTTCTCAAAAAGATTAAAACATTTCATTGTTTTCTTTTCTACATTTAGCTTTGAAGCTCAACAACTCACTATGTGATGCGATAGGAGGAGAGTGTCGTCCTTGAGTCAACTCCAGCCCCCATAGAGATGCACTTGTTTTTGCAGGCAAGCCCTCTCTGGAAGTCATGTGATAGTCTGCACAGTGAGAACATCATCTCCTGAGATCTTCCTGCACCAAGAAATCTTTTTCTGATTTAGCTACAGCTCTGATCCGCTTTGATAGAAAACATCAGTTTAGGAGGATATTCAGATGTTTTGATGAGAACTCTGTATCCCAGGAATGTGTCCCAGTAGGGTATTTTGATAGATAGTAAGAAGTACTCTCCTCATTCTTGGATTGCCGAAGTTCTTTGTCATATCAAGAGGGTTATTTTTTTTTACCTCGCTCTCTTGTATTGGCCGCAGAGTAAGAGATACTCTTAAATCATGCTGTTACCTTTTGTTTAACTGTTAAAGTCTTACAGGAGATGAAAGGTCTTGTCCAGGGAATGCTGTGTGGTGTCAGAGTTGGGGTCATGTTGCACAGTGTGACAGCACACAAAGAAATCCAACCTCAACATTATCATCCCAAGACTCCTCAGTCAGATAGCTTGTTGAGCCAGTCGAGAGGTTTTGTTTCTTCGTTCAGTAGCGTGCAGCAGCATTTTTGATGATGGTAAAGAAAACTAATGTCATGGCAACTGAGGAGAAAGGGGGGTTTTAGGCTAAAGATTGGTAGGAGAACAGGAGTGAATGACCAGACAGGTGAGACAGACAGGTGGATGTATGTTTGAAGTATTCAGACAAAGCCTCAAGCATCCCTTTGTCCTGTGTTAGTTTCTCATCGCTCCATTACTAGTCGAAGAAGAGCATTCCTCCTACAGATTCCCCAAGGAGCCGCCATCTCTGTGAGGAGGAGGCCAGCCTGCCTACTGCACATAACACATACAAATCCTGTGCAAACAAACAAATGCTCACACATTTTTTTTTATCATATACCACATCTTTCCTTTATGTTCTCTTACTACTGCAAACTCACATATGCATACATGGTGACTATAATGTTGTTTATGCTTGTTACGCTTAAAAAAAAACTTGTAGCATACTGTAACCACTGATTGAGTATCTAGTTTAATATATAAATAGAGCTTCAGTGCAGGAGGAAGACAAATAAAACCTGGCAAATCCAAATTGTAATATTTATGACCAAATGAGGCATATTGAGGTATATTAATAATTGAAGTTTAATTTATAGATGGAATAATGGCATACTGCACACTTCTCGGTTGAATAGACTTCAAAATATAGGATTGTTTTGCTGCTGTTACAAGCGTTTGTGATGTAAACAAACCTTTTACAGCACCAGACAACATTAATCACATGGGTTAGTTGTTGTCTAGTGTTAATCCCTGAATTAAAAGGCCTGTCAATCAATGTAAGACTAATAGCAAGTTCCAATCTTGTGTTTAGATATTTGGTGAGAAAACCCTTTTGTCTAAATTTGGATCAAGGACTGTGCCTCTGTACTTGTGTTAATATCATTATCAACCTCCCCTTTCTTTTCTCCCCCTCACTCTTAGACACCTTGTCTGTATCCAGTAATGATGCCCTACAACCAGGATCCAGCCAAACCCTGGGTCCTCACAGCTCACCAGGCCCCAAACGTCCTGGGAACACCTTAAGGAAGTGGCTGACCAGCCCCGTACGGCGGCTCAGCTCCGGCAAAGCCGATGGCCACGTCAAGAAGCTCGCCCACAAGCACAAGAAGAACCGCGATGCCACAAGGAAGAACATGGACACAATGGCCGGCTCGCAGAAGGACTCTGACGACAGCGCCGCCACGCCGCAGGACGAGACACTGGAGGAGGTAAGAACAGATAAAGCAGTGGATGACTGATCCTGTCAGAACATTCAAAGACACAGTTTTGCTTCTGACCTACCAGCTGACAATCATTGTTCCTCTTCTCTCTCTTTCCAGCGTATGCGTAATGAGGGGCTGAGCAGTGGTACCCTGTCCAAGTCTTCCTCATCAGGCATGCAGAGCTGCGGCGAGGAGGAAGGAGAGGAGGGGGCCGACGCTGTCCCTCTACCTCCCCCTATGGCCATCCAGCAACACAGCCTGCTGCAGCCTGACTCCCAAGACGACAAGGTGGGTCACACAATCTAAACGCATGAGTGCACATACATAACTATACATGGTCACAGACAATGGTAGGCACAAAACACAGTGCACAATACCACCCAAGACAAATAAGGGTTGTGTTGCATTTAAGTTTAACCACAACAAAACTGATTTATGTGTTTTTGTACTTTATTTTGAATGGGCCAAACATGCTTTTGCTTCATCAGCAGAATGGTGGCACACAAATACAGATATCATGTGCATTAATTGGGGGGAGGGTTGAATGTTTAAACCTGGGTTTGTAAATCTAAAGAAAGACATTCTTAAAAATGTTATCCACATTAATCTTGATTTAAGCAGCCAGATTTTAGTGTTTGGTTCCATATAGAGGTGTATAAATATCACTTTACATCCACACAGAGCTTTTACTTTGGCACTAATAACTTTTCTTTTTTTCCTCTTATTTTCTCGATGGTTGCATGTTCCTTCCTTCAGCATTACGTTGATTTCTGTTCTGCTTCTCTTCTTTCCCAGTTTCCCTATCTCTCCATGTAAAACCACTTCATCATCTCCACTTTGGATCCATCTTTATTTAACTTTTTTCTTGCCTGTTTGTTTTCTGTCTTTCACCAACTAAATGTCATTCCCTTGGATTGTAATCGTTCTGCTGTTGCTGAAGTGAATGCTCCATTCACGTGTTGCTGCAGTGGCGAGGTGTTTGTGGGACTAAATGGTGAATTCCCATTAAGTCTGAATTTGAACAGGGGATCCTTTTAAAACTGTGCCTGCCACTATGCCTCAGACTGGGTTCTGTAGCAGACGCAAACTTTCTCTCCAATGGAGTATTAAGCAACACTGTTTGCTGTATATAAGTGGTTTGACCAATCATGGTGCTCATGCTTGAAGAGCAGTCCAATCCCAGAGCTTGCCCTTGACCTAAACCTACCTCATAACCCCTGTTCCCCCGAGACCAGCCTGTGATTGGCTCCGACTTGGCCCCCAATTAACCCTTTTATTAGGGAGATCACACCCACCAAGTCCTTATTTGGACATGTGGAATATCGGAGTCCAAACTCAACAATGGTGAGCCTGATCACATACACAGTAGTAGCCACTGAGAATGTATGACGCCTGTACGCATGCAGCACTGCCACGTTTTACATTTGTCATGTTTTGCACTTTAACCGTTAACTTTCTTTCTTTCTTTCTTCCATTATCTCTCTCTTTTTCAGTCCGCATCGCGGCTGTCCGCTCGCCCCAACAGTTCAGAGACACCCAGTGCTGCTGAACTGGTCAGTGCCATCGAAGAGCTGGTGAAGAGCAAGATGGTGAGATAGGAATCATAAACAAAACTCACAAGTACTCGCAAATGTGGCACATTTGTACACAGAACAATTCTGATAGATTTATGTACAAGCACACACACACTCTGGTGTTGTTGACAGAGAATGGCATCATGGCCTACTAGTCATCTGTCAGGACTGTGACTCACTATGCCAGCTGTCCACTGTTCCAACAAATGGGTTGTTGCACTCTGCCCAATATCCCAAACACACACATGCCCACTGGCCCACATACAGTACAGACACACACCAAAGTAAAGATAATACAGTTTCCTCTGGGGTCCTACAGATTTATTTTGATCCCTGTTAAATAAATGAACCATGCTGTCGAAAAGATAAATCACATACCGTAAATGCTCTTTCAGACTCTGTTTTTGGAGCTCTGTGACAGTTCTGTCTTTCTACCTCTTCCTTCCTCTGTTTCCCCCCCTTCTCCCTCACTTCCCTTCCTCCTCTCCTTGCCTCTGCCCTCCTCTTTCCTCAGTCACTAGAGGATCGCCCCAGTTCTCTATCAGTAGAGCAGGGCGACAGCAGCTCTCCCTCCTTCAACCCCTCCGACAACTCCCTCCTCTCCTCCTCCTCACCCATCGATGAGATGGAAGAGCGCAAGTCTGGCTTCCTCAAGAGAAGACAGTGAGTTATAAACCTGTGTCGTATTAGCGTTTTGATAAACAAAAGCTTCTTGAGTTCAATCAGTTAATCACGTTTGTCTTCATTTGTGTGCTTATATGGAACGTTTCTGATGTTCATCCACAGCTGAGTGCATTACATTTGTATTACATGGTGACAATTTCTGTTTTGTGTCTCTCAGTTATGTGCTTCTGGAGCTGGTGGAGACTGAGAGAGACTATGTCAGAGATCTGGGATCAGTGGTGGAGGTAAAAAAAAAAAATGAAACAGATATTAAAGTATCTTAACATAAGCTTTTAGAGATTTTTTGGTCAGTGTATGCTGCGTGTTTTACAAATGAGTCGACTTTCCTCCCCTCAGGGCTACATGAGCAGGATGAAAGAGGAAGGAGTCCCAGACGACATGAGAGGAAAAGACAAGATCGTCTTTGGAAACATCCATCAGATCTATGACTGGCACAAAGAGTATGCTGGCAGTCTTCTTCAGTTAACATATCCTACAAATTCCACTGCAAATAAAACCTGTTTTTAAAGTTGTATTATTAGACAGACAACATAAAATAAAAAAAACAACAGTCAGTACCATGTTCTTTGGCAGGTTAAATCATGTGTTCTCTCTGTTGATTGGTCCACAGTTTTTTCCTGGGAGAGCTTGAGAAGTGTTTGGAGGATCCTGACAGGCTGGCTCCTTTATTTGTCAAACAGGCGAGAAACGTCCTCTCTTTGTTCTGCATTTTGTTTTTTTGTTGAATGGTGGATTATCAAGTAGATTTTATTGAATTTAAAAGAGAGAGTAAGGAATTCACATTTTCTAAACTGTCATATTTTTTTCTGACTTCTAAAAGCTGACTTTGCTTTCTGCTTTTGTTTTCGATTGCAGGAGCGGAGGCTACACATGTACATCGTGTACTGCCAGAACAAACCTAAGTCTGAGCACATTGTGTCAGAGTACATTGACACTTACTTTGAAGTAAGAATGTTAAACCATTTTACACCATTGTCCAGGTGATCAGTATTTCCTAGAGATAATAATATCCTTATCTTTCATCAGGACCTTAAGCAGCGATTGGGCCACAGATTGCAGATCACTGACCTGCTAATCAAACCCATCCAGCGTATAATGAAGTACCAGTTACTACTGAAGGTAAATCCACCATGGTGTTTATCATTTTGCAGGCTGCATTCAAGCTAAGGAAAAGTACTCTTCATTTTGAACCTACCGTATCGATCAACACAATCAACATTTTTCTATACGTTTCAACTCTTTCACAGGATCTTTTCAAAGTTTCTAAGAAGGCTGGAGTGGATACGACAGAGCTGGAGGTAATGTCATGCCCAGGTTTCAGCTCAAACGTTCTTAAAGTGATGATGTACAATAATCCATCGTGTATGCTACTCACACACATGACGAGACTCACATTCCAGTCCTCAGTTCTTTTTTACTTGACTCTCATGCAAGCAATTTTGCAAGCAAGTTTGTTTTACTCTCATGTTCTCCTACAGAAAGCTGTAGAGGTGATGTGTGTGGTCCCCAAGCGCTGCAATGACATGATGAATGTTGGGCGCCTTCAAGGCTTCGATGTAAGACTTCTCTTTATCCCCTCAGAGTTGTGTGCATGTCTGTCTCTGCCTGTGTTTGTGCTTGGACAACTATATTAAATTAAAGGTAACAATGTCAGTTAGTTTAAACCCTGCAGAAATTAATTTCTAATTTCAGTCGACTGCCACCAGGTGTCAGTGTGCACTCATTTTTTGCAGATACCTTGCAAGTACTGTAGGTAGTTTGTGTATTGTATGGTATTAGACATTGCTTTTCTTTTTGTTTGTTTTTTCTCTTGCCTATTCCAAATTAAAGTTATGAAAACTGGTAAAAACACTTAGAAGAGCATGCTGTCCTCCGCTGCCCCTGTCTTCCCTCTGATTTCCTTTCCCTCTGCTCTCCCCCTTTCTTCAGGGTAAAATTGTGGCGCAGGGCAGATTGCTCCTCCAAGACACCTTCATGGTGTCAGACCAGGACGGAGGACTTCTGTCTCGGATGAAAGAGAGGAGAGTCTTCCTGTTTGAGCAGATCGTCATCTTCAGCGAGCCCCTAGACAAAAAGAAGGGCTTCTCCACTCCTGGCTACCTCTTCAAGAACAGCATAAAGGTTAGTGCTGCTCAATAAAACAGAAGAAAGCTACAAAATCCCACAAGTGATAAAATTACACTAACTATGGATTGCATGTTCATGTACTGTAGATTGAACTGTAGCTTCTTAATCAGGAAGCTAACGTCAAACTACCATTTTAACTTTTTTCCCTGCCACTCTTCCTCCTTCCTCTCTCTTCCTTCTCCTTCTTTCTCCCTCCTTTCCCATCTCATCACTTCAGGTGAGCTGGTTGGGTTTAGAAGAAAATGCAGACGACCCCTGCAAGTTCACACTCACCTCCAGATCATCCAGTGGCAACCTGGAGAGGTACACCCTCCATTCAATGAGCCCTGGAGTCAGTCAAGTCTGGATCCACCAGGTCAGCCAGATACTGGAGAACCAGCGCAATTTCCTCAATGGTAAGAGAATAATGTGCCTATTACTGTGCACACACAAAATTACAAGCTTACACCAAAAAATGATGCTGGACTTTTTTGTGTTGTGTTTCAACATCTTGGAACTGAATAATCTCTAGTTTTCTTTAAGGTTTCTGTCTTGAATTAAGAGTTTTTACACAAATATAATTTTGTGAGTGAAAGCTTGCCCCTCATCCTCTCCCACAGCTCTGACATCCCCCATAGAGTACCAGAGGAACCACGTGGGTGGTGGTGGGCCGGGCGGTCCACCCAGCAGTAGCAGCAGTAGTACTGGAGGCCTGCCAGGGGGCAGCAGCTCCAACAGTACCTCCAGCATGGGAGGGGGAGGTGGTGGCGGCGGCTCTGGAGGATCAGGGAGCAGCTCCTCCTCCCTGTGTGGACCTCGCTCCCGACCCTCCCGCATCCCCCAGCCATCCTCACGCCTCCCCCAGCCCGTCCACCACCACCATCCCCCGGGCCCTGAGGGGCCCGACAGATCAGCAGGTATGTGGTCTCCCTGCCACCCTCAATCCCCTCAGTCCCTCCCCTCTAACCCCTACTCAGACACCACCACAAATGGAGAGCTGTTAGCCTCAGAGGTGCCCAAGATGAGGAGGCTGGATAGTCCTCATGGAAGTAACAGTAATAACAGTAACAGGCCATCAGACAGCATGGAAGGCAGTATCAGACCAGGTCAGGGGGCCTATGAAGAAACCCAGAAACATCAAACAGCTGATATACCACAGATGGCCGTGGCTCCTCTGAATTTGCCCCTAAAAAGCCCTCGAGTTGGGACAGTTTCTCCTCTGATTTCACCTCAGTCCCCTGGTGGAGGTGGCGGAAAGGAAGCGTTTGTCCCCTCCAGTCCAGCTCAAAAAGGCAACTCTTTCTGGGCTATGGTCCCTGCTATGCCTCCCTCTCCCGCCAGCCGGCCTGGTTCCTTCTCCTACCCCAGTGACAGTGGTGGCGGAGGAGACTCTTTGGGCAGAGGAAGCCATGGGACGGCCTCTCATCACCGCCACTCCACCCACAGTAAGGACATAGACCGCATGAGCACCTGCTCCTCCACCAGCGAGCAGTCCATACACTCCACCCAGAGCAACGGGGTAAGATGCCAAGTCAAGGCCCAGGCAGTGAGGCCTAGAGCTACTCACTAGTCACTAACCCTGCCCTCACTGACTGGCTGTCAGTCAGTCACCTGCCGCTGGCTCTGAGAATGGCTTGTACATGCAACGACTACCACACTGGAGATTAACGGCTATCTGAGTGCACTAACTTCACCGACAGTGTGTGTGAGAGAGAATTCTCTGGCTCTCCCAGAATGTACTAACAGTGTGGATCTGACTCATAGAGTAACTGCTGTATCTGCTTTCTTAGAAACTCTCTCTGAGCTTCAGTATGCATTTGCTTCTCAACTCCAGCTAATAGACACTAACAGTTACCAAATGATTTAAAAACAAACGTTTTTCTCTTTGATATTTTTTATTCATACTTCAACGGGAATATTCTCATGCGATAATCAGTGATCTTTGTCATGGATGAGGAGCTCCTTCACATTTGACGTCCTTTCTCCTTTTTTCCTGTAGTCTGAACTTTGCGATGGTTAGCCTCAAGACTACACCAGCTGCTGTTTGCTTCACTTCAACCTGCTCTGTCTCTCTTCAAGCTGATAGAGTGTCTTCTATGTTTCTTCTTGGAAATACTTTTTTACCTTAACGTCACTCTGCCATTGGAACACATACATCTGTATTTCAGCATCTCTGATCTAATCAGATCATAACTTCTGCTTCACAACGTTTCAAAACATAACTTCTGTCTTATATAGTGACTTGTCACTCATCACTGTAGACATAAACGGTTGCTTTAACAATACCTCTGCAGATAAAAAGCATTTTGCAATGTTTCCTTTGCTGCATGCGTCAAGCATATAAGCAAGATCATTTGTGTGTGTTACCATTGATCAAAGCATGCATTTGATTGGTGTGAAGCGACTGATAAACTTTTGTACTTCCCTTTTTCAGGAATGTATGTGCATGTGTGTATTTTTGTGTGTATGTGTGTGTGTGTGTGTGTGTGTGCAAATGTACTGGTTTGCGTGCCTGTGCAGCCTCACATTGGGCTTTGATTGAACAGTGTTGTGTGTTTAAGTCTAAAGTTTTACAATCTTCTTCTCCGACAGAGTGAAAGCAGTAGCAGCAGCAGCGTGTCCACCATGTTGGTGACCCAGGACTATGTGGCAGTGAAGGAGGATGAGATCAGTGTGGTGCAGGGTGAGGTGGTCCAAATGCTAGCTAGCAACCAGCAAAACATGTTCCTGGTGTACCGAGCGTCCAATGAGCACTGCCCTGCCGCTGAGGGCTGGATCCCTGGCTATGTATTAGGACATACCTCATCCTCCATCACACCCGAACTCCCAGAAGGAACCATCAAGTAAGAATAAGAGACATTTCTTCTGTTCCTGAGACAAAAACAAGCAAGTGTAAATGTCATCATGAGTATGCAAAAATGGAATAGAAACTGAGATGTCTTCCTTCTGGTCTTGTTTGCTTTAGGAAATCATTATCATGGCACACAGCACTCCGCATCCGCCGAAAGTCTGAGAAAAGAGACAAAGAGGGTAGAAAGATGGAGAACGGCTATCGCAAGTCCCAGGACAGCCTGGCCAACAAAGTCTCTGTCAAGGTAGAGAGTGTGAAGATCACTCAAAAATAAATGTGCTCTCTGTTCTCGCTTTACATTTTAATTTGTGCAAGAAATCTAATTTTGTCCTTACATTACAGCTTCTAAATCCCAACTTCATCCATGATGGTATGTACACATTGTTGCATTTGACCAAGGAGTGGATGAGTGTGCGTGCGTGTGTGTGTGTGTGTGTGTGTGAAAATGATTTCTTTTAAAATTTTCCACATCTAGCCTTTCCTGTCATGGGCTTTTACTTTGAAACTTGTAACTTTCAACATGTAGAATAGATAGAAATATGTTTCAAGCTGATTTGGGATTCAAGGCACAGTATCACTTTCTCTCATCGTCTTTGACCTCTATTCTTTCTCTCCAGCTCCTCCAGAGTTCCTCATCCCTGTCAGCGATGTAGCATGTGAGAGTGGCGACAGTGTTACTCTGAGGTGTAAAGTGTGCGGTCGATCCCGGGCCACCGTCACCTGGCGGGGACCTGACAACAGCACACTGAGCAACAACGGACACTACAGCATCACTTACAGGTGACGGCATATATCTTGACTTAATTAGAAGTTTTTCTTCAAGCTGTTTTAAAACATAAGCAGTGTGTGTTTTTAAAGTAATAAAGAACTTACACAGATCCAAACTTTACATTGGCCTACCCGCTAGTGTTGGAGGAAAAGAAGTCCAGCTTTGGGCCAGATTTCTAAGTCCGGACCTCTTCACCAACAGTCTTCTGCTCAGTTATTCTGTTGTTGAAGTCTCAAACAGGTTCACAGAGACACTGGAGATGATCAGATCTTGATGCAATAGAGTTTATTTCTTAACAGAAAACAAACCCGAGTTAGCCCCGGAGCTGAACTGAAGACAGAGTGCTTATACAAAGTATTTTATAACACAAAAGAAACCAACCCATTCTAGGTGGAGATCAGTGATTGATTTACCTTTTTTCCCAAAGAACAACCTATCATTGCTCTGTAAATAATGGTGACATAATCTCTAAACTGGGATGGCCCGACCCCCTTTGTTGACTCCAATTAACTTTGGAAAGTGTCCACCAAACGCAGGTGCGAACACTTATCTGGACTTTCCCAGCTATCTTTCTTAAAAACACTGCTAACTATGCTGCTAACGATACTCCCACTGCCATATGCAGCAGCAGTGGCACGTCACCTACCCCCCACACACAGGTGTGGGGCAGTGTATGAGCCTTCACACACACAATCTCTTCTAGTGCCAAGTAGACACACATACACACACAGAGCAGTGATCTTTCCATACACACACACAAAGCAGTGAGCCTGCTGCACACACACACACACACCCTCCCCTTCGTACAGGCCTCACATTTGAAATGGATACAGATGATATATACTGAGTACATTGATTATCATTTACTATTCTATAACACAGCAAACTTTAACAAGAGGTTTTTTTTTCCAACACTAGTGTGCTGTTAACAAAGAATGTTATTGTAAGAACAAACACATTTAAAGACACAGCAAGGTTAGGGAGGAAGCCCCAATAGCATCATTCTGTTCTGAAGCATCAGGTTCATGGGATATGAAGCCTTAATTCTGATAAATATAAGTGCTACTGTACATTTGGAATCATGTGCAATTCACAAAGCATCATGAAATGGAGAAAACCTCAGGCCAGCATGGTGCATCTTATTTGATGCTTTACTTCTCCTTCCTTCTTTCGTTTTACAGTGAGACAGAAGAGGCAGCTCTTCGTATCCTGGGAGTGTCTGTAGAGGACAGTGGTGTGTACACCTGTGTTGCCACAAATGTAGCAGGCTCTGTCACCTCCTCCGCCAGCCTCAGAGTCTCAGGTGAGAGTCCCGTCATGGTATAAACCCTTTAACTATTCGTTTGCCAGTGAGCTACCTGGATTTGTTCTGTAAAGCTTAATTATTGGGTACATTGTGGTACAGTACTGTACACATTAATTGAACTAAAAAAAAAGGATAAAGTTCTTTCTAAATAGGAGTGCTTGCTTGGAAAGTTTAGAGTTACTGGTTAGTCTACTTAACCCGTTCTGAATACAATATGTGTTCTCAGGAACCCCTGATGATGGCAGTGAAGTCCTTTGGAAAAGCAGCTTTGAGTCCCACTACACAGAGATCACTGAACTAGGAAGGTAAGAGTGTACCAATGAAACCCTGTTAAATTTGAACTCTCACTATTTGACTGTCATTTGGTATTCCTTGACCACATCAAAGCTAATCAATTCTCACTCTACTGACAATATTACCAGTGGCAGTGATAGTAGTAGTAGTAAGGCAATGGTAAAGTAGAACTACAGGCAATTGAATAATGAGGAATTGAAATGTCTTGCTATTTGAATACTAATATCGGCTTTCTTATGACATAGACTGATCTGACGCATTTAAGTGCATGTATCATCCCCAACTAATTAAATCCAGTCCAGGCAAATTCACTATCAATACAGTAAATGTGAGGGAGACGATGAAAGAATGGTTGTCACAATTTGAAATAAGTAAAGCACCCACTTAAGGATTTGAAAGTGCACCTGAGATCCACAGTTCCGTTACAGTAAAAGTAGCGTAAATAAAATGTCTGATTCCCCAAACCTCAGCATGCAATGGTAACCCTCATTTCTGTTCCCCAGGGGCCGGTTCTCAGTGACTAAGCGGTGTGACCAGAGAGGGAGTAAACGGACAGTTGCAGCGAAGCACGTTAATAAGAAGCTGCTGCGCCGAGAACAGGTGCTGCAGGAGATCCGACTCCTACAGTCTCTGGACCATCCCAACCTGGTCAAGCTGCTGGACGCGTATGAGACGGCCAACAGCTACGTACTTGTACTAGAGATGTAAGTACAGTAGCGTTTCCATGTAGCTGGTGTGACTCCCCATTGTTTGAAAAATATGGTTTATTCCAGTGAATTTCAAAGTCGCTAATTACATACAAATGCATTATGTGTTTCTGTTTTCAGGGCAGACCAGGGACGTTTCCTGGACTATATCGTGAGCTGGGGCAACCTGACGGAGGAGAAGGTGGCTCTGTACCTCAGAGATATTCTTGAAGCTCTCCACTACCTGCACAGCTGGAGGATAGCACACCTTGATCTCAAAGTAAAGAATTAGTAGATGAATAGATTAGTCGATCAATAAAAAAAATTAACATAACAAAATTCTCTGGTTCCAGCATCTTAAATGTGAATATGTTCTGGTTTTCTTAGTCTAATATGATAACAAAATGAGTATCTTTGGTTGTTTGACTGTTAGTCAAACAAAAAACATTTTCAGACATCACCATGGGCTCTGGGAACTGAGATTTTACAAACAGGCCACTGCAAAGGAACCTTTTTGATGCATTCATTGTATCACATGATGGTTTTTAGGTGTTTGTTTTTCTTTTTTTCTTTTTACATATTTTCAAACTGAGTAAAATTTGGTACAATTTAAGTATCACAAGAGTCAGCAAACCACTTAAAACAATGTAAGCAGTGTCTCAGTTTGGCCCAGTGGATGTGCTGTTTCTCTGGGTCTAACTTGGTTCCTTTCTCCTGCTCCCTGCAGCCTGAGAACATTGTGGTGGAA
This sequence comes from Macquaria ambigua, assembly GCA_008360985.2. Classification (NCBI taxonomy): domain Eukaryota; kingdom Metazoa; phylum Chordata; class Actinopteri; order Centrarchiformes; family Percichthyidae; genus Macquaria; species Macquaria ambigua. Next base: position 316,135 of record VMKM01000135.1, read on the forward strand.
CATGCGTCTTCCCAGCCAGTGATCAAGCTGACAGACTTTGGTGATGCCATTCAGCTGAGCCCTGCCTCCTCCTACGTCCATCCTCTCCTGGGGAGCCCAGAGTTCTCTGCTCCTGAGCTGGTCCTGGGTCAGCCTGCCTCACTGATGTCTGACCTCTGGAGCTTAGGTCTGTAACGAAGCACAAGCAGTTTGTAACTTGTATGTAACATCATAAGAAACGTATTTACCAATATATAGTTATGTAATATATTTTGCAGGTGACTTGATGCACACATCCCACACTTTCCTGCTGTTAACTAATTGACCGACTGACGTATTCATTGATTATTTTACTGGTCTGTTAACTGGATGATTTACAGGGGTGGTGACCTACGTTGTGCTAAGTGGTGCCTCTCCCTTCCTGGATGAGAGTTTGGAGGAGACGTGTCTGAACATCTGTCGCCTGGACTTCAGCTTCCCTGAGGACTACTTCCAGGGTGTGAGCCCAGCTGCCAGAGACTTTGTCTGTTTGCTGCTCCAGGGCGAGCCGGAGCGACGGCCCTCTGCGGCGTCCTGCCTGCAGGAGCCCTGGCTCCAGCCTCAAGGCGTGATAAACATAGACACTGGACATGCCACCTTAAATCATAGGCAGCCACCAGCGCTGCCACCATCTCAGAATCATCACGCCTCACACCTGGACACCTCCAGGCTCATTTCCTTCATCGAGAGACGGAAACACCAGAACGATGTTCGGCCCATTGGCACCATTAAGGCCTTCCTTCACAGCCGCCTGCTCAGCCACATCTAACAGGCCACTAGGTAGATGTGACAGCAACAACATGTACCTTAGACACCGGTTCCTGCATTGTTGTGGTTTAGAAAGAATTCCTGCCTGTCCAGCAAACTGTGGAGCATGAGTAACAAGTTAACTCAGTTCAGTTGAGCTGTGTTAAAACCCTACTGAGAGGACCACCAGCAACATTTCCACAATGATCACCTTTTCCCTCACTAAGCCACAAAAGTCCTGCTGCTGCTGACTGACCGACCTCTGCTGATAAACCCCTTGACTCTCCCCCGCCTCCCCTTAACCTCGGCATATTGTCTTTATGCCTGCACAACAAATTAACTGTTGGAATCTGTTTGAGATTTCAAACCTTGACTTAGCAGGGAGAAAACCAAGCTTTCTCAACAAGCCAGCGTGAGCAAGTCTTGCGTTTCGGACAGTGTTAAACAGAGAAAATAGAATACTGTATAATAAAAGTAATTCAGGCTGCTTTCGGTTGAACACAAGAAAAAATGTTTCTTTTGTAACGAGAGATTACTTTTTGTAAATGAAACCATGTACAGTGAGGAAACAGAGAACTGTCTTTATTCATACCTTTTGGAAAACAAAGGTGAGTTAGTAAGTAGAAAGAAAACAATAGAACTGAGATGTGTGTTAAGTGGCACCCATCAGCAGGGTCCACTTATTCTAAAATGAGATGAAGACCAAAACCATGTTTTCCAGAAACACATTGTAGTTACATTCAGTGCAATAGTTTGCTTATCTTTATGCACCCGTTCAGTTTTTAAAGGTGAAGTCATTTCAGTTCGTGACACTAAGAAAAACTAAATGAACAAGCATCAGAGCTATTCGGCAACGCTTCTCAGATTTCTACCTGCATCCGCCTTATTTGTAAATAACGTATTCCTGCCTTTCATTCTCATTTTGAAGAGTTTGTCTCAAATGAACAAAAGCTATTTCTTTTGCCCATTATTAGTGAGCCCATGCAGATGGTGAAGCGAGTCACTCCTTGCGAACCCTCGGCACCTGGATTTTCACTATGAACAAACCGCTACTAGAAATGCACTTGTATTTTGCATCAATTCCCATGTGCAATGTTGCAGCTTTAACATTTATGCAACTATTTATGAAGACTTGTGTTGTAGCCGTATTCTTAAAAAGGCATGTACGTACCTGGTACTGCGATAGATGTCTGTATTGTGTTAACTCTTATGTATTAAGTTCAGTATTAATATCTGCAAAACCCCTAGACAAGAGGAGGGTTTTTGGAAATAATGTATAAAAAAATGTGTATCTATAAAATATAGGCACTTATGCTTTCATTTTGTCATTGCTATGTTTTGATTTTCTGTAACAATACCAAAGTTGACTATGCTTTCTTTTCCTGCTAAAAAAGTGTTTTTTATGATTTCTCATGTTAAGTTATAACAGACCACACTGAACCCAGACATATGAGTGTTTACAAAGGTTCAGTCTGGCTTTATTTATTCTTATTGTAATAAGAAATTGTTTGGTGGTTTGTTGCTGGAAAAAATACCTAATATTTCACTTGTCTTTTTTCAAGCTGTGCACAAAGTGGTTTGCTGTGTGAGTTTGTTTGGCTTTTGTAGGTAGATACTGGTGTATGTCGCTAGATTTTTTAGCATCTCAGTTTGATGTCATAAGGCAGACTTGGTTGACATTTTCACCGAGCAATAGGTCTGGAAAAGTGTCTCATTGTGGCCCATTCGCCATGGACTTTAAATGATTGGAGAATGCATTATACCTTTTAGGAGACACCCAAATCTTGTACCACCAACAGTTCAAATATATCCCTTTGAAAAACATCACTCAGCATGAACAGGTATCTGCCATGAAAGAGATCTCTTCCAGTTATTTTCATTTGAATGAGTTGATGTCTTTAGGTGAAGAAGTTGTTGAAAACTTTTTTTTTTAAAGTGCCAGTTGAGTGAGTCAACCTAGGGAGGTGGGTTAAACTAAAAACGTGCATTGTTTCTTATTTTATTTGAAGGAGTTACTGTCAGATAATCTGATTTAATGTTAAAGAAGTCGATAACATGTTGAGTTTAATGACTCTTGTTGGTCTGTACAGTCTAAGTCTCATTCATTTTGTGTCATTTTTATTTATTGGTGTGGATCTGGGTTTCCCAAAATCATGCTGTTAATCAGTTAATCAGATTCTCATAAAGCCTAGTCATGGAAGAATATGATCTAAGTAATAAAATGCCTTTGGGAAACCCAGCCTATACAAGATGTAAAGATGTACAGAGAGGGTCGGGCAGTTTGCCCACGCCCAGGATGTAAACCTCATAACTATGTCATATTTTAAATACACATAGAACAAGACTGCAGCAATGTCATTTTGAATGTCTTATTATGACTTATTTTTACTTTTGCATGTATATTTCTTTGTACAGAAGATTGTGTTTACATGTTACTAAGTGTTGTAAATATTTTATTTTGTCCTCTGTTATTTTGCCATTAAACGTACAAGGAACAACTGGTTTCTTTGAAACTTTGTGTACACATACAGTATACTCACATACACCCACATATGAAAATATAGTTTGTCCTGAAACTATTATTATTCATTTATTATTTCCCATAACCTTTGAGCGTTGGAAGGCGAGGCGGTGCTATATTCCCGGCATGAGTAGAAGGCAGGGAAAAACCCTGAACAGGACAACAGTCAGTCAAAATGAATGAAAACAGCAATAATAAACAACTTCCATACTGTGACATAAAGGCTGATTTTACACTGAATATGTGTTTGTTTTCATTTCAAACTAGAACTGGTGAGAAAAGCAACACATCAGCTTTACACGTGATGTGTTCTTTTTAAATCCTTGCATGCAGGGGACCATGATGAATTTGATATTTAGATCAATGAGGGGAAATCCTGTTTCCAACAATGAAAAGCAAGATAAGATGATCAGATAAAAACAAGAAAGACATGTGTACAGTAATTCTAAGTGAATGTGTTTACTCTGATGAAGATCAGAACCTGTGATAACCCATAAAAAAGAACCTTAGAGGGGGTGTTACTGATCTTATCTGTCCTCTGCAGATGCTGCTGCTGTGCATGAACTGAGAGAATTCAGTAGTGTGCGAAGGACACACAATTTCCCCACCTCCTTAATCCACTTCTAATGTCAGTTACTCATGTTTTCAGAAATGAAAAGAGAGAAGTTACCATAAAGACTGAAGTATGAGCTGTTTAAAGAACCCACTGAAAATAAGTGAGTAGGAAGTAATTTATTGTGCAATTATAGGAAATTCAACACATTAAAATATTGATAAAACTGAAGCTTTGTTGTTTACATGAACTCATATCTTAGCAGTTGATCTGCCAGTTTCCCTTTGATCACCTGCAGAACTGTACCTGTGTCTCTGCAAGCAGTTATACAGAACACTGTGTTTTTACACAGATGTCTGAAAGGCATGACTTCTTATCAGGTGTGAAATCCATTTTGTTTGTTTCCTTAGCAACAGCAGCAGAAAATATTTTGCATGAAACCACAGAGGACATATCTGTGCAATCTCTGCACACAATCTTGTGATCAAAATATCATGCAAGAGCTGTTAAGTGTAAAGGTGTTGCATGCTGGCGTATTGTTTGTTCTTTCTTTGGTACATGTGTGTCTTGTGTCATGGTTTACAAATCTGGTTTGGCCTACAGACAAACGCTGCATGATATTCCCATTGATTACATGATGTCTTTGACCATGTGCATTTCTTAGCATCCAGACAATTCAATTCAATGCATAAGGCTTTATTGGCATGAAAGTTTCAAAAACAATTTTGCCAAAGCAAAATTTGCACAGTACACAATAACAGTAATATGAACATTAACACATATATATATATATATATAATATATTAATTATATATATACAGTGTATCCTATGCATATATTTGTGTGTGTGTGTGTGCTGATGAATGGTTCATGTTTATAGACAATATTTCCCCATTTGCGGCAGCTCACCCACTATTACTTCTGGGCATCCTTCGTCTCCTTCACCCACTGACTTCAGCATTCACTCATATGCAGAAATCCCTGTCTGACTCTTCCATTCATGGTTTTAACAAGTGAAACCCTGAGAAGAACTGAATGACCAAGATATCAAGTTATCTTGGACTTCCTCCATCAGTGAAAAAATGATTTCTCAGAACTCATTGAAAAATACCTAGAAAGTAAATCTCGCTGCAGAGAAAATGACATGACTGTGACCTCCACACAAGCAGATTGTGATGATTATCAAATGTACAGTACACCTACAGTGGAACCTGGTTCTGCAAGACCACTAGGTGGCACTAAAGAACTGATGTTGTATTTAAAGGTTTGATGATCACACACACATAAAACAGCTGGTAGATCATAGAGTTACACGCTTAGTTATAGTAGCACCAGTGGGGTTAATAGTACAAGTGTCCTAAGGGAAAAACAGAGACTTGAGCACATTGATTGATTTGCAGCCTTTAATTGTGCAAACAGACTGTTTTAACAGAATCAAAAATATCTCATATTCTGGAAAACAATAGAAACCAACTTGTTCCCTTTGTTGTTAACAAGGAGCAGTGGTGAGAAGTATTCAGATCCTTAGTAAAAGTAACAATACCACACTATGAAAAAACTCCACTGCAAGTAAAAGTCCTGCATTTAAAACCTTACTTAAGTAAAAGTGTGTAAGTATTATCAGCTAAATGTACTTAAAGAATCAAAAGGAAAAGCCCTCATTCTGCAGTAAAATGGTCCCTATCAGTGTTTTACTATCATATATGATGTTTCTGGATTATTATTAATTAATTATTATTAAGTGTATGTTGTATTTTACTGCTGTAGTTGTTTATGGTTAACTACCTTATATACTGTTGAGTAGTTTAATCTATAGCAATATATCATATTCTGTAAAATCATCATATGCTTGTAGCGTCGTTGTCCTGTGAGAACTATGTATCTCTAAAAAGTCAACTTTTCATGAGCTCTGAAAAACAGCCCTGTTTGCAGCTTTGGGATGATTTATTTTCCAGCTAATCCAAAGGGCTTAATCCTACGCCGATGATACGCAGCTGTAAAGCCCAATAGTAAGAAAGCCCCACTGTGAAAGCCCCACTTTATTATGTCTTGCCTCGCTGAAATGAAGAATTGGACGTCCAAAACTTTCCTGCAGTTGAATGACTCAGAAATACATATAATTACTCCCTCCGGCCCCGGCACTAGCAGCATACAGTAGATGTCTATTCTGGGTGCCTTATCTGCCCCAGACTAGGTGTTATTTTTGACTCAGAGTTGTCTTTTGATGCTCGGGTTACTAAAGTGGTGCAGTCCTGCTTTGTCCAGCTGAGACATTTAACCAAGATCAGGTCATTCCTTTCATTTGCAGATCTAGAAAAGGTCATCCATGCTTTTATCTCCTCCAGACAAACGCACATTAGTCTGGTCTCAGCAGGAGAAACATTCAAAGACTGCATACGCAAAATGCTGCTGCCAGGAGATGCAACCACATCACACCAATCCAGCCTTTGCTGTCCGGGCCCCTCAACTGTGGAAGTATCCTATGTTCAATCTCTTAAAACTCACTTTTATCTTATGGTTTTTTCTTAACTGGTGGTATTTGTTGTAATTTTTTAAATAAGTGTATCTTGTTTTTATATTTTATGTTTTGTTTTACTTTTATTCTTTGCTTTTACTGTCAAGCACTTTGTAACTTTGTTTTGAAAGCTGCTATATAAAGTTACTGTTGTAATTATTATTATCATGAAAGTACCAGGGGCTTCTTCACACTTGTACAGTTCAGATACACTTCTAAGCACTTAACAGCATCTCATCTCACCAATCACCACCAGAGTACACTGTTTCATGCTCAAAGGCCTCTAATTTTTTGCCCATTTGGGTTTTGAGGAAGAAATCACTCCAAACAGACTCACAATCTGCCTCAGTGGATTGTCTGATTTCTAATCATGACAAGCACAGAGTCCACAGAACTGGGTGTCACAAGGCTACAGTAGCATCAGTGCCCCTCTCTTACTGATGGCCATGCTAAGAAAAGGAGCAAACAGACAATCATACATGCAAAAAAAAATACAATCAGAACATATCACTGTATAGGAAAAAACAAAGAATTTATCAAACATTTGGGGTATTTTCATAATACAATTTTATTGAAAAAAGGCAATAGCTTAATATCATACATACATATTTAACATAGTTTTTAGTTTTAAAGAATATTTCGTTGGCCTTTATTTGATAGCGATAGTAGAGCTACAGTGAGGAAATGCAGGGAGAGAGAGGGAGATGACACACAAACAAAGGTCCCCAGCTTGAATCACACTGTGCATGCTGCAGTTATATGGTGTATCATAACCACTCGGCTACCCCTCTGAAGGAGCTTAGTGGTCTGAGAAAATCCTGATGATGTCATAGTGATGTCAGGGTATCCCAGCTTGGGCTTCAAGAGTTTAAATGACATGTGCATTTACCAGACAAACCAGTACCAGTAACTACAGTACAGTAATGAATGAAAGCCTTTGCAGAAATACACTGAGGAAAAAAAGCCATAAAGTGGAACTGATTCTAGCTCAGGAGTGGGGAGGAACTTCTGCATGTTTAAAATGCATTCCATGGGGAAAGTGTCTAATGAGCAATTTTAACTGTACATTAATTACATAAAATGGTATGATTGATCAGTGTGGATGATAAAATATATAATGATAATGATTTAAATTTTTATTCTTAAAGAAAGCATAGTAATAAATTTATCACGTCAATATGTATTAGACGTTTAAAAAATGACGTGCTTTTGTGACATGCTGATTAATATCTGCAGAAATGTTGCAGAAATTTTGACAGTGAAGTGCTCACTTGTGCACAGAAACTGCAAAGGTTTAAACTGACAACCTGGTTATAACTTCCCCTTCCAGGTTGTGGCTTTCTCTAGGTTGTGGTTAAGTGCAAATCTGCTGCTACAGATGCTACGAAACCTGCAATACTAAGGTTGCCATCTGCACTGGGAACATTTTGCTGTGCAACAGTTTCATACACCAAAACTGATGCAGTTGTGAGAGTGGTCATCATGTGCAAATAAAAGCTAATATTTGCTTCACTTTTCATGATGGTGTTTACCTTAATTGAATGCAAGGAAATGGTCAGTATCTAGGTCAGGCTGTGGCTTGTTGCAGTATGCCTGTTGTTTCTTTTGGCAGCTGATGACTAAATGACGTTGCAGAGGCTTCAAACGCTGACGCTGTTGACAGCTGTTAGAGTTGACACAGTTTCTCACTCAGCTTCAGCAAGCGATTAAAAAGGGAAAACATTTAATTCAAAACAATTTCTGACTTAAAACAGAAATATCAACTATTTACAGTACAATTCTATTACATATTCTTACGCAGCCGATAGAACTTATAAAAGCATAAAAATATAAATGTATGGTAAATAATCATAAACTACACTGTGGTTTGCTTGCATGTCTAACTCTATTACAAAACCATAAGATCAGACTCGTGTCTATGAGTCACACGTGCTTCCCCATTCCTAAAGATACATCTATAGCTAATTTTTTAAATTCCCCTTCCATTAATCTAAAGTGAACTGAAGTCCTAAAATAGTCAATAAGAAGTGAGATTTACCCAGCACTACCTCTTTTTGATTTCACAAGAAATGGCCTCATTGTGGAGACAACCACACAGATAGAAGTAACAGGAGCACACCTAACCAAAAACCACATCCTCCCCCACACCCCCACTTCACACAGCAATGCTCCTCTCTTCCAGGCTGATGGTCTGTGAGTAGACTGACCCGGTGCTCCTGTCCTGAGGAATGAAGACCTTGATCACCTGACACAGCCTGCAGGGAGTCCTGTTTATCAACTTCAGCAGGTGCCTCCTGAACTTCTCCCCAACAAACACATACAGAACTGGGTTGAGGCAGCTGTGAGAGTAGGCAATGGCCTCAGTGACTTGTAAAGCCAATATGATGTCTTTGCTGCTTTGGCATTCTGTATAGATTTGCAATAGCTCCAGTGCTTTGAAGAAGGATGCAATGTTGTAGGGGACCCAGCAGCAGAGGAAAACAGCTGCCACTACCAGAACTAAACGGATGGCCTGTTTCTTGGATGACTGGCTGTACAGTAGCCTCCAGATGATGTGTGAGTAGCAGAAACCCATGAGGACAACCGGGATAAACAGACCCAAAATGTTCATTTTAAAAAGGCTGAAGATCCTCCAGAAGTGAGGGCTGGATGAACCGGTATAATCCAAACCAGCTGCGGAATATGCAGGGAAGCAGGACTGAGTAGTATTACTAGTAGACTGCTGTTGGAGAAAGATGAGGTCAGGGAAAGAAGCCAAAAATCCAGCCACCCACGTAACAGCAGCTGCGATCATTCCAAAGGACCTCGTCCGCGCTCTCATAGCGTAAACAGCATGTACTATAGCCAAGTACCGGTCGATGCTCATTAGACTGATGAAGAAGATCCCACAGTAAAAAGCAATATGATAAACACCCAGGACTACTTTGCACATAGCATCCCCAAACAGCCACTGGTCCCGGGCTTGGTGGGCTAGGAAGGGAAGGGAACACACCAAGAGAAGGTCAGCAACAGCCAAGTTTAGGAGGCACACGTCGGTCATGCTGCGGAGTCGCACTCCACAAGCAACGACCCAGATGACCAGAGAGTTACCCAGAAGGCCCAGGAGGAAGAAAATGGAGTAAAGGGGTGGAAGAAAACTGGCCCCGTGGCGCTCATACACACACCTCCCGAAGTCATCAGGGTAGTAAGAGTAATCGTAGTAATCTGTGGCGTTTACAGGGAAGGACGTTGTAGTAGAGCTGGTGAGAAGAAAGATGAATGATCAGGAAGTTCCCATTTTTACAGGTAAGTTTATTGGATCAATTTGGAACAATCTTGCTCGACATAGATATATTACTATACTACTATGCACTGTAGCTGTGGGGAGTGCAATGAAACCCTTTCACTAAGATAAGCTGCACTGTCAAAACAAATGTAAAGCAACAAGAATAATGTGGCTGTAATCTTTCAATTCAGGAGCACATGTCAGCAAAATAGATGTTATGGCAAAATACTAGATTGAAACTGAAATGCTCAGCTAGCTGCTAATACAAAATCCTATACTAGGCTAGGAGTAAAGTTAAACAGTGGAAGCTAGCGAGGCACAGACTGACAAAGACGCATCACAGAACAAAATATAGTGGTATGTGTGTCAGCTGTAGGTTTAATCTTACCCTGATAAGTCTTCTACAGACGGATTCTCACTTAAGCCACTGAAAGCACTGAAGGCAGAGATGGTTGTAGCCATGGTCAGTTTCCTGAAAAATATTAAAAACATGACCTACTTTATGAGGAAAAAAACAAAAGAAAAGCTGCACACACCCTGGATCAGTCTGGTTTTGGTTTCGATGCAGTTTAAATGTCTCTTATAAGGCTTTCGAGGTTTGCTTCTTATTAATAGTAAGAAATATGTATTTAATAGTCCAGAGGCTTTCAGCTGAATTGAAGTTTAGGGTACATACTATAAGTACATGGTCTATGAAGTCTGTAGTGGGATATTATGTTTTTTTATGCATGGATTTTTAAGAATATCTATTAAATAGTGGACCCAAAGGAAGTAGCAGCTGAAGGTCCAGTGCCACATACCATGCATGCAAGTTGAACGGCAATCATTATGAATTAAAAGAAACAAGAAAAAAATCATCATCGTTCTTCATCAAGGCCAAGGGCTCAGCAGTGTTAATAATGTGAATCACAGTGCAGCGCAGTAGCCACAGCGGAAGAAACCTGCGTGTTGATTTGGCATCCTTTAGACAGCGTAGGTGGTTGGCTTGTTTCAGGTTGAACCAGTCGGTCTCTTAAATTGTGAGAATGTTTAAGAGTGATCAAATGATGCACAGAGCTTATATTGTTACAGTAAAAGATGGTTTTGAGCACGTCAGTGTTGAAGAGTTGTCTTGACTTTGCCTGCCTAAAGATATTCTGTGGAGAGGAAATAAGGAAATATATATGATATACAGCAAGGTAGTCCCACCGCTTTAAGCGCTTTTCATTTTTAGCTTTAGTCTGGACCATGATGACATTTGTCACAACTTTAATGACTCTGCACAGACATGGTCGGCCTGTACATTTTTGCTATAGAATAGTCCATAGTTTGTGTGCATATTACACTTTTGTGGTCACAGACATTTCAGCACAGATACAACATGTGTAATAGTGCAGCTTCTGAAGGGTTTTATTGTGTATTTTTACCAGTGCATGGGTGTGTATTTGTGTATATGGTGTCTGAAGAGTTAGAATATTGTGCGCAGTAGCCACAGCAGAAGCACCTGCAGGTTGATTTGTAGGTGGTTTGCTTGTTTCAGGTTGAACCAGTCGGTCTCTTAAATTGTGAGAATGTTAAAGAGTGATCAAATGATGCACAGAGCTTATATTGTTACAGTAAAAGATGGTTTTGTGCGCATGTCAGTGTTGAAGAGTGTCTGGACTTTGCCTGCTAAATGTTATTCAGTGGAAATAAAGGTCTTTCTGATAGGCTAAGGAAATATATGACATACAGCAAGGTAATCCCACCGCTTTAAGCACTTTTTCATTTTTAGCTTTAGTCTGGACCTTGATGACAGTATTGCTGTTTCAAGAATTCAAGAAAGGGCAATTTGAGTTTTGCGAATGAGCTATTTTGTGTCATTACTATAGATGGTCGTCTCTGTGCTGTTACTGTCCGTCAGATGCTGTTCCACTGTGAACGAAAGAGTTAGTTGTCGGTTGTAAAATGACTGATGACTGATGACCACATCAACTCATCTTTTTTACAAAGCAATTTTGAACATAAAGGTGTTGTGCAGTGGGTTGAGAATACGTTTCCTCTTCCATGGACCCAAACCAAGACAAGCAAAAGACGGGGCAAACGCCCTGAGACTGTATGTGATATAAAACTATTTAAAACTATCCAAATACAGGAAACAGAACTGAAACTATGTATTGTTCCTTCTCTCTTACTGAGTTCCTTTAAAAAGGCAGTGGTGATATGGTGAGCACTCTGTCTTTGAAAGTCATTAGCAGGATAAATTGTACAGCACTCTATCCCAGTAAGCTGACTTCTCATACTTAAATTTGCATTATGTATTAACCTCATAACCACAAGTGAGGCTTTTGTAATAGCTGGACTAATTACCTCATGTCTAAGATGACTCAATGTCAAACAAAACCTGATTCATCATTATGCAATAACAATTGTACATCTGATCAGGGTGACCATTATGCCGTCATTCTTTATTTTTTTCTTTTTTTTTTGCAACTTTGTCTTTATTTGTTTTCAGTTAGTTTTCAAACCCCCTTTTACATTAACAATATTTTGACATTTCACCACCCTTGCTTTATCCATTTTGACACTGATAAAGACACCGTAGTATAGAAATGTTAGTTTGTTTGCATTTACAGGGTGTAGATTAATTATAAATAGACATGTTGGATAAAGCGAAAAAAAAAAAAACTTTACCTGTCAGTGCTGTTAACAAGATAGCGGATAGTGGTGTTCATTTTGGATCACAAGACAGAGTGTTGGAATGATCAGCTGTGCATCCAATTTGATTGGGCACCGTACAGGAGAAATGAGAAATGGTTATGCACACCACGAAAGAGAAGGTGTGAGAAGTGTGCAAACATTTTCAAAAAATACTGATACTCCCACCCCCTAACCAAGCTGTAGGTGGGCTTGTGGGCTTGCTGATGAGAGCTATATGGTTTGTTACTTCCTTTGAATGCTTTCGAAATCTTCACGTAGGAGCCCACAGTGTCACGATGTGGATTCACAGAACCACATATGCAACTTTTAAAAAGATGCAGGGTGTCTGCGACCAGACCAGCAGCCACACACAGCACGAGGCTTGCAGAGCTCTGTGTGCAGATTTGTGCTTCTGTGCTTGGAGGAAGTGATAGTACTGACACAGCCATCACTGCAGTCTAGACACTAAGTTTCAGAGCTGCACAGTATAGAGCAGGCAAATGACTTTCTCTGTTTAGGGAATAGTTCTGACTAATATCTAAGGCTTGAAGTGAGATGTGACTATTGCATTTCACAAATCTTAACCTTTTTTATGCATCATTTTGATTCAGTCAGTAGTTAAACTGTAGGCGCGGGTGACCAAACACTGGCCCATTAGTCAGGTAGGTTGTTGTTAAATGACACGGGGATTCTGCTCTGCACACTTCTTGTCAAATAATTACAAGCTGCCAAGAATGACTGCCAGAATTGGTTTCATTGCCTCCAGCTCATGCATAGTGATGCCCTGCTGTAGGCTTGTGACATTTGACACAAATAAAACAAACACACGCCAGACCAACGGTTTAAATTCACAGAACAATGATCTTTTTATTAAAAGACGGAGGAAAGAGCAATCAAGTTTTATTTTCTTTATTTAACTTTACAAAAACAACACAGTTTTACAAGTTACAGATATACTTTGAATTACATGATTTGAATAAATGTTTCATAAAATTATATACACTTTCAGAATCAAGCATTCCCTAACATTTTACAGCACTTAGAAGCTCCAACCACATGCACAACACCACACACACTCACGTTGCCACCTCTGTAACACCATTACATCACACATACACCACCACCACCACCACCACCACCACAAAAGCAATCTATGTTTATCATTCTTAATAATCTGATCTTACAGGTGTGTTGGAAGTCTCCTTCTCTGTGGTGTCTCTGAGGCTGAATGTCCCGCTGCTCTGGTGACTCCAGCAGAAGTATCTAGTCAGCACATTGCCCAGTGACTTCCTGAACTTCTCCCCTACAAATGCATAGATGACTGGATTTACACAGCAGTGAGACAGTGCAATGATCTCAGCAAAGCCCATGGCAGAATCGATGGCTTCTGAAGCCTCGCGGGTGTTCAGGATTTCAAACTGCTGCAGTGTCAGAAGGAAAACTGTGACATTGTAGGGGACCCAGCACAGCACAAACATACAAACTATGGTGAATATCAGCTTCACAGCTCTGTCCTTTTTTCTGGAGTTCCTGGACTTAGACAGCACAACAAGGATTTTCACATAGCAGAAAATCATGATTGGGAGGCACACAAAAAGGCCCACTGTGTTCTCACTGAAGTTTCGCTGCATCTTCCAAAACTTCTGCTTGTCCTCTGGGTACAGTGGCTGACACTGGGAACTGTGGTCACATACATCTACCTCCAAGGTGGCAAATATCACCTGAGGGATTGCCATGATGATGGATATAATCCAGATGGTGATGCTGGCTGTGATTCCATAGCGAAGTGTCCGCGCTCGCATGGCTGCAACAGCGTGGACGATGGCCAGGTAGCGGTCCACGCTCATTAGGGTCACAAACAAAGTCCCACTGTAGAAGCCCAGCTGTTCAGAGGAACAGAGTGAGAAGAAAAGTCAGAACAGGATGTGTTTACTGGCCTCAATGAGGTTCTTCATACAGCCGACACTACACAGCAGCTGTTTCAAACATCACCTGAGAACACCTGATCTCACCTTGCTTATTGGCAGAATCTCCCTGATTATAAAAAACTACACATAACTTGTGTTTACAGTGGATGACAGAAGCAGTTGTTGGCAGTAGCAGCTTACAGAGGGGAAAAAATAACTAGTCACACACTCCACCCTTGCATTTGTTGTCTGACATTTCAGAGGCAGTGTTTTATTAGGGAGTGTATGTGCTAGCCTCATATTGACTTTTCACACCTCAACAAGAATACCACAAAAAAAAGCCAAAGTGTAAATGTAGGAGGAAGTGTTTTTCATTAGTTAAATAGTAATATGACCTGCTGAATCTGAATTCTGCTTTCTAAATAATAATGTTCAATTTTGAGTGTGAAACATCAAAATATGAAGAATTTGTTATTGCTTTGTGTTCTAAAAATCATATATATAAAAAAATAAAGCCCCACCTGATAGACTCCTGTAATCAGTTTGCATGATGCAAAGTTTGGGGAATTGTAGGCCCAGAGGGGCAGCGATAGAACCAGTATGAGGTCAGACAGGGCCAGGTTGAGGAGGCATATGTCCGTCATAGTCTTCAGCTTTATGCGCCGGAGGAGAACCCAGAGAACTGTGACGTTGCCTATGAAATCAATTTGAATCATTAGTCATTTTAGGTTTCTTATTATTTCCAGTGACAAACTGTAGTACAGAACTGTGGCACATATCTTTCAAATGTGTAAAGAGAGTAATACATATTTCTTTTTCTTTTCAAGATTCAAGCCTTTTTGAACATACCTAGCAGACCTAGACAAAACAGCACGTAGTAAAGAACCGGCAAGACCATGGATCTATCTGCCGACTCTTGACAGGGATCCTGACTGCAATTGTAGTAATCATAGTCGTAATTCAATGGGTCGTCTTCTGATATGTTCATACTGCTGTGAGAGGAGGAACAGAACATGTAGTGATTACTTTGGGTAAACACAGTTTTGTTTGGTTGATATTATGAGAAGGTAGATATTAAATCAGACATTGTACAAAACCACACAAAGTACAACATGTCTAGAATAAACATCAATAAAATTGCTCTAAGTCACACAGCAAGAAATAAATCATATAAATTACATACAAGTTATAATAGTGATAATAATCTTATACTTCAAAGTTTCCCTACATTACAATTTTGACTTTTTTTTTTTTTTTACATTTTGGTGGCTACCTCTTTTTTGTTTGTATGTGTGTATAAAAGTTACTTACTCCGCTTCTTGACAGCAACCTACCTAAATGAACAAGTACAAGTCTACAACACTAGCTCCAGTCTGGTTGGGAGTGAGTTCTCCCAACCCAACAAAAAGGACAAAAAAATGTCATTTGAGACACATGTAAACTTTATGTAAGGCATTGAGTTGTGGTTGTACAGCTCTATTCTTCAAAAGTAACCGCCCCAAGCTGTTGGACTTGCTGCAACATGCGCTGAGTATTTTTGGGAGATCTGACTGTGATTTATCTTAAAGTGTTCCTCCCAGACCTTCAGTCCATCAACAAATTCAACAGTGAAAACAACACAAAACAAGAGATACATCCAACAGGCTTAAACTTCCTTTATCAGCTAATTCTGCTTTTCTCGCTAAAAGCCTAATTTTGTTGATTGCTTTCCTTACTTATTAGGAATACCACATTTTCAGACATCATAGAAAGTGGGTAAGATTGTTTGACAGAAAAATGTGACCATCTTGGACAATCCTAAGTTTTGATCCCAATAAAATACGAAAACAAATGTACTACTACTTACTTTGTCAACAGTGAGATATTTTGACTCCTGATTCTAAATCTTGTTTGTAAAAACTTGCCTTCGCTCACAAATCACATCTTCATGAAACAGAAACAGAAGACGATGTGTTTCTCCTCTTTATTCTGACAGTTCCACACCATCATGATGAATGAACTCTGTGTGTTCCACAATTATCATTTTATAGAGCAAAAAGATGAAGATGAAAAACATTCATGTGTAAATGTAAGGGAATTCAGAGATAGTACTGGACTTTCCTGCCCTTTAAGTTGAACCTTTCAGATATAATCATCATTTAGTGAGTCATGTAAAGGCATGAAAGGCTTCTATAACTGTATCACTCTGAACTCCAACTGCTGCTATTTCAGACCTGAAAACTATTTTCCAAATCTGAACGAAATCCACAGCATTAGTAATTTTTCTCCCTCTGACAGTACTGTAATGTCAGACGTACGCACATCATTTTCAACAACCATCACCAGTTTAGGTGTAGATTTAATATTTATCTGTCTATTAATATCACAAACTTCCTCTTATTCTGACCATAATCAAATTCATCTCTTTTAAACCGCATCTCAAACGTTTTTCTCCCACTATCAAGATATACAGAACCACCTGCTTTGACACCCATGCCGACCCTCACTTCCTGTGGCTGACAGTGTTTACACACACACGCGTGCGCACCTAATCCTCAGTTACACACTGTGTTTATAGGTGTAGGAGGTAAGAGAGATGAAGTGCTTCTAGTAAATAGCAGCTACAAATGTAGAAATTGAAATGTTAATGTGCTTACCACATGGTCTGCCAAAATCAGTGCTCCTGAATTTGTATGCTCTCGTGCTGCGCATCAAGCTTTCATGTCATGCTGTCAATTGTCATTGCTGGCTTTTTGTGTCAAATCCTGCTGCAGAGCTCATTTCTGGTAAGGTGTACTCTGGGTTTTGTTGTTTCCTCCGCATTGTGTTAAAGCTGCATGGAGGTGTCAGTGTGGTTTTCTGAGAAATGTCCCTTTAGGTGTTAACGCGTGGCAAGAAAGGAGCAGAGGGGAAAACGTATTCTAATGAGGAGCTTTTCTCTATCTCTATGATCTTTTCAAACGCTTCTTCGGTGATATGAACTTTTGAAAACAGCATTCAGCTCATCAGGAATTACAGAAGATTACAGAAGAAATACTTTTGCGTACGTTTAATTCAAAATAAGTAAAACCTGAATCTTATGTTACAAATGATCTGTACATTAAAAACTTTATACTTTAATTTGCTCATGTTTAATGAAATCTATACAGTTGTTTCTCCTCAACTAAAGGCCCTATCAATAGAACAAGATGCCTTTGTCACAGCACTTAATAAATAATTGCCTACCTAATTACGTGATTTGTGACTATCTCGAACGTATATCTTAAATGAGCACAAGGTGTGTTGTGCGGTAGATTTGGTGTCCTAAAAAAAGTACAATATATTGTTTGGTACTCTGTGAAACTTTAATAATTTCCATAAACCTCTACAACAACAAATCGTAACATAATACAACAAAAAAGAATAAACAACAACACCAGCAATTGAGCATTAAGCATTAAGCTAAAATATGTGAATACATGTATAAAAATGTGTACGTTTTGTGCAAATAACATCTGGAATGGCAGTAAAATAACTGAGACAAAAAGAAGGTACTCAGTGTGAAAACACTAGAAAAAACAAATATGCAATATACTGTACATATATACAAATGTGAGGCATAAAACAACATTACAGGTATGTATGATGAGCAAAAATGTTTTCCACGTCAACAGACTTAAATCCATGACAAATGATGACGTCTGAATTTGAAAAAGGTGCCAAATAATCCTGTGTTAGATTTGGAGCTTTGATTCATCGTCATACTTTTGAATGAATACATTTTTCCACAAGCAGTGGGAAAAAAACAATTCCATGTTGTAAAAAGAGTATTTTTGCCTCTTTAAAAAATGGTAGCTTTTCCATAGTATGACTGTTTTTCACCAACTTGCAGGCTCATCAACAAATGTGTGAAAAAGGAAAGAAAAAAAAAAGCAGAAACCTTTTAAACACAGGCACAGACAAACAAACTTTGTGGTTACGGGCAAACAAGAACTTCATGCCTTCAGTCGAGGTACAATTTGAAGTGCAGCTAAGTTTCCTCCTACGTCAGCAGGAAAAGGAGGGGCATTATAGCATTTACAAAATACCTTAGATCATACAGAAGATGATGACACACTCAGATCAGATTGTGGTCAAAACAAAATATTCCAGCACAAATTCGAAGAGCAAATGAAATCAAAAAGGTCTAAAGATAATAAAAGGCTATGTACATGTACAGGCAGCTTTTCAAGACTGTCAACACTGTCATAGGTGGAAACTGGAAGTGACAAGTAAAACAAATCATGCTACATGAACAAGGATGGCATCGCTGGCAGTAACAACAAGCCTACCCGGATGAGAACATGTCAAACTCTGCAGGTGAAAACACACTACATCTGCCCTCCACCTCTTACTTGATGAAAGTGG
This sequence comes from Macquaria ambigua, assembly GCA_008360985.2. Lineage (NCBI taxonomy): Eukaryota > Metazoa > Chordata > Actinopteri > Centrarchiformes > Percichthyidae > Macquaria > Macquaria ambigua. The sequence continues at coordinate 334,684 of VMKM01000135.1, forward strand.
AGGTGACCTCAGAGGACCTGGACATGACTGAGCTTTTCCTGAATGAGCTATCTGACAAATCTCTGGCAGAGGGATAGTGAATCCCAGGCACCCATTTCCTCAGCAGCTGCAAGGCTCGTTTCATAAACTTTTGTCCCACAAAGGCGTATATGATGGGATTCAGGCAACAGTGAGTGTAGGCAAAGGCCTCAGTCACAATTACTGACAGACTTAAACGTGCGTCCTGGTTGCAATCAAGCGACAATTTATTTTCATATTTCAGAAACCTCAAGAAAAGGCAGATGTTATATGGGAACCAGAATAAGAAAAAGACAGCCACTATGGAGACGATCAGCTTGACAACGCGGTGCTTCTTTGCAGTCCTCATGTTCACCAGTGTGGGGATGATCCTGGAGTAGCAAACCACCATCACCAACAAGGGAATCAAGAGACCCAGTATGTTTGTTGCGAAGATGTTATAAAACTTCCAGGCACTGTTTTCCGGGAGGTAGTCACAGCCCACCCTAAAAGACTCATTTGTCACCTTTGTGAAGATAAAAACCGGTAGAGAGACGCTGAAGCTCAGCATCCAGATGAATATGGTCAGAGCGATGGCTGTCCTCAGAGTGCGATACCGTGCCACCGTGTGCGCGTGCATGATGACCCCGTAGCGGTCCAGCGTCATGACAACCATAAAGAAGATGCTGCTGAAGAACCCGGTGGTATGGGCGCCAGAGATGAAACGGCACAAAAAGTCTCCGAAAGTCCATTCGCTGACCACAGAGTAGTGAGAGTAGAAAGGCAGCGTGATGACGAAGAGGAGGTCGGAGAGAGCCAGGTTGAAAAGGCAGATGTCTGTCAAGTTGGTCTGGTTGCGGTGCTTCACCAGGACACACACCACCAGGCCGTTACCTGGAGAGAGGGGAAGACACATTAAATCTGTCAGATTACTGTGCATCATTTATATCTTGTATGTAAAGTAACGGTCTCCTTTACTGACTCTCTCTCACACACTGACACACACACACACACACATTCACAACCCTGTACTTCTATAGCCTACTTGTGAGGACACTCACTGACCCATATTCCCTATAGCCCCTTACCCTAAGCATAACCATCACAATGAAATGCCTAACCCTAACCGTTACCCTAACCCTAAACTAAACCTAAACCTGAGTCTAACATGAACCTTAAAACCATGTCTGAACCCTTTGAAGGTCTGTGAGGACCAGCCAAAATGTCCTCACTTTCCAAAAATGTCCTCATTCTAAAGGTTGGTAAATTGGTTCTCACAAAGATACCTGTACAAGTACGCACACACACGCACACGCTCACACTCACACTCACACTCACACACACACAGCCTACATACCTATGAAGCCGAGGATGAAAACCAAACTATAGAGAGTGGGCAGAAACACCTTGCCAAAATTCCTCACATTGTCGTAGCTGCAAGGAGCGAAGTTTGTGTCCCCAAAGTCATAATAAGATGAATAATCATAGGTGATACTGGTATTTTCTCCAGCATCTGCAGACAGAGAATTTGTTTTAAGTTTCAACATTTACAACATCTAACCTTATTTTAGATACAATTCCTGCACATTAGGATATAATATAGCTAATACATTAAAACAGTCAGGTTACCTGCAAACAAATGATGTTAGTGGAGGTGAATGAAATTTAGCTTCTGGTGCTTACAGCATCAAAAAAGTGAAAGTTAAAATGTTTTAACAATATCATCTCAACTGTTTTCATAGGGACTTTTTTTTTTTAGGAAGAAAGTAGTTCCAGTGAAAGCTGTTCACAGTAAAGGTCTGAGATTACTCATAGAACAGGGTTGAACTATTTCTGGAAAGACACGATGCTTTTTCTAAATGCCATGTTTCAATTCTGTGAGCACCACAAAGAAAATTCACTTTAACTCCACTGCATTGTTGTAAAGGCAGAAGACAGAAATAAAACCAAATAAAGTAAGTCGATCTGCAAATAAAACACAAACTATCTGCACGGATTGTTACCAGTGTGACTGAGAAAGTATGATCATTTCTAATTTGGGTGAGTCATCCCTTAAAGTCAATCGATAATGGAGGTTATCATGCCACCTGCTGGTCTTTACAGGTAATTTACTCCCTTGCTGGAAAACATTTGTCATGCCTACACATTGATCTTCAAGGTGTAGACAAAATAATGTAAACACTTTATGAAAAAGGACTTGAACTTCACCATTGCAAACACTGGTGTCAATACTACACTACACAATACACTGGTGGTAACAGTCAACTTGCTGTATACTGTCCATGATATCCCTGCTATGTTATCAGGATTTTTCTGTTTTCTAGATGTGTTATATAAAATCATACATATAAAACACGTGAAATTATTTTAGATTTCTGAGTCTTTGAAATGGTAATTACTTCAGATTTTAATTCCTTTAAACTGTTGTTTTGTCTAACTTAGGAGATACATATTTGTATATTAAATAACCCTAACCCTAACCCAAAAACATTTTGAACATAATAAAATAAAATAATCTCAGGATTCAAAACACTGTTTAATAAAGATCCAAATGGAAATCCAAAGAAAAGATTAATTGTACTGCATTACAGCATTTGGATTTAAATAGAAAACAGACATAAAACTGACAGCAATGTATGAAGCCTCAGGCATCACAAATGATCACACATATATCGTCAGCAAGTCAGTAATACATGCACATCTATGTATACATTATGCAAAAAATGCACAGTTGTTAAAATGTAGGCTATTCACCTGACATGGTGATATCTCAGTGATGCCTTCTCCTGTCAGGTGTAGTCAGTATAGCTGCACTTCAGGGCTCCTTATTTCTCTGTCCGGATCTTTATGGATGTTTTGTCCTCAAATGTGCAGTGACGAACTAACTGTCTGAAAGTCAGCAGTTCCCTATTAATGACTTGTACATGAGAGAAAGAGAAGTGCAGATGTTGTTTCCTGTACGTCCCTAAGTGTGACTGCAAGATCTTTATCAGGACTCCAAAGTTCACAGACGCGATGATATATATAGACTGCCAAAAAAGACTAGACTAGAATAGCAAAACAAAGCATGTGTCCACAAACATATCAGACTTTTATACTTACACAAATGACTGCTGATGTTATCTCAAAGTGTCAAACTATTTTTTTTTACCATATAAATAGAGTTTGAGTATTTGACACATTTATGTTTACCAAATGATTATAGTTAGCATTATAGCTCTTTTATACTACCTTCTAATGGAGACAAATCTTTAATACGGTCAGAGCAATGATAATTTATATTTAGTCATAGTCCAGTATAATTATAAAAATATCTGATTATCAATCAGGGAGCGATGGCATGTTCCTGGTGATAGGGCTGGCGTTTTGTTTAGCCTACTACATTTACATCACAGATTGTAGCTTTAATTAAGTGGGATATTAGTTCAATGTGTTTGCTTAGTGTTAGTTTCAAATTTTAGAGAAAAAAACACAGTATTACCACCAAAACACTATTTTCAAAAGGCTACTGGTGTCTGTCGGATGATATTGTTACAGACTTGATGCTGTGTGAATGTGTCATGTTTTAGGCTACATATTGCACTGTTTTGCTGTTATAGAGACATTCTTCTTCTTCTTGTTATTATTATTATAGTATAGTAATGCTGCCCATCTCTGCTGACTATCTAACCCAGTGTAGAGCCCCCAACAGATGGGCTTGCAGTAAAATCATAGAGTGGTCTATGAGTGACCTCTTGTGGTGGTTGTGAATGCCTTAGTTTTGCAGAGTGAGGTTTTGCATGGCCAAGATAGCACAAAGCATGCCGGGAGAAACATGCCGGGAGAAAAGATTTGAATTCTCACCATAGAATTTCAATGAGACATTATGTATAGAAACCTTGTTCAAATTAAGACTCAAACTTTTGTTATCTTATATGTAAACCTAACGTGGAACAATAACAATAATAACAATAACAGCAACAACAACAACAACAATATTCTAATAATAATAATAATAATAATTATAATAATAGGCCTATTAATACACTGTCTCTTAGATTAGATGCAGCATATATCACTATATGTTCAGTTAGTGATATAGGCCTAATTTTATTGACTTTTCTTTTTGTTTGTATTTATCTCGGTATATTGCGGTGTACTTGTATATTCATGCCGTCGCTCTCCAGCTGGCGCCCAGTGAATTCCCAATGAGTTTGATTGACTTGAGATCTGCTGACGAAGGCGGGCTGGAGAGAGCGGCGTCAAGTTAGACAGACGCAGCAGCACAAGACCGGAAACTATGTAGCCTTGCCTTCCAATTAAAATAGTGGAATTTCTTAGGAGGCGTTATAGGAGGCGGTATAGAGGCAGTTCAACAGCCTAACGGTATGCTGTGCAAGTTATGTATAAACATTTGAAAGTAACTCCTCCTCTGTGCTATTCTATAAACTCCTCGTCTGCACCTGTAACCCTACAAGTATAGTTTTATACCCCGCATATTATGTACAACACGGCTAGTTAAGAGAAATAAAGGAAGAACATTCCTTAATGCGATTTCGTTTACAAGCTCTTATTTTGAAACGCCATACCGGAAGTTTTATTTATTAATTCGGTTGGCTTGACAGTGCTCGAGGGAAAATCAACCGGGGGGATACGAAGATTATATCAAGTGGATTTGACAAGTAACTCAGTCCACGAAAATGACTCAGTGAGACAGTTTTGACTAAAGTAAGTTGGACTTTCTAAACTTTTATCGAGTTGTTCTTGTGTCGTAGTTAGCCTTCACGGACACTTTGCGGTCTTTTTGCTTCAGGTCACACTGGACTGTCATCTCTGCGCACTGTCACTTGTTGGACCTGTAATAGAAAATACAACGTTGTTCTTTTCTTGCCAAAAAGAAGCCGTTTCATTGATTGTATTATGTTAGAAACCCCGACGGCAGCAAATTAATTGAATGTTGATATGCCAACTCGCAGGTGATAGCATAATGGATATCCACCGAGTTTAAGAGCAACAGCGGATTTTGGGAGCCCAGCTTGAGTGCCGCTATCGTCTGAAGTTGGATATCGTAATCACTGCAATGACTGAGTCCTCAAAACCACCTTTAGGGTAAGTCCTTCAAAAATACGTACGTAAGCACTTAAACCTTTATATTCTTCCTCTGAAGGTTTGGGTAACTTCAAACGAACTTTCTAGATAATTAGTCCAATTTTAGCTTGGGAAAAATATGGGCTTGGCTGCTAAATAAACTTTGCGAAAATTTGACGTTAAATTTGTTGTCCTTGCATTATGTCTAGTAAGTATTGTAACATTTCAAGGAAACTTGCGCTTATATATGTGGTTGTGTAATAGGGTTGCCATTAATAGGCTAGGTGTTTTACTTGATAACAGTAATTCATCGGTCAGTAGCCTAAAGTACAATTATTTGGACTACACTGAGTTGCAGCCCCATGACTGCCTATTCAAAATGGTTAAGAGCGTCCACAGCAACACTTAAAAAGCATTTGTAACCTATAGTCAGTATACCGACAACAGAGAGAGTGTTCCAGCAGCCACATCAGCCTGCTCTCTATTTGCATCTCTTTGCCACTCACAGACAATAGCCTAAGTATGAACAGCTCTGGACCAAAGCAGCAACAGTGTAGTTGGTTGCTATAGTGGAGAGAAACTGGCATAGCCTTTTGCTGTTGGAACAACAACAGCAACCACTGTAGGTGCTGTCCACAATGTGCTTTTAATTGTGTTGTTGAGGGCGTGGCTGGAGATTGTGTCTCTTTGGTCCTTTCATCACAATATCATCTAACAGCACAAGTGCAAATATTAAGATCAATGATAGCTGAAATCCATTTAGCTGCTTCAGTCTCAGGGTCCTGGCATCATGTTTGCTGGCTTACTGTCACACTGCCATGTCTTGTCTTGTCTGGCACACGTGAATACAAGGGAACCATCATTAATGTTATCAGTTACACCTGGGCATTTCCTACTATGACAAAATATCTGCTGTAATAAAGACAGTATGGTACAGTAGTGATGTTTTTCCCCCATTAATCCTACTTATTTATTACATGCTGTAGGGACTGTATGGAGAAACATCACCTGATCATAACAACAAATAACCTTATATCATCACTGACTGAAAATTTGAATGTCAAAATATGCTAGTGTAGAGAGCAATGTCCATACAGAACTAATCATTCATCGCAGTTTTCACGTAGGATGGAAACGGCTCTTGGCCTTTCAGATGTCACTGTGATATGGAGAAGTAGATGTAAAGGTTTTATATCTAAATTATGTATGGACAATTTACAGTCAACATCTGATTTGTGCAAGTTTTCATTAAGTATGATGAGTAAAGTTTGTGTTAACTTATTTGTTGTGGTAATTTTTCATAATTTCTCATTGATAGAAGGGGTATGAGATAAAATATCGCACTATAGCCTTCAATGGCCTCAATTGTAATCATTTGCAATTACAACGGAGATACTTGAGCTCATTTTCCAAACTGTTTGGACTGGTTTATCTAGAATTTTTAACAGTAAATTCAAGTTAGAGCTGTGATGTCTTTGTGAGTAGCTCACTGACGAGGTATGATCCCTGCATCAGCAATAATTATGTGCTACCTGGGTGCTAATTTTGGTAATAGCTGTGTATTATAGAGCCAAATGTTGCTGACTTCATCAAATCTTAAGTCAGCATTGTAATTATTGTTTAAAGATGGGATTTCTGTCCTTCTGTCATTGTAGAAGGCTCACACCTTTTATCTATCATGCATTAGTTCTTAAGGACACTCTAACTACTCCATTATGTACTGTAGGTGTGCGGTAAAGGCACAATACACAGATACAGCAAAACATGGGTGTTCTTCAGTGGCAATACGAGTAGAGTGTTGATGAGGTGAATTAAGGTTCTCCTCTGGTCTTTCAAGTAAAGGTCCCTTTAACCAGATACTCTTAAATACAGTGATTTCAGACACTCTAGAGCTTTTTGGCCAAATTACAAAGTAGACTGGTCACAGAGTCAGCTGGCAGAGGAACCGAAATGCCTTTTTATCCGGTCAGTGTGTGACATTTCTGCCCATATAAATTACCATGGCAACTCCCTTTATGTTGGGATCTCTCTTTCGTCATCACACGTGGAGTAGCTACTTTACTATAGCCCGGTCCTAATGAAGCACAGCTCATAAAGCTACTACTAGGAAGAGACCTCTGTTTTGAGGGAAGTGAAATTTGTTTGTACCTTGCCATTGAAATCTGAGCTGTGGGTGCGTGAGTGTGTGTGTGTGTGTGCGTGTGTGCGTGTGATTGTGGTGGAAAGGCATCCTGAATGAAGCCTCAGTTCTGAGCTTTATAAGCCTGTAATTAAGCATGGACACACAAAAGACAACTTCCTTCCCTCCCAGAGACTAAGTGAGGACTGATTTCTCACAGTGCACTGATATCAAGATGATCCACAATCTGGCAGCTTGTTTCCCCACCAGAAGCTAAAGTAATGTCATTAAAAATACTTTACCTGAACCTCCTTTTTTTTTAGAATATATTTGTGGCTAGAACTTGCTCCTGATTACATTTTTGGTCCTTTTGTGTGAGTTGGAGCATCGTGTATGGTAATTGCATTTAGACTAGAGTAGTTACAGTCCTCTCTCTTAAAGTCTGCAGCACACACAACACTCTTAATTAGCAGACTGGTGTTTTCCTCTACATGTCTGGGCATGGTGTTTATGTGTGTCTGTCTATATGCTTGTTTGTGCATTGCGTGAGCTTCAGCCCAGAAGCCTCTGATTAATGTGGTTTGGTTACATGCGCCTAATTTTAGTATCCATTCCCACAGAAGAAAATAAGGAAGCAACAGACTAACATAAAAGAAAACAGAGGAAAAGTTAAGAGGGAACTGCTCAGATAAATTAAAAATGTATGGCATTCCTCACTTTTTTTTAATCTTCAAAGTGTTTTACTAAGCTGTTACAGGGTTTAATAGACCTTTTCTGTTTTTCTGTCTGGAGACACAATCATGTGTGACATCAGAAACTTGTGAGTTATTTTGGTCACGTGGTTCAGTCCCCATTGATGATCAACCACACACACCCATCCCGTAGACCAACACATTTGTTGCTATTTATCGCCGCACAGCCTTGGTGCATTTCTTATGTCTAGATGTTGCCTCAGAGTGCCTCATGAAGAGCAAAGAATAGAAAAATTAAAAAAAAGCCTTACCACTCTCAACATCCTGATTTGACCACCAGCCATCTGCCTCACTGTTAGGTCACACGTTTTATTTCAAATGCATCTGTTGTTTGTGGTAGCCTCAGTTCTGGGTCTATTCAGTTTTTAAACACACCCACAGGAAGATCGGGTTGGCAGATTTTACAGATAAAAACAGATAACTGTACTACGTTTATCCTCAGCACAAACCCAGAGATAATTATTGGCCACCAACTGTCCTGTATGTGTGTGTGTGTGTGTACATGCATGTCTGTGTGCACTCATGAGCACTGTATATGGAGGGAGATCAACACCAGTTGCTAGCTGCAGTGTAAATGCTCATTAATTTGAAGCTGTGCCCACTGGACTAAAATGTCAGTCTCGCCCGTTGCGTAGTATTTGAATGCCATGTGTGTCTGTCAGTCCATACAGTTTCTTAAAATACTCTCAGAGACTAGGTATTGTAAGATAATGTTATCTCTTAGTGCTGTGTCTTTCCCTGCTGGGGTCTCAAATGATGGGAGATTTTCAGACAGATGCAGACACAATCTCCCCACCCTGCACGTCCTTCCCAAAATCTTCTCTATTTAGAAGTTTAAGGTTCATGTGGTCAGCCACTAGCTCAGCACTGCTGACTAAGGGACTTCCCTCTTTTTTCCCTCTTTTACTTGAAGGCTATACCGTATTTACTTTTACCAAAGAGAAAAATGTTTTTAGTGCATGTGGTCACATCTGGATATTTAGGGTTATTTTTATGATGGGTTAAGTTTAACTCCTATGAAAACTGAGATAGGCAAGAGAGAGAGAGAGAGTATTTGAGGCTATGCGTTGTTGGCAGCGGTACAGTGTGTATCTGGTAATATCTGCATCCATTTCACAGGCCATCCTGTTTTAAATAGAGAGGGTGTGGATGCGATGCTTCCACAAGTTTGTTCTGCAAGGACAGAAGCTCAACCAAAGTACACACTGACTGAGCATAATAGATCAAAGGCATACAGTTATTATTATGATTATAGCCTTTGCTCAATTTAGGGGTTTAATAAGGAGTTAGTGTATGGTAGAAATATACAGTAGCACAAGACTGACTGATAACGCTTATGGTTGTTAAAACGTTGTTCCATGTATGATCTGAACATACTGAACACATGAGATAAAGTAGTTCCTTAATTAAGTGCTGTAAGTGCTATGAGAACTTACAACTTTAATTAATCTGTATGTCATTAACAATAACAGCAATGTCTATTGTGGTTAATGTTCTACGTTGGAGTTTGTTATAAGGCCTGGCACAGTAGGATGTAATTAATGGGTTCTTGGTCTGTGCACAAATCAAAGCAGTACAGGCTCTCTGAATAACTCCAAAGCCATGCTATGATACATCGGAAACATTTGAGATATCTAGACTGGCTGTATTTATAGACTGTTGTGCTCTTTAGCCCCCACTACATTATCCACCCTGTTTTCTGCTATTTGCCATCCTCTGTCCCTGGTGAAAGAAAGCACTGGCAGACACCTTTAACAACAAAGTATGCCTGTGTATCAGTCTCAAGCATCTATTGTACAGTGTATCTGTCTGTACTCTTCGTATGCAGCTGTTAATGGGCTGCTCCGATTTATTTCTGGAAGCCTGCAGTCATATGTTAGTCACTGTGGTATGTGGGTTTGTCAGAGAGGAAGACAGACGGACTGCACATGTGTGTGTGTACAGATTGGACGGACTCCTGTAACACCAACTGGCGTGCCGTAGCAGTGGTATCGCCTGATAAGGCAGAGGTGGTGGAGTGGAGTGCACTTTCTCTTGCGCAAGTTGTGATGGTTTTGCAAGTTTTGAACGCCTTTAACACTGCTGCTAGTGCTACCTTATATCTTGATTATAGAGAAAACAAAGTATAACCTCTTTGTGCCACCATGTCAGTAATTTAACAAAAAAATATTACTAAACCTTTAGAGGCTGTCAGCAGGGAGCACATGCACATTTTCTTTTATTTATGGTTGCATTCCCTCATTTTCTATTAAAAGGGCATCAATGAATGGTAAAAAGTTCTTTTCCTATTACCTGATGGTATAGTAAAACAGCAAGCTTATAAAATGCAAGAAAATATATATGTTATACCCTTTATTTGTTGTATTTTTTTCTGGATTCAGTGGTGAAGACCTAATTGAAGATATTTTAGACATAATTTTACTGTAGGTTTTTAACTGATTTGTGTTATATTTTTTCAAATCAGAGGATCCCTGGGTTGCCTGTAAGCTGTGCCTGTCTGCTAAAATCCAACAGTATCTGTAACACAAGTGTTTTTCTTCTTGTCTGTCCAGCAGGAGCTCTCTCTAATTGAACAAACAGCTCAGGGAATAGAGAACAGACTAATTATCATTTCCTGCTTCTACATTCCATCTCTCCTTCCTTTCTTCTCTCATGTTGGACTCCACCCCTCTACCCTTTTCTATTTCTCTTTCGTGTTGCTCTCCAGCCATATGGGGCTTTGTGCCACCTGAGATTCCCTCATCCCTCCTTCTTTCCAACCTTCCATCATCCCTCCTTCCCTTTTCCCCTCCATCCTTCCTCTGCTGTGGGCCTGTTTGCCACCCACAAGCTTTATGTCTACTTCAGCTGGTGCACCTATAAAAACAATAATTACACTGTAAATGCTTAAGTGACTCAACAATTGATTTATTGATCTTGCCTTATGAGATGAATTCTGAAGTTATAATTTGTATAAATTAGGACACAACAGGACACAGTGATCTTGATTTGACATTCAGGTTCAGACATTCAAGAGTTGATTTGAAATGTCAGAGCATCAAGACTATTAGTTAAATAGATCAACTGTTAAATATGGTCTGGAAAAGGAATTAGCTCGTTACTTGAGTGTAGAGCTGCCTTATTTTTACACTAAGCGTAATGAACGTTAAGATCACTTGGTTTTCCATGACTGCCCAGGAATACACAGGTGAAAACTATCGCCCTTTATTCAAGTCACTCAATAAATCCACCTCAGTCATTAAAGGATGGCTCGAGATGACTGAGATGAAATAGGCTAAATGGCTTGAAACAACTGAGATGTTAAGGAAAGAATGGAAATTTTTGGCAAAGTGTCAATCACATTAGTAAGGTCTCCTAAGGGAAGATTGACATGTTTTTTTTCAGCTGTTCAGACAGAAGGTTAAGTTGACTTCCTGCTCGTATTTTTGGAGCATTATTGTTGTCTTGGAACATGTCTCGTGTTCAACTGTTAAAGTGCGCCTCTGTGTCACTGGCCACAAGTGGACAAGACGACTACATGGGTCAAGAGAGGGGAGGAGGAGAGGATGGGGTGGGGTGCTGTTACAGTAAGTGGATTTCTCTCCTTTAAGTCGGTGTGAAACAGATACTCCTAGATCACCAGTTGCTGGTTTATTCATTGCAATACATCCTGAATGTAAACCCTTCAAATTACTGCAAGGAGTGTAAGCAGCCTAACTGATCCCAATGAGTAACAATTCATTTAGCACCTGAGGTGTGGTGTTGTCTTTTTATCTCCCTTGGGTTATTATGTTACTGTTACTGACTCTGCACTCCTGTTGAACAGATTGTGCCGAGCTCTAACCTGGTTGTTTTAATAGTGGCAGAGAAGCCGTCACTTGATAATGAGGTAAACCCAGTTACATGCAGCAACCTTATAAACCATTTCAAGATTATTTTAAATGCTGGGACTTCATATAAACACTGCAGCCTCTTTAAAGCAAGCTAATTGATGACTACATGGTGACATGGCGACAAGCAAAGCGTTGGGATTCTGCACATATTCACCATAGCCTTCAGAAAATTTGTGATTCAGGTTGAATACAGTAAAGTTGCAGTTTTATGCAAATGTAGCAAAATTACTGCATTAGGGCCAGTCCAGCTCCAAATCTGAGTATTACTTAATCATTGCTGGGAATGATTCATGATTGTATACCAACTGCAACCGCAAACTGTTACCATGGCATTTGGTTAAGTGCTGCCCAAGAGTGGAGCCACATGCAGGGGCGTAGCACAGAATTCTGGACCCTGTACATAGGCATTCTCTATGGGCCCCTCCCCGCATCCATGGCTATTCGTTCTAGTATTTTTGTGGGCCCCCTGTCACTGATTTCCAGTTATTATTGGTTAAATGGATAAAACAAGGACAATATAGTACTTTCATGAGCTACAATAATAGTTTAGCCTTTTGTGAATGATTTGTTTACCTTCACCTATGAATGAGGTAGGTAGTAACACAGTTACTACATATGCAAACTAAGATGGAAAAACGGGGACATACTGTGAAGTACGTTGTTTGATCCTGGGTTTGTGACATTTGGCCTCATACCACTGAGTGAGGTAAAGCGCTATGCAGTGAATCATTGATTTTGGGTGTTTTGGTGTATTGAATGGGGCAGCCATTGGGTCAAACTGCTGTTTACCTGTATAACTTTATTGATTGTAGAGAATTATATGATGAGTTATGTTGAAATGGGCATCTGTCAAAATGAAACTCAGCAGGTTATCTTAAGTATCCTCTATTGTTAATGTTGTGGAAGTAAGTGGTTACCTGTGTAAATGTCATCTTGTCTCCTCCACATATCCACAGGGCCCCTTTAAATGTTTATTCCTGATTAATTTTGATGTTTTATTACCTTGCACACCAATTAGAAATGCATCAAAATTGGTATCATATTTTCTTTACGAACTACTACCATCTCCAAAAGATCAAAGTAAGGGTAAAGTCCAATCTGCGCAGAAAAGCAGAGATTCAAACAAATCAGTCTACAGTTTGTGCTTCAATGTGTTATAATTCTCTGCATTTTGTACTTGGCTGTAACTATGGGGGCAGTGGGGAGGCCTTAGTGTGAATACAGAGAGTCAGACTGGCATTATCATTGAGCCAGTTTACTTGGCATTGCAGTGGGGTGGGGTTTTTCACCACATGGCTGGTAATATGAGCATCAAGGCATATGCTGAACTAGGAGGCTGTGTGCCTAGCAACTGCAAACAAATGCTTTACTGAGCTCATATGTCTCCAATACTCACTTCTAAAACAGAAAGTCTTTCACACTCCCTTTCTGTCTTTTCCTTGCTTTCTGACCCTGCTCATTTCTGCTTTCTCTGGGTCACTCAACCTTTGTGTGCATGCATCCAAAATCCACAGCTGCTACTAAACCGAGGTCTGCACTCTTCCGCAGTCAAGTGGTGTAAATATAGGTTGTCATGGGGACGCCTTGACACCCAAGGGGTATGCTGGCTAGGTAGAGTGTGTGTGAGTGTGAGGGGAGTGGCTGAGGGTCCAGGATGTGTATCATTCCCACTGTGTCCAATGCACAACAGGAGGTTAAAACTCAAGTGTGCGCACAGACAAGTGTGGCGTGTGTGTGTGTGTGCTTACATGTAAGTGGGTGGGTGTGTTCTTGAACTGGCACTAAGGGATAAAAACATGCATACTTTGTTGATGTTTCTACTCTTCGCGGATGTGTCTCCCAAATAATATTCCATGTTTTGATGGAATGAATCGAGCCCATTTGAAAATGTATTTTGTACTCATTCAGCAATATGACTATCTTTTTAAGTGAATTTATTTTGCATTGTTGCTTTGAATTCATTTTGCTTTCTGAGTTGCAGAGTAATATACTTTTACAGTACAACTCAGGGCTCAGGGTCCAAGGTCAGGAATGGAACCACCCTCACTGCAATCAAACCTTGCGATTGATAGCCAACCAGGGAATGAAATTAGCACCTGCCACCTGCCAAATACAGGGTAAATGTTGGGCAGGTAAACATTTCAGGTCACCTGCCAACATGGCAGATTTTTCTTCTATTCTTCTATTAATAAATATTATTTTTACAAAGCAATTCTCAAGTTAAGAATAGTCAGGGAATAAGGTTACGTGATATATTCCATATTTCTACTGTCAGGTCCCACTGACTCAGTGTTTACAATTCTAAAGCGTTCTACATAGATTTCAGAAGTGGCAGATAAAATAATTGAGTGGCCGGTAGAAATGTTCAGTAACCTGCCACAGGTGAGGAAAAAACGTAACACCAGGCCCTGTAGCCAACCCCGTGCTACCAACTGAGCTACTGTTGCCTTTTTTTGTTCTCAAACTAGCAATCTTTAGCCATCGACAGGAAATGAAAGATAGATTTGTAGAGCTATATAAACATGAATGTGTTTCTTCAAAGAAAATCATCTGATGCAGGTATTTTAGATGCTCAATAGAGTTCCACAAGGCTCTACAAAGTTTTAGTAATTTACACACTTCAACAACTGCTTTGATTACATAGCTGGACACCTGTTTGATGGGACAGATTCGATCTGAAACACCAGGCTTCTCCTAGATTTTAGAAAAGGTTAGGCAATAATGTGGACTGTGTTGGTGTGTGTGTTGAAGACAGCCAGCCGGTCTTTTTATTTGTCAAAGGAAAGGTCTTGCAAGACAGTTGAAATCTTGTCTTATACAGTGTTTATGTTACTCAAACAAAGAATGTAATTAGTGACATTTATTTTTACATCAATCCTTATTGTATGCCATAGAGGTTTGGCTTCATCCATTGTTAATATTCTCAGAATGCACAAAGTTTGTCATAGTAAATGTAGGTCAGTCGGCGCGGTGTTTTTGGCCAATTAATCTGCTCCATTCCCAGTTGGTTGTCTTCATTAGAGGATAGTGTCTCGTTGTTTCAGTGATCCTATTGTCTGAACACTGAACAGACTCTCATCTGACGGGATGTCCATGTCTCTAACTGGGGACACGTCTGGCTGTCTGTCTATCTTAGTGACTGTCTCTCTGACTTACTGACTCCATGAATGTCACACATCCACAGCACACTTTGTTGTTTAGAGTAGGCCAGTCTGTCTGTCTCTGTTTTTCTCATGCTGTCCTATTGGTAGCATTCTGTACCATTGCATTGTTGGTATAAGTAGCAGCCTGACTGACTGACCATTTTTACCATGTTGGAATTGCTGACTGGATGAAGTGAGTAGAATATCATAAACACAATCTTTTAATTTTATCTTTTTATTAAGGTTAGAAGGAAGCTGCCAAGTGGAGATAGCATAAAGTAGTTTTCAACTAAAAAACAGACCACTTGTAAATGGAATTTGTTTTGGTGGGGTTGGTGCTGACAGAGCACAGTTCAGAGCATAAAACTAATATATTCCGTTATTTTTATAAGCCCTTCCAGAGGGGAAACATTTTAGGCCGTGTTTCCATGGCTGGGATAAGTACAGTCACTGACAGTTACTTCTTTCCCCAACAAAAAACTTAAGGTAGTCTCCAGTGTGTCTGAGCTGTGTTATGTAATTTAACTTCTCAACTAACAACAGTAATCTGACTCTGACGTTCATGGATTTGCATTGTGCACATATTGCCGTTGTGTTTGCAGTGACCTCGTCCAACCTGTCATTTGATGAGCATTTAATTTTTGCTTACATCCTTAAATCATCTGACACCTTATCCATCCCTCTGTGGGACAGTTTTGAATTTGTGCAGTTTAATTTTGTCCTGTATTCACACTGATCTGTATCTTCGCACACAACCACACTAAACACAAACACAGTCATACTCACACACCCAGGCTTAATTTATCCTAACATGGAGTGTGAGCATGGTTGTATTTGGGTCAGGGAGGAGGTAGCCTGACGTACACGCACACACTGTAAATGCACTTAGATACACACAGACATGCAGACACTGAGGCTAATCTGTTAAAGAGGTTGGCACACAGACAGCAAAATAGGATGACTAGTTGGCTGTGTATAGGCCTACGTCTTATGTCTTACACCATTACCACTGCTTACTATTCACTGAGAACAAAGGAAAGGTTCTAACAGTTTGTGCCCACTCAAATATTACAGATATACTATTAAATTGCTGGCACTAAAGGCCATGTTGACAAGAACCAAAAGTTCTGTACACTGTATTTTATCTAGCCAAAACCCTTGTATGTCTGTTTGGATTAAGACAGCATCAACATCTTCCCCCTTATAATCACCAGCCTGACTTAAAGAAACACACCACCTTTGGGAGAGATTGCACTTTATGCCATTAAGAATGACATCATAGACACCTGAATCAAGTATGTGTCACTGCTAGATTATTGCTCCACCATCAACACTGTGTCACACCCTATGTTCAGTAATAGCTGGCAGCCAGCATTTCTCTCAGAAGTGCAAAATGCACTTGTAGGAGCTAAAATGCTAAATTGTAATTAATCATGAAGCTGGTATTACCTACTGGGGAGACTTTGATGATTTTAGTGTATGTTCCCATCAAATAAGATAACCAACAGGCTTGTTGTTGTTGTTGTTGTATTATGTTTGATCTAAACTGTGGACTGTCCATTCATGGTGTTCTCTGTTCACTTTGTTTTCCACTTATAGCTGTTCACATGTTGTCCTGGAGGATTTTACCACAGATCACATGAGTGTACAGCACCTTTGGCAGTTTGAGATTAATTCACCATCTATTCTTTTGAAACTTTTAGAAACATTAATTTGAGTGCCATAAACACCTCAAGCATAAACAAATAACTGTCCCTGTTAAAAAGCAAACCTTTCAACACAGATTTAATAGAGGATAGTGAAAGAAATATATCCTTGTTAATGCTGTTTGGTCATGTGAAAATAACTGAGTGGTTCTGAAAGGTCCATTAGTAACCTTCTGTGTGTGTGTGTGTGTGTGTGTGTGTGTGTGTGTGTGTGTGTGTGTGTGTGTGTGTGTGTGAGAGAGGCCATTTGTAACTCAGTCCCTGTAGCAGCTCAGCACTTACTGCCCCCCTGTGCCAGAGCAGGGTTTCCTGCTCTTCGTTTCCCTGCTTCTCCTTTACTCTCTCTCACACTTTCTCTCTCTGTTTACGCTCGCTCATTCTAGCTCTGTGGGAGACGAGGATCTTCCTAAAGGAGTCTTTGTGTGTGTTAGAGAGAGAGGGAAAGAGAGAGAGAGAAGAGAGAGAGTGAAATGTTATGGTGAGACAAACAGCAAGTGAGAGGGAGAGGAGGATACTAGCTGACTGTGTTAAGCCTGGCCGGGGCCCAGTCCCACAGTTCCACAGAGCCCAGTTCTGTTTACCTTCAAAAACAGACTCACCAGAAAAATACCAAAATCTCATACATTTACAGGTCTCTAAGCTGCTAATGAAAATCATTTTCTTCTCTCTATTTCATGTGAGTAAACCGTACGTTTTTAAATACATTTTTATTCAGAGCACCTTGCAGTTAGTGATTAGAAATGATCTACACACTAGATTATGATGAGTGCTGTCAAACCCTTAAGTACAGTCTGTCAGTCCCATCATGTATCCATTGAAAAACACGTTCTGCATTACATAATGAGTCAATGACACTATGGGTCTTGTGGGTGAGAGTGAGTTGATATCCGACTTGCTGTTACTAGCTGTTAATGGTTAACTGTAGCCAGGTTAGAGTCCGCTCACTGTGCTATGTTCACGTGCATTCTTCCTTCACTGTGCTCTCTTCGCCTTTACACTGGGCAGGAGTACCTTGAAGGATACAGGATTAAACACACACATTCTTTCTGAGAGTGTGCCTAATCCTTGGAGCTGGATTTATAAACAGTCTGATATGTAACGCTTTTGGAACACTTAATCATCACAAGGACTGTCTTTGACGTGAGTGGGCTGTTTTTCTTTTGTTATCTAAGGCTAATATTTGCGCTGTGAAGACAGAGAGGGATTGCGTACTGAAATGTGTGGTATAGAATAGCTATTTGTCATTGTTAGCAGAATCAAGTGTTTGATTTCTGTCCAATCAGCTGTCTCTGTCAGGCTGAGTATAGTTTATGTTGAGCCGAGGTCGAATGTGCAGATAGCAGCGTCTCGTTGCCAGCATGTCATTGACATCTGCCAGATCTCCACCCATGTGAGCTGTGGTTTGAGTGGGGTTTGTGTTCTTATCTGTTTTTCTATGGTTTTCATAGAGCTATTGTCAGCACCCTAAATTATGCATGGCATGCACCTGAGCCAACCAAATACCTTATGACCCTCTAAATATTAAGATAAAATAAGATAAGATAGAACTTTATTAATCCCAAAGGAAATTCTTGTGCCAGAGATTGCTCAGAAATTACAACATAAAAAAGAATAGTAATAAATGTAAAGTGTATATGGAGTAAATGCTAATACCAGTGCCTAATAGAATAACAATAAAACAAAGATACATTTAGTAAAATAAATAACCTACCATAGAAAAGTAATATTGGCAATGTATTGGCAATGATATTGAATAAGTAATAAAAAGTAATATTGCTGCTTTGAATAGTTTTTCGCTGCTACAAAAATTGTTGTACTTTTCATTGATTGTATGTCTTTAAATAAACTGCCCAGGCCTGGAATAACATTGTTTGCATTAAAGTAAGGCTGTCAATCATTTTCCTTTAGAAAGCTTTTTGAAAGCAGACATTGGTTATGTGACATTACAGTATTTTCTAAAAGTATGAGTAAGAGTGCTTAGGAGTGATATTAGAGAGGTTGTGTTATTATGAATTATTGAATTATTATTCAGGGGAGTGTGAGTGAGAGCAGATGGAATAAGCAGCTGCTCAGGGCTGGATCATGTTGACAACCAAAAGGGTCATCTCAGCATATCTGTAGACTGTTACATAATCGAAACGAAGAGAAAGGCTGTGTCACAAACAGAAACAGAAAGAAGTCATTGGTATTCAGGCTACTCCTGAGGTGGTGGCAGCGGCTGCTGTGTAACGAAGACTACACTCAAGAAAAACAAAACTGGCTCAGAGGAACCAAAAAGATTTATTTTGTTTTAATAAGAATTATCAGAAGTGACTCAGAATGTGAAAACATCACATCAAATGAAATTGTTTTTTTGCTAAGGAAGCGATACACTAATTACTTGACTTAATGAAACATCATGTATCCTTGATAGATCAGATAACTGATTGATTCATAAACTGTAAATGTGATACTCAAGTCCAGCATATTAAATGATTGCCTGTTTTTTTCCCTAACATACATACAATGTAGGAAACTACAACAAACATCTGAAAATTCAACAATATTCTCCTCCGTGTATCTGTTCCATTGTCATCTACCAGGAGGAGAATGAAGGCACGTGCCCCACCTCCGCCGCCGGCAGCCCCTCAACCAGCCCCACGCCACATCTTCAGAAACACTGTACCTGATGGGGGAGGGGCATCAGGCACGGACGCCAAGGAGAACATGCTGAGGCCTACTGTGGATTTACAACTAACATTACCACAGGGATACCAGACTTCTGTAACTGAGGATGGCAGGTGAGAGAACAGAGAGGGGCACACAAGCATACATTTCCTCTGGCTGTAGTGCTCCCTTTCCAATGGTTTTTGTTCAGTGTGCCTTGTTTTTACATTGCACTTGGCTGTAAAATGTCTCGTAACCACATTTTTTGCTCATGAATACTGCAAAATGTCCATCCATCTCTACATTGAATTATCAATATTTATAAGTATGGGGATCTTAGCTATTCCTTACCTTAACAATATGATTTTATGTTCTGACCTTCATTGCCAGTCACCTGACAAACAGTATGAGACCTGTTTGTCGCTTCTGGGTCTGTTTGGGTTGCTGTGCCTGTGCCAGTGGGGCCTTGTCAAGGGGTCCCATTCCCAGTCTCAGCACAAGCTTTGTCCCATTGAGTTGACAGATGCAGGCTGACCTGCTAATTCTCTCTGCCCCTAATGAGCTTCTCTCCTTTGGGGCACAAACTCAAGGACGCCTCCCTAGTGCAGAACAAGGTGCTCTTTTAATAACCATAGACAAACTTTAGCCCAGTAGGCACCTCTGTGCTACTTCTCACTTGTAGTAAAACTAAGTTGGTCACTTTTTTGGATTATTCTAAAGGTAACTTTCTACACTTAAACATGTGGAACTTTTTGGTAATCTTTGCAAACTGACATTTTTTAAAACTATTTCTAGTTTTGCAGCCAGTGGGCTCCATTGTAGTACTATTCAGCATCCTTTGTTTATCTGAGGAGACATCATATTGTAGTCGCCTGTTAGAGTGTCTGGTTTCTTTATTGTAGATCATTTCTGGGAAAGGAATGTATGATATTACAATTTAGCTTCAGATGGGCTGTGTTTACAGTTCACCCTCTGACACTGCTCAGTAACGACATCAGAACCTGATACTGCGATAGTTCATATGGTCATAGATAAGACAAGGCCGAGGTGTCATAAACACACAAATGTATCATAAGTAGCTGATACTAAGTAGCACAGTCCCCAACCATTACTATAATCAGTTTATTGTGTGAAAATGGACAGTTAACAAGGTGTAGTAAGATAACACTAATACTTAAAAAAAAAAAGAACGTAAAAACAGTAAAGTGTTTTATGCTCATATTTCAAATACTTTAGTTAAATGTTTGTGGCTCTGTTGTAGGAGAATTATAGGACTGATGCTAGAGATACAGTATTTTTAGATGTTAGACAACTATAACACCTTACATGTTATTAAAGAAAATTTGTTTTCATTTGTTTCATTGTTTTTATCATGAAAGGCCTTCAAGGCGGCCTTGCCACAACAAGCCATATCAGGTAGCAGGGAGAAGGACCCAAAATGCAGACAGGTAGACAGGAGCAGTCCAAGGATTTATTTAGGGAAAACAAAACTCACACAAACTCAGGGACAGACACGCAGGGAATCCACAGGAGCGAGACACGAGGAGAACGTCCAACACATCAAACACAGGAACATCAGTAATAAAAATCCAAACGCAGGGAAACGTGCACACATGGAAACGCAGACAATGACACCACAGAGAACAAAGGGAGAGGACCGGTAAATATAGGGGAGGAGACAATGAGGGAAACAGACACAGGTGAGTAACAAGACACAGGTGCAATCAATCAACACTGGTGGGAACAAAGACAGGAAATAAACAGCACACAATGAAACAAGAACAGTAATTTCAAAGTAAAACAGGAAACACAAAACCAAAAAACACACAAGTCCACACTAGGGTCCTTGGGATCATGACAGTTTTAACAATACAATTCAATGAGGAGCCAATTTACGCTTTTAACCTTTTACCCTAACCCAACCTGAACTCCTTGAGCAGCTGTAAAGTTAGATAAATCATTACTTCCGCTCCCCTATATATTCTTTATCTGGTCGTGCCATTGAATCTTTGTACTAATATTATTCTTATATTTAGATTAATATTCAAACCCAAGATGTCATTTTTATGATCTCACCATTACATCAAAGACAAATTATATGTACATGCCTCATGACATGCATAATCTCAAACATACAATGTCCCTATAATGTAGCTTGTCATGATTGGAACAGTTTATGATGTAGGCTACAGTTAAACTCAAGTTCAGTGGGAATGAACTAGCCTTTATGAAAATGACCCCATGTGAAGCACGGGAATCAACAGGTTAAAATGTAACATGTATTCAGTACTAAATTGGATCATAGTGATTATGTTGTGACTTGTTTTTGATGAACATGAAATTTGCAAAATCAGCTTAAGAAGCACATAACATAGGATAGGACACTGGGTCTGTTGATTGCAGATTGTCCTTTTAGTTGTAGACTATGTCCATGTGATAGTCATTGTCAATGGTGTCCTTTGTAGTGGTATCTCTCTCAGTTCTGTCATCTGATCTGGCCGTTCCCAGAAAGCATTGGAGACTGTCTCTTGGTTTCTTTATCTGAGGATTGACAGGTAGTACTGTAGGCCTCCTCATCAGCTGCACACTTCAGAGCTTCTCCTGTGGCTTGATGGACATAAAGTAGTTGTCATATCAACAAGTACTCTGCAATCAGTCATTGTTTCTTTATGTCGCTATGTTTTGTCACTGCCGTTTTATTGTGGGAGGCTCTTTAGAGTTTCTGTCTAGATGAACCACACAGATTAAAACTACATCAAATGATAAGTGGCTTCTCGGCCTTCTGTTGTTTTTGGGCCTTTGTTTTCAATTCTCCTGCAAAAGCTACAAAGACGGCCTTTTGCTCTTCATGTCAAAATCTGTGCTATCGCCATTGAGTCTACAGCATGTCAGTGAAAATGGCTCAGTGTTTAAAATCATATCCTTTCTGTCTATGAGTTAGCCATCCCCTCTAAGCGCATCAGGTGGGAGTGTGTCTCTATTTTGTTGTATGAAGTAATTACTATTCTCTTTACCGGAGCTAAAGCTAGGTAGGCTTTGTAACCCTATCTTCTCTCCTGCCACCTTCTCTTTCTCCCTCGCTCCCCATCTCCTTCTTTCTTCTTTCTTCTTTCCTCCCTCCTCCCCTCTCTTTCACTTTCTCTCTCTCTCCCCCCTTCTCTCTCTTTCTCACTCTCTCAGTAAGGCGCTGATGGACCTGCTGGTCGAGCTGTGTAGCCTCTACCACCTGAATCCAGCACTGCACACCCTGGAGCTGCTGTCGCCCGAGGGCCACACTTTGGGGTTCAAGCCCAACGCTCTGCTGGGCTCCCTCAACGTGGCCTGTGTCCTCATCAAGGAGAAAGTCTGGGAGGAGAAAGTGGTGCGCAGACCGGCGCCCAAAGTGCCAGAGGTGTGTAACAGTGGAGCCTTATACTGTGATCTGGATGTTCTTTTTGTCATGTGTGCTTTGTATTTAGGATTTTATACATGTCACAGCATATTTTTTTAAAAACTGCTGAAATTAGATTGGTTAGGCTTGGCTTGGATTCTTGTGGATTTTGTTTGCAGAGACATTTGCTATTTTAACATATGAGTGCAGAATACCTCAAAGCCACCCATCTTTTGTTGCAATGTAGATGAATGTAGTCCAGAATACCAGTGAAAAAGCCTTTAATATAATAGTTGTGCAGTCTGCATGTACTGTATGCATAGCCCCTTACCCTGTAGCCCTGTGTAATGTCCGTCCCTCCCTTCTCTACCTTTTACCTCTGATCGCTGGCAGAAAGCAAGGCCAGTGAAGCCTGTAAGGGCCCGTGCTAAGGTAGGAAGCCAGTGGGATTAAACTGGCCTAGCATGACATTGGAGTCAGTTCTTATACACTGGTTTTTCAGTCTAAGTGGATCCTTTTTTGTGTCTTTATCAGCTGTATTCCCCTCTGTCTTGTTGTCATCTGTTTTTACAACTCACTTGCTTATCTGAACTTATTTCTACTGACCATTCGTCTCTTTCTCTCTCCCTTTTTCTCTGCCTCTCCTCTGCTCTCCTCCTACGGTTTGAATATTTAATGAGTGCCTTACCTTTAGTTACCATGCATTATTTCTCTGCTCTTCTCAGGGCTCACTGGCTGCTCTCTCTCCCTTTGACCCTGCCTGGCCTCAGGCCAGAGACTGACACTATTTCAGACACTGCTGTCAGTCATCCCTCTTCTCTGTTTTATCTGCCTTTTCATTGTACCACCAGTCTCAGCAGTTAAAATGAAATTATTTAAGTGTGATATACTGTACACTCAGTTGTCAGTTTATTAGGTACACTCAGCTAAAAATAGTGCAGTCCAATACGACAGCCCTGACATATATCCTACCTTCACAAAGGTTATAATGTTGGAACTGTTTGAGAAAGGTGTTGGCTCAACTTAATGATCATTTTGGAGACTGCATTTTGTGGTGCTGTTGAACTGTATTGTGTTATATTTAAAGGTGCTTCTAATATTAAATCTACCTTCACTGATATGAATGGGGTGGACAAAATATAAGAAACATGTTTCAGTAAAATGCAATACAATTAACATCTGTATAATGTTATCAAAAATAACTAGACTGATTCAGCCAACAGTAATTAAACACGTGTAAACCTTGCATCCAGTCAAGTGTTCAATTATTTTTGGAAGGCAAACTTTAGGCTCAAGCAACAACAGCTTGGTACCTTTCACTGGTACACAAGGACTAAAAGCTGAACAGAAATAGAAACAATGACAAACGGGACAGTAGTGTATATTAGGATTTCAATTAAATTAAACACCTTAATGTGAGTTACTGTAAAATTGTAATTAGCCTCAAGTTCTCAGTTTATCTGTCTGATTATCTGTCTGTGACCAACATCTGAAAAACTACTGGTCAGATTTGCAGAAGACACATATACACACACACACACACTCGCTCCCCAAAGTAAAAAACCTTGTGATTTTGGAAATCCCATGACTTTCGTCAAGCACCACCAACCTCACTCACCCAACAAATGTACAAACTCCTACTCCTACTGTAGTGCTCTTATGTATGATGACTCTGTCATCTATCAGCAACAGTTTTGACTGTGAAATGAATGGCTTACTGGGGAAGTCATTAGACCTTGGCAGAAGCCTGCGCTCTGAGTGCTTTCATGTATTTGAAGGACCTTTCCCTGTAGTGATACATGACATTGAATGTCACTTTACTTGAAATACAAAAGCCACTGAAGAGCTACAGACTGAAGGGCCATTTTATGAATTCTTCAGGCTCTTGACTTCTGAGTGGGGTGTGTGTTTTTATAGAGGCTGATGTGAACCACTTAGTGATAAAGTCTGCTGTACAGTCTTTATCACTTCTCCATGACACAGTGTTCTGTCATGGAGAATTCATGATCACATGAATGTATGCAGACAGGCATCATCATCTTTTGTCTATTAAATGTTTCTTTTTCTGTCAGCAACCAAAGTCTAACCTTAAGTTACTCATTATTGAAGTGTCTTTGTGTGATTGGATGTCTTTCTCTCTCTCTCTGCTCCTCTGTACATGTGTAAAATGTTATGTAAATGTTATGTTCAAGATTCCTTTGTTGATATTATGACAGTTGTCATTGAACTGCTTAAATAATCAAATCTATCACGTCTCTGTTAGGTCAGTCAGTAAGCTTTGATTATTTTTGTCTTATTTCATCCATCAAGGCCAACCTCTTTCCTTTTGCCTGTCATAGAGATGTAGCCAGCAGGGGACCTCCACTTCACAACAGTGTGCCCTAATTAGCGTTTTATCTCATCCAGTTGTTATACATTAATGTCCCTTTTTTTCCCACCATTCTCCCCTCTATGTATCAGAAAACAGTGCGTTTGATGGTGAACTACCACGGCAGCCAGAAGGCAGTGGTACGGGTCAACCCGTTCGTACCACTCCAGGCTCTGATACCGGTCATCTGTGACAAGTGTGAGTTTGACCCTGCACATGTCCTGCTCCTGAAGGACAGCATCAGTCGCCACGAGGTACAGCTGGACAAATCTCTGACAGAGCTGGGGATCAAGGAGCTCTACGTACATGATCAGAGTCTAGGTAAACTCAACCACTGGATTCTGTCATGTCATTATAAAATGTATAAAATCCCTTTGTTGCTTTCAATTAATTAAAAATGAATAGATCCCAACTTTGGTTTATGCTCTGTGAAAGTGGTTAAAGCAGATAAAAGATGTCATCATGGATACTGATAGGTGCCTTGGCTCGTCCGGCTATTGTGTCATATTATCTGCTGTTGGCCTGCAAATTAATATCATCGCCAAAGCAATTACTGTAGCATATGCTATGAGTGTCTTTGTAAACATGTATGAATGCATATACAAACAAATAGATACATAGTGAGTGAAATTAGAGGAAAAAAAATGTTTTCCCTTTCAAGTTTTAATTAAACTACAAATCCGACAGTTTTATCTTAAGCCACCATAAAAAGGCAGAGATCAGGATAAGAAAGTAGTGTACAATAATTAGAACATGACATCCTTTATCTAGAAGGAAGTTTGAATTATGGTGTAAGATCTGATGTTATGGTTCTTTACCATGGTAACAGTCCACACCCACTGATATTTATAGATATTGTCCTTGTCAGGAGTGTGATCTTAGAGGAAAAGCTTGTGGTTTATGGTCATGCAGAATATAAGCAGGAACATTTAGGACATTATGTAATTTTTATGGTCAATTACTCTTACGTAATAGTTATATTTTAGTATTCAACCTTTAACTGATATTATGAAGGACATGTAACCTGGTTTATTAAGAAATCTACAAATTATTTAGCTTGTGCCATGATTAGTTAAAATGCACAAAGGGTTTCTTCCTCTGGTTAAACACTACCAACTGTGTTGTGGTGCTACAGAAGTACAAATACAACAGATTGATGCAGGTCAGTTATCCATAAGTGACTTCATGTGTTTATAAACCTTGTCATGTTTTCCAGTTCTCCAGCCTAAAATGGCTTCTGCTCCAGCTCTTAACTACTCAGGTATTAGTCTTGTCTGTCTTGGTGTAGCTGGTTCCAACCAAATGTAGCTGTTTAACCCAACATACTGCTGCTTGCTTATTAACCCTGCTTTTTTTAACTGCTTTGGACATGCATGTTTGCTTGTTAATCATCTGTCTTCAAAGAAATTATTTGTTGGTTTAATGTCATTGTAATTTTGATACTGATGATTGTTAACATCATCAATGTCCGTCATTTTGAAATGATGTATTATTAATCTGCTTTTTTCAGAATCCAAATAAGCCAGTAGTATAGCGCTGTGATTTTTAGAATGGTTAGTTTACCTTCCCTCCCTGTCCTCGAGCCAACAGTGTTATCATGACACATTCTTACTTACTGCTTTGTAGACTGTGAAGGTTAGGCGGAGGTGGTCTTTGAGAAAAATAAAGCTATAGCGCCCTCTGCTGAGGAAACTCAGTAGATTATTCTGTTCACTTCTTTGTGAATGAAAACAGGTTGAGTATTTACACCCAATTCCAAAATGTTTTAAAATGACTAATAAAAATGCACACAACATTTTATTTCTGTTTATCAAGTATAGCAAATAAATTGGATATTGTAGGAATCAAACCAAATTGGCTTAAATGTGAGAGTGGCAATCCCAATCTGAATTTTGTTGTTAATTTAATTAACCTATGCATGCCAGGATCATTTGTCACTCACTTCTACTGAATTCCTTGTGAACTTTTTCTTAAAATGAACCGGACTTCTTTGCTTTGCTTTTATGAGGCACTGACACTATCATGTCCAACTCCTCTGCTTCTCCTCCTCCTCTTTTTCTTTTGGTAGACTCCATCCGCTCCAGTACTACCAGTTTGAACAAAGGAGAGAAGAAAGGCCTGCTGGGTATCTTCCAGTTCAGCAGGAGGAAAACCAAGGTAAGACTCCAGATCTCTGTTGCTGTTTTTTGGCAATTTGTTGTATTTACACAAGAAGTGTATTCATCTCACTCTTTAATAATTTCAGTTTTAGAAGTGTAATTATGTTTTGTTATCAAAGTTGATATTGGCCATACATACACAATATTACATTATTGAATTAAGAGCAGCATTAATGTCATCATAACTGTCCACAAAATTTAGCAGTGACTTATTTACACAAGTGCCATGAGAAATATGAGGTTGTGTAATAATTTACAAACTAACCTTGAGTGGTGCATGCCATTCTGCTTATTCAGACTGATAGCTGAGGCAGGCTAAATGCATGGCTGAACAGTTGAATGCTGCATGTTAGCTGTGCCTTCCGTTTGCAGACAGAGACAACATCTCTGGACATGGATGACTGTGATGATAAAGTAATCCTAAATACAGACACACAATCCAATGTAAGTATTACTAACAAATCTGACAATGTCCAGATGTGATGGGTGAAATCAAAGTGGGATTTTGTTTTATTTTGATTGTCTCTGAAGCATTCCAGTCATATACTATGGGTGGACAGAATAACAGTACAAACCTGTACTAACCTGTTCAATATAATACAAACCAGTAACAGCACAAACTACAAAGAAACCTTGCACTTGCAACAAAAACTGGTCAAGCTAAACAAAGGTAGTACTTATTGCAGGTCAGTAGTATTGGATTTCATCACGTGTTGGGTTGTTTCTGTTGTCCATTTCTTGCATGGCTGCTGATACTCTGATATGGCATTCAGGATGATGTATAACATAAAAGCCTTCTCTGTTTAAGCCTTACATAATGTTTTTAAACAATGTACTGTATGCCTACAATGCAGTGCATACTGACAATGCCAATATCATCAAAGCTTATCACTTTAGTGAATAATATATAGACATTCAAGTTTCCCAGAAGTTTAAATGTGAAAATTTCATCTTTGAGTAGAAATGTTCTGCAACATTTATTCGATAAATAACTATTGGGCTGACAAAAAAGTAAATCACTTATTTTGAAAATCAATTAATTGTTTTTGTTATTAACAAATGAAGATACCAAATAACTGATAACTGAAATAACCAAGTAACCCTGGTCACTAAGTTTTTTTTCTGTTGTCATTTAGTAATTTTAACACATCACCTTGTCATTATTTTTGACATTTTATAGAGTAAATGATTAATTAATTGATTGTTAAAATAATTATTACATCAGTTGATAGTGCAAATAATCATAAGGTGGTAGGACAAGCGTTTGAAATCATTCAGGTAAAAATCATGTTTATTTATCTGCTTGCGCAGCTTTGTAGTTTTTCCTCAGCTCCCAGTGGAGGTGGCGAGTGCAAAGTTAGCATGAGCCATAGAATCACAATAGCCACATTTATGGGAGATATGCCAGGTTGAAATATTCCTTTACGCCCAGGACCATTTTCACAGAATAGGACCTTGATGCTCCTGTACAATTGATTGTGAGTTGTGGTCATGTGCACTGATGTCCTCCAGAGGGCAGCAACTATCTCCAGTCAGCAGTCTGTTAGGGGAGTACTAACAGTGATCCTGCCAGCACTTTCTTTTCTTTCCTACAAATGAGTACTGAATAATAAAATGGCTATAGGAAATAGTGTTATATAGTGATATTTATAGCTTTGATCCTACACTCACTACGAATGAAGGAGTGTACAGTCAAGGTTCCAGAAGAATCCAGATACACAGCAGCCTATATGACTTGGGGTAGACCAGCTTTGAGGAGATTCACAACAAACTGGAACTCCCCAAAAGGGCTTGGTGGACGGGAAGATTTGAACAAATGTCAATCAGCTGAAAATAAAGCTTAAATGATGGATTTTTGATTATAAAAAACACTAGAAACTAAAATTTGTAGTGTTGTTTTAACCAAAATATTAACTCCCTACAACCACTCCAGTGTGTGTGTGTGTGTGTGTGTGTGTGTGTGTGTGTGTGAAGCGCACATCCCTGTTAAACCAGACGTACATTTAGACGCCACATTAAGCAGCTCTCTACCTGTTATATCCATAACTCAATCACGTTAATTTGATTTTGAAGCCATGAACCTCAGTTCAGCGGCAGCTCAGATCAATATGGCGTTTGATTGTATTAGCTGGAAAAACACAGCCTGGCTCACTCGGGTTCACTTCGACTTCTCCACCCTTCTACTTCTTTGTTCTTGGTGTTTCCTTCTGGCTTGCCAACACTGAATGATTTTCATTGTCATCTTCTTCAAGTCAAAGCTGCCTTTGTGGTCTTCTTCATCCTCTTTTCTGCATCAGATGATTCTGACTACATGTCTTCCTTTTGAAAGAAATAACAACAATTAAGGAAGACAGGTAAATGAAAAGGAAAATAAAATATGGCAGCAGAGCATGAATTAAACATTCAAACTAATATACGTGGCATTTGCTTTGATGTGAAATTTTAGAATATATTTAAAACACTGAAATCTATTCATATTTCTCAGCCATGTCAGCCTTTCCAGTGGGCTTTAATGCAGCTGGGCTTTTTCTCTCTGATATGATTGTTTCTCAGCCAGGGACTGTTATCAGACCACACACATGCATTTGTGCAAACACACACACACACACACACACACACACATAGACTCACAGTGTTATCAGCCTGAAGGCATCAGATTACCCTACCTTGGCTACACTAGCACTAAAAGCCCAGCCTCTTATCTCTAATTGTTCATTAGGGGCTAAACTACTGTGTGTGTGGTCTTAAAACACTAGCATGGTCAGAGAGCATCATGTTATAGGGAAGTGCCCATCCAGAAGCAAACTGACTTAAAATAGGGAAATTGTGCTTGTTTTTTTTTTTTTTCAAAGATTATAAAAGATATCAAGGCCCATATTTATCAAATATCTCAGAGTGGCAAATCAGCCCTAACCAACATTCTCAGGAATTTGGTCCCACTTTTTGGCATAGGAGTTAAACAATTGTATCAACTTTATTAGGAAGGTCATGCTATCTATACGTGAAAAGCTTTTGCACAAATTGGTGGTTCTCTAGGATTTCAGTGTGGCATAAATTGTTTTGGTAATATCATTACTCCAAGCACAGATGAAGATACATTTCAAGTAAATAGATGCACTCAGCTCATGAACCAAAAGGTACCCACTTCTGACCACACCCAACCACCTCTCACCAGCAGTGGTGCTGGTCAGAGGTGAAACATACTTGAAACTTTCAACCAGAGAGGGCAGTGTTAAGTAGCTTGTCATAAACCCAAAAATTATGATCTTTTCTGTATTTCATTTTGTCTTCCCCAATCACATGTATTTAGCTAAGCCTGTAAGCCTGTAAATATAAAGAAAAACTGCCATTGACTGTCATTTTACAATTGCATTTGTGGTTTGTACTAGCATCAGTCCTTTGAGCACTAAAAGGCATTACCTCGCAAAACAGTACGTAAGTCATGTTACCCATGCACAAGTTATGCAGATGCTTAATAGGTTTCTTTTAAGTTACACGCTTTGTAATTATGAGGACACTGTGAGTTTGGGTTCCCCCCAAATGCTGCAGTACGTTTGTTACAAGGAAGTTTTCCTCACTCACTGTTTTGACATATTTCAGATTGTTTACCAGAGGGAAGGAGTAGAAGAGAGCAGGTGAAAAGTCAGACAGAGTTCATGTGAATTTTCCGCTTTGAACATTATATTTTGGTGAGGTGAAAACAAGCTCCTTTTTTTAGGATTTCAAATGGAAATCACATCAATCCTTCACTTGCAACATTTCTTTTTTGTTCTGTTGGCCTCCATCTGCCATCTACCCCACCTCCCCCTTGCCCTGCCCTTACCCCCGTCAGTCACACAGCACAGTGAAAAACTGACAGTTAATATTTTTATTTAATGTTTCATATCATAATTCTTTCTGCTGTTTTTTATGAATCACAGATACATTAAGTGTTAACTTTGGTTATAGCATGTTCACTAATGCTTAGTGGTAAGATATGTATGGTAAATGATAATCCTGGTGAATGATGTCTCCTTGCTCAATAGTACAAAAAATACAAATGTGTCTTGCTACCTCTCTGTCTCCTTACGTTCAGTGCAAAGCAACAGGTTTTTCAATAAAATATTATTTTGCATGCTGTAACAATCAAAATATCAACAGTCAAAAAATATTTTAACAGTCAAGTGTCCCCAATGTGAAAAAAACTGCAGAACTACTACTACTTTCAGAACTACTGTTCTTTTCCCATTCCTCCCCACTGTGAGATGTTCTAACCCTAGTCCAATTAATTCTAATGATCTGAACTTTATGTCCCTTTTTTTCTCTGCTTTTATGCTGTAACCAGGCATTGTCTGAACGCATCAATTCATCTACTTTTAAACACTTTTCTTTTCTTAGATTATGGGGGTGTGAGGCATGGTTTGGTTCCCCCATGGTGCCCAGGCTCTGTGCCAAGCTGAGTCACGGGGAGATTCAGATTTTCAGGAGCACTTTGGGCTCTCTTTGATCAGATATTGAAAGCCATTTTTTGTTCCAATGCTTCAGTCATGAGCAGCCGCACTTTGAAAATGCGGTTTCACTTTCACCTTGGTCAAATAAATGTCGCAATAATTGTTGTGACTGACGAATGGACTATACCTTGAGAAATGTGTGCATGTGTGCGTGTTTTCAGTTTTAAACTTGAAAACACTGTAAATGAGGGGAGGGGGGATGTCCCTCTGAGATCTGTTTAAACGTTAATCTAGTAGTTAATAGTAGTTAATCTAATCTCCTATAACTCAATGGTCGTGTGTCCAACTCACTTGAAATTCATAGCAAAATGTCCTTAAAGCTCTTATAGATTTACAAGTTTGTTCATATGTATACTTAACTTCCATACATATTTATCAGTCTGACCTCACCCCCTTTATTTTTGACATCACCCACAGGGTCTGTCCACAGGCGTTTCCAGCGTAGAAGATCGGCCCAGCACCTTGGGCCAGTCTCAGTCGCTCATGAACATACCCAGGATGTCTCCCAAGGCTGAGGCCAAGAAGAGGAGGGCCCCAGCACTGCCCGGGGCCCCAACACCCACCGTGGGACACACTAGCTTTGAGGGCTATCAGGTGAGGGGATAAAACAGCTGTGTTGAATTTGCGTGTGTTAGTCAGATTTAGACACATTGATGAGATGATGCATACCACTAACTGGAAAACAGAGCCTTCATGGATAATTCCAGTTATTTACATCATGACATAAAACTGGGTTCACAATTGTGACTCTTGCTCCGCCTACGCCCAATGTGGTAAAAGCACTAATTCATACCTGCAGGGCAAACACAAAATCTCACCATCTCACACACATGAAAATGCACACAGAAATTAATTGATTATTGTATGAAGACATTCTGCAGTGCATAGACACATAAATTCCAAAAAACAGTATAAATATAATAATAATATGTAAGTATAATTGGGATTATAATGATGACACAACCCCAGTTTTTTCATCTTAGAAAAGGTCCTATTACGTAAGATATCCGAATCCCTCAGCTTTCAGGACTGACCCAAAGTATTACATCTGAAAGCAGCTGTTTGACGCAGCCTTTCCTGTTTGTGTTTTGGCCTGAGATTCATCCCCTCAAGGTCAAAGTGACCTGTATCGTCTACATTAGAGCAACAGCTCCCTGCAGTCTCATTATAGTGTTATGGCAGCATGCTGGGAAATGTTGTTTAGCAACCAACATCCTTCCCCCCCCCCCCCGCTGATAATACGTTTTGTTTATTTGGAGGAGCTAGTGATCTTGATGAATGTTATCGAGAGGAAATGTTGTCCTCAGGATGGCATGGAGAATGGTGTTATCCTCTTTAGCTTAATTAACTTAGCTGAAGTGAGCATGGAGGAGCAGAAAACATTTCTGAGAAATGTTGTGCGATGACAACACTAAGTTACTGAAGATACTGGAAACACAAGTGTGAATGATCTGATTCATGTCTCCTAAAAAGCTAGTAATAAGTTAAGCATTGAAAGCAACAAAGATGGACAGTAATTAAATAACGTAGCTACCGGTGGACCATTTTAGAAGGTTTAAATGTGTCCTTCCTTTATGGTATTCATTTTTAACTTAATTAGAGATGTTTGATGTTTGTTCTTTTCTTTTTGCTGTGCATTGTGACTATTAAGAAGCTCCTTGTTGCTGTTGTGCTTGTTTTTAGTACTGCAAATTGTAGTTGTGCAGAGGGAGACAGTAATTTATCTGTCCACCTGTCAGATTAAGAGTTATGACAGACACCAGAGCTGAAATACTGAGACACCACTGAGAGTCACAAGGGCAGCATCGCAGAACAAGAGTTGGGAAGGTCAACTGAGGGCTTGATCACTGGTCTAATAATAGATTTCTCCATCTCGCTCTTATGCCTTCTCTGAACTGTTACCCTGTCTGGACACAAAGTCTCATGTATATTCATGCACGTCCACACATTGCAAGGTCAGGACACCTCTCATGTTTCACCTCTCTGTTTTCTAGTGTTGCTTTTTGAGCAGAGAGATTAAAGACAGGCTGTCGATGCCTTCTGCTTGTCTTATCAACAGTTCAGCCTTTAGGCCAATAAGTGACAGAGTTTCCCAAATGTGTGTATATCTTAAAGTTCCCCTCCACTCTAAAATATATATTTTTTCTTGCTCCAACAATTGAATGTTTGAGCTTCACTATACAGAATGATGTCTGTGCAGAGTTTGACACTAGATGGAGGTTTTCACATTCATCTGCTGAATGTGGAACATTTCTATGTGCTCATTGAAAATCTGATTTTCAGGGGTAGGCCTACAAGCATGATTTGTGACATCACAAATAGCCAATCCTGCTCCAATATTCAACTTGCAAAGGTGTGATATGGAAACTTGAAGCCTCCAGCGCACATACACTGAGAATGGACTTTCCAGTAAAGTAGAAAAGACCTGTTGTCCAGCTGTTCACCTTATATTTATAGATTCTGGATTTTTAATAAAAAAAGGAGAAGGAGTAGATGTCATTTCAAAGATTTTAACAAGATAATTGGACTCTTTTATCTTTTATTATATCAGATACAAATTATTATTCAAAGTAGAGCAGTTTATATACATTAACATGAAACATGTTAAAACATGTCTGGAGGGGATCTTTAAACAGAATAGCAGCAAGTCTGTAAAAAGTGGAACTTGTATGTTGATTTTTATGTGCATTTTTAACATTTAAGTGGTCACCATATTGATTGACAGATGAATGAATGGATGAAAAGTTTAAATTATTGACTGATTATTTGATATTGCTTCATAAGGAGGGTATATGTGATTAGTCAGCATCATCTGAGGACACAGCAGGTTGCAGGTGTTCCAAGATTAGCAGCATGCCTGGCCTGTGCTTATTGCGTGGATGTGATTAGAAAGAATTTAGTTGCATGACAGTGAAGGGTGTCATAGCAGCCAGGTCTTATCAGGATAGTTTCTCAGGAGCATTGACATTAAAGAGCTCTGCATGACTTGGATCTGTGGCACAATTGTACATGTCAAATCAAATCACATCGCAATCAGATGTGTACATGAAATTTGGCATTGTAGTAGCTGGAGGCAGTATTAAGCTACACTGGGAGAATTGTTGCTTGTCAGCCGGTGAGCGCATCATCTTCAAACAGTTCAAGCTCCAGTGAAAACAGATGTCACGCTATACTTACTAAAATATAATGATACAGGTTTATCCACAAGGGATGGGCTGGAAGTGGGCCAACTCACCTGGCAGAACTCACACACAATCGCTCACCAAATGTGCAGTTTGTTTTTGTCGTATTTATTAGGTTTGTTGGATTTTGCTGGCTCAGACTTGTCATGCACAAAAAACACTTTCTCAACTCTGCACAAACTGCTGCATGCTGGTTTGTGTTACAGTCTATCCCACCTGGTGTAAACACTGCCTGTAGATACAGTATGAGAATGTGTGTGTTTATGTGTGTGTCTAAGACAGAAGGAGGATTAGGCCCATGATAGCAGATCATATGAGAGCAGCTCTCTATGATGATTGTCCTCATTATAGACCTCCCTCTGCACCGAACAAGCTTAGGTGGTCAACTAATTGCGACTTCCAAGGCACAGGATTGGACGTTGACATCATAATATAAGCTATTAGGATGATGAGATTGCTATAACGAAGCTAAATGCTTCAAATAGCCTTTGGAGAAGCAGAGATCACTAAGGGTGGTCATTTAAATCATAGAAGGAACATAGTTAGATTAACATCATTGACAAAATTAGAAGGGTCAGAATTTTTTTTTATTCAACTGTGGAAATATTGGTCAAATTCAGGGCCACACCTCTGTGTCTATCGCAAATGATATATATAGGATAAGTGGAATTTTGCTACCATATCATTTCACTGTGACTCTGTCCCTTGCACTCTTTGCTTTCCTTTTTCTAATGTTGGAAGAATTGGGGCTAGATTTATGTTTAATGTACTTTTTGCTACTTGTACTAGTCTGGATGAGCTAAATACCTGAAACGTACGTTTGTGTACGTTTCTAATGTAAACTTGTGTAAACACTTGGCCTATGCAATATTAAGCACTGCTTGTAAGACAATCAATTTACTTCTCTGAGCACCTCACTGTTGTACAGACAGTAGAATAAAAAATAATAGAACTTTTGACAAAAATAGATTCTGACTTGCTTAAAGTAGTCTTGCTGACTTTAACATCTCTATTGAAGATCTTGTTTCATTTACAGTAATGGAAGTGGATGTTTGACCTTTTTGATGTCTGAGGGACAGGTTGCTATATACTGTAGTGATAATGGGAATAGCAATGGCACTAAAAACAGATGACATAGTGTTCCAGGAAGAGTGTAAAGTCATCTTCGACTGTAGGAGAATCTGATTATTTCACATGCTGGAGTAGGAGAAGTTTACAGTTTCGTTTTTTCAGCTTAACAATCAACAATTGGTGTCTGTCTTTACGAGAGCAGCACTGAATTAAATTATGTTTTGGAACATTAAGTTCAGAGAAACACAACCTTGTTTTTTGGGGGGTAGGTTCCAGCAGTGATAGGAAATCTGTTATTGTGGTTTGGAAAGGAAGCCATGTCTACATTGCCTCTTGTGATAAAGGAGTTCAGAGAAATTCTGAGCTTTCTGCTTCACTGCTCAGTAACAGAAGGTGCTTCTTGAGTAGGTGCATTTGTGCTCATGTGTGTTGTGTCACGGAGAGAGTCAGAAAGTCAAAGTGAGGTAACACCAGGTTTTACAAGGGCGTTACGTGTGTGTATTTGGGTTGTGCAACATTAACAATGTATATGCTGGGATCATTTTTCCAAAATGCAGTACAGCATGAAATCTGGTTGGCATGCCCTTAGCACCACCTTCGCCCTGCAGAAGGAGAACACGACAGGGGAAAAGTTCAACAGAGAACAAGCAGCATTAAAGAGCAGAAGGTGAAAGAGTAATACGATCAGTGGCAGTAAGCAGGCTGTCTTTAAGTCTGTACGAAAAGTTAACAAATGTTCTAAAATTGATTACATACAACAAAATATAGACTAGAGTTTTTATTGCACTTTCATTGCTCTCATATTTCATTATAACATATGATATTTTTGAACTCCTGTCACCAAATGACAATGTAAATTTAATTTGCATTCCTGCCTACATTACTCACTGGACTAATAACCAACTAATCTCCCTGGACTGCCCAGAAATTAGGTGATTGGCAGCATTACATGTATGTAGAGCTGGAAAAACTTTTAACCAATCAAGCAAAGTCCAATACAATACAAAACCATATTTTGTTCTACACAGCAGAGTTTCTTGTGAAAGCTAAGGCCATGGAAGGGTGATACAAGCCAGAGGGGAGAGGAAAGACATTTGGAGAAACTCGTAATTTACATCACATTTGTTTGCTGAGACAAGTGAACCCTGGTGTGGGAATTAAAATTTGATGACTGTCTCTCAGTTGAAAGAACACAAATGAACCATGGTAGCAGAAACACCGTTGCAACTGTTTGAGATTAACTTTCTGGAGGGAGATCCAGTTGTCAGATGTGACAAAGAATCCTCTGACATTGTTATGTGATTGCTAATCAGATCTTAATTATGGCAGTTTGCAGTACTGTGAGGGACAGAAGTATAGTTTTAATATTTTCCTCAATAAGCTTTGTGTCGGCTGTCTGGACATGTGTGTGCGGATGTGTACGCATTGTATGTATTCATTTGTGCGTGTGCGTTAAACAATATGACAACTGGAGCTTTCTGCCCAAAACTGCCCTCACAATTTTCTGGGTTGCATGAATTAGTTTTTGTGCATGCTGCATTCCTGCCCGTGTCTGTGTGGCTTCTTGATTGATCAAGCTCTCTACGTTTTTCTTCCTGATGATCTGTCACTCTGCGAAAATAGAGAGTTGGCAGCAGAGGGAGGCTTGTTATTCAGAGCCATCCATCAGTCCCGTAGTCGTCTACAACCCAGGAAGGGTTTTTCTTTCTTTCTTTCTTTCTTTCTGTGCTTCTTTGTTTTGCTTTAAATCTGTCTGTTTTGTTCCCCCTTGATATCAGCTTTTTTGCCTATGTTTTGTCTCTTTTACAACACTTGTCGACTGGTCACAGCTTCACCCGACGAATACACCCCCTACTTTTAACAACATAAACAAAGAAGGTCAGCCACACTGTTGTTGGGTTTCATTGCTGTTTGTCCCTGTTGTGTGTGTGGTTAGATAGGCTTAGCCTCGTTCAGATAAGAATCTGTGAGAGAACAAGAGAGCAAAACAAGGGAGGGTAAAAGTAGGAAACAGTGCAAAGACAGAAAGAAGGAAGGTAACCTGGGTGTTCCTGATGTGAGATGTCAGTAGAGGTTTGGAAGGATGTGGAGAAGGATGTTTACCCATTTGCCACATGGCTCCACTGTATCTCTCCACATATTCTGAAGGAAAAAAACATTTCTTTTCTCAATCAGTTGGGAGCAAAGAGAAGAGGAGGCTACTGCTGCCAAAGCAAACAGGCAGCCCTTCCTTCGTCCATCTCTCATCCTCATCCTTCATCCTTCCTTTAGAGCTGCTGTTTTTGTTCATTTGTGCTACAGCTGAAAACAGCAGGTGCTCTGGTAGGACAATGTGCAATTTACTTGCGTCTTCAAAAGGGCCTCGATGTAATTGACAAGTAGATGTAATATAACACGTGCTATATCCTGATCGCAGTCGGAATATACACAAGTTTTGCATGGACAACAAAATTGTCAATTACACATGCATACATCTAACTACAATACTTTTGGATACTATTTGATTGACTATTAGCAGTGCTTTAACACTTACAGTTGAATATAAGATCTTTTACAGGTTGTTTGTTGTCTCCCTGTATACTTTCTATTTTTTAGATAAAGTGGGAGTGTAAAGTGGAATTCTGTAATGGAAGGGAAAAAGTAGCTTTTGACACACAGTACAGTAGTCAGTTAAACAGTACATATAATCTTTTTTACCAAATTTACTCTTTTGCTATTGCAGTATTGATTTTTGCCTTTGTCAAACACATTCCTAGTAACAACATTGATGCTATTTATGTTAATGTACGACATGTCCTGTGTCCTGTATGTCTGCATGGTCTGGGTTGGGGTGACTGAAGTGTACTGTCGTTAAGCATTATAAGCTTTCTATTCTTACGCACTGACCTTGAAGATTGTGAAAGTGTGAGTTGGGGGCCTGGAATAGGGGACCACGTCACCCTGCCATGCTGCCTATGTAGGACAGGATCTGTTTGCACTTGAAGCTCAAAACATCTTGTGTATGAAACCAGCCAGGACAGATGGGACAAACAAATTAAGCAAATGTATGTTTGTGTCAGTCTCAAACAGTTTGTGTCTGTATCTGAGAGAGAGAGAGAGAGAGAGAGAGAGAGAGAGTGTGTGTGTGTGTTAGGATTCTTCCAAACGTGTGGATTTGTAGCAAACAGATAATCAGGATATGTTGCTATTTTAGAGAGGTAATCACTGATCTGATGTGGATTATAATTAGATCAGTGAATACCCCTTGTTATACACATCGTATTTAAATGTAATCTGAATACTTTTTGTTGCTTTTGTTACCTCCAAAGTAAAAATAATGTGCAGTAATGCTGTAACAGTGGATTGTCTGTTATCTCAGTAAATGCGTAAAAACCTCTTCTACTTGCAGTTATGTCTAAATAATATAATTATTCACAAATAAACAGTATATATGTAATCTAATAACTAGGGGTGTCCCAGTGAAGATTTTTGCCAATGATCCCCATCCAAGTATTTGCAGACACAGATTTATATTTATATTATATATATTAGGGGTGATGTGATAAGTTGATTAGTCCATCAACAGAAAATTAATCATCAACAATTCTGATTGATTAATCATTTAAATCATCACAACTTGCTGCTTTTTGATTAATTGGAAAAATACAATAACTAAACATACTATAGCGTTGCCTACAGAAAGCCAACCTTGAAATTAGCAAAAGCACAGTCTTTATTTAATGTTGGCAAGTTACTCACCGTGTTACTTCATTGCTGCTGTGTTACTCTACTCTGACGCCTCTAACCCCTGACCCAAAACTCACTGTGTATATGCACATCACTGTAAATGTAGAGAAAAATGGGAAGAAAACATTACATTTCATTGGGTTAGTAGGACAAAGTGGATGACAATGGAACTGGGTCAGCCATGTGTCTCCTTATCCTTAGCTAGCCTCTTTTATGCCCCCCCCCTTTTTCACACACACATTGTTAAGACTTTTAACATGAAACTCTTTCATCATACACACCCACAAATGTTCATTATAACACACACGCACAAAAACCCTAACACACGCTAACTGTCTTCCAGCCTACTGTTAGGATGTTTTTGACCTCGGTGCCCTCACAGTGTTGAGACAGCTCAGCCGCTATTGTTATCTCTGACACACACACATACATCTGCGCACACACATGCATATATGAATGTACTCACACATACTCCATTTCGCATTCCACATTAACGCTGTAATGTTGCCCTGTAACAAAGCCCCTCAGCCATCAAGAGTATTTCAAAACAACTGATGGATGGTCACGCCACCAGGTTGCAGCCTCCATGGGTGGCCATATCTGATCAACATGCTCCAACATGGGGCCCTTCGCCCCTCAAACCATAGAGTGGAAAATTTAATGGACACACCAGACTGTCCTGACCTTCTATGCGCTTTTGTGTAAAGGTGCATTCCCTTTAAAGTATACCCATGTCCACATATGTCGTGTTATTTCTCAGTCAAGAAGAGAAATATCAGAACATGTTAAAGCAAAGAAGCAGGTTGGTAGATTCTTGTTCAGGATGTGCGCATTGTGATTGACCAAAAAATGTCAACACAAACGTCGCCACATTTTAGTTAAGTTATAATGAAAAATTAAACAAAACTATGGCCTTTTTACTGCAGAGCTTATCTCCCTCAATAATAGATTTAAGCAGTCTTTAGTCCAATTATGAGAAGGAAAAAAAACAGGAAAGCTTTGAATAGCTGCAAGTTTTCTATTTGCTCTTGTTAGTGGAGTTACTGTAGAACAAACAAAATCACATTGGTATGGAAACAAGGAAGTCACATGATCAGATGGTGGCTGATGACTTCCCTACATCCTTTCTTAAATCATCAGAATTAAATGGTGACTTGTTGATTGTGGTTCTTGTATTAAGAGTGGGGAAGGTCTTTGCTTATTTAATACAGCTGAATATGATCAATGAATCTGGCTCCTCGTGATAATGAAAAACCTTAACTTTTGAATGTTTGTCTAGATAAGATAGCCTGACTAAATATAATCTACTATATGATTAACCAATTTCAAAATCAGTGAATGTGAATGGAAAGAGGTGTGTAGCATCTCTGTGTATTCACAGGTATATTTTATCATTCTACCATCTTTAATCATTGTGCTGTGTGTTTCACAGCTCTATAGTGCATTGATTCTGTTAGACACTGTTTTTGGTTGTGATTTGATGCAACAGGACTTGACTGCGGCATCAGGACTTGAGATCTGCTCGATACTTTAGCTGTCCTTTCCACTTGACTTGTGATGTCATGACACAAGGCTGACTTGAGACATGAGCAAAAGTGGTCAGATCCTGCCTCTAGCTTGCAGCAATACATGTGTAGCTTTTGCAAAAAAAATAAATAAATAAATAAACAAAGGAAGAAAACAGCTCCAAATGTAAAATCGGTAAACAACACACATAAACACAGTGTATACGTAATCATATTACATAGTCAGCTTAACTTAATGTATAGTGTGACCTTGAATGTGGTATAATACAGAGTGTTGAGTCTCAGCTTCAGTCTCTCTAACAATCTTAAGTACATGCTGTGTATCCAGTCATGGCGCCAATAAGCCCATGAGAGCAGCACACACTTAACCCTGCAACCCTTAACAACTCCCTAATCCATACACCCCAGCTCAGCCTGAGATATGAGATATACTGTTCCTTCTCATGGGTGTGCATATGTGAGGGTGTGTATGTGCCCGTACAGTCACACAGAGAAGTGTGTGTGCATGTGCGTGTGTGTGTTGTGGCCACAGCTCTCTTTCTTTCAAAGCAGGGCTTGGCTGCAGTCTTATGTTTCACTCTACAGGGAACACACACATAAACATGCTTGCACACTGCACACACACACACACACACACACACACACACACACCCACGCACATCCATCTTCATAGTCAAGTCATCCATTTCAGCTTCAACTTTGGCCCACATCCACTGGTATATCAGTATTCATGTATGTATGAATGCCAGAGAGGGAGAGAAGCGAAAGAAAGAGAAAGACTACCAGTTGGGGGGCCATTTGGATTACCATAGAATGCCATGCAGTGAGCTCATTGAGTTCACATGTGTGAACCCAGTTTGCCTGCAGAAAGGCAAGGTGGCCTG
Organism: Macquaria ambigua; assembly: GCA_008360985.2. NCBI lineage: Eukaryota > Metazoa > Chordata > Actinopteri > Centrarchiformes > Percichthyidae > Macquaria > Macquaria ambigua. The sequence continues at coordinate 376,762 of VMKM01000135.1, forward strand.
ATCTCTCTCTTGTCCTGCTGCATGATGCAATACTACATGCAGCTCGGGGCATGTTCTCTGTTGAGTTTCAGAGTGAAGCAAAGTTGAACGCAGCAGCAGTAATTGGGATTTTATTTTTAAAATTAAGGACATTTATACTGTTGAAACCTGCCCATAGCATTTTTAACCTGATTCTTAGAATACAGCCTTCATCGAAAGTGAGATCAGCTTGCACATGAGGGTGTGAATGGTCTCATCTCCCTGCGGAATAAAACAGAAAATTTCCCACTTGTTAGCTTGTTGATGATTCATAGTTTTATCCTATGTGCCCCCTTTTTTATTTATCTCTCTCTTTCCTCCTCTATCTAAAACAGTATTACAGTATGTTATGATTTCTGTTGAACTACTTGTTCTCACTGAGCCGAATGTCACTTGATATCATGTTTTACTTTTTCCCTGTCACTGACTTCTTGTCTAAGTGACTTAAGGTGTACTTTGCCAATAATTGTGTTTGAACTGAATTGACATAGTGTTGGAGATATGGGAACAACATGATAAGATAGAGTTTCTAAATGTTTTTGTTTTGTGTTTGCGCACACAGAAGAAATTACATCATTTTGTTAACAACTGAGCTGTCGCCGGGCTGTCACTTCACCCCCTGAAGTGATCAGTGATTCAGTATTACAAGGAATTCACCAAGACAGGATTACATTTGAATGATGGTCGATTTCCCAATGAATAATTATGAGAAACACCTCAGTAAAATGCACATACACTATCAACATGTCCTATCATTATACCCCTGCATCAAATTAACTGCATCACTGCCAGACGTTATATGACTTGTTGTAGGATAATTTAAAAGGAATGTTGGCACTCTGATGGATTTGAAGACTCAGACGCCTGCCAGAACTCCACTTGATTTAATTACTCAGTAGTAAACTCTACTTCAGTCCTGGTAGACAGGCTGATTTATGGTTAGACCACACACACACACATATGCACAAGGTGCTCACATAAATTAACTTTCTACTTTTCTCTCTCCTTCTCTTTCACTTATTCTCTATCAGATGGGCCTTGGCTCAGAAAGCCAGCAGAGGAAAAGAAAGGCTCCAGCCCCCCCTCCCACCCCAGCTTCCATCACCCCAGGCCCTGATGACACTTCAACCTCTGCCACCCCTGATAGCCACGCTACTGAAACACCTACCCCGGCCTTCCGTACCAAGGTGGCACAGTCAACCACCATCTCTGCTACCACTGTGATAACACAAACCGTTAAACCAGTCCCTTTAAAAACAGCAGTACAACCTCCACCTGTGTGCACTGCCACACCCACCCCGAGTTCCCTGACCCCAAGCAGCAGCACCACCGACAGCCTGGCTGTCCAGGATTCCAGCTCTGAACTCAGCCACAGCCTCGACGACTCAGACGCTGACCTAGACCAGAACGGTTCCCACTGCAGCAGCCTCACCAGCAGCACAGTGAGCGGGTCTGTGCGGGTCCAGCCCGCTACGAAAAGCTCCAGCAGCAGGATGGAGGAATCAGAAAAGTCCAGCAGCGTGGCTGCCAAATTAAATCAAGAGGCGACCTCAGCCAGCAGCTCCAGGTCGGAGACTGAGTCGGCCCTAAACCTGAAACTGGATGAAGTTGAGAACAACAGACACAGCGCAATGGGTAAATATTTATTAAATAGCATGATAACAGACTCAAAAAACAGCACCTGACAGGTTTTTGAAACAACAATCTACATTTGTCTATCTACAACTTCAGTGTATAAATGAAACCAATTTAGAAAAAAAAATGTTCAGAATGTATCTTTAAGACTCCTAAATTGATGCTTTCCAAAAACACACTTTAATTATCAGGTGTTTTTTCTTTGATAGTGATGACACAACCTATTTTATTCTAGTAATTGTCTAACATCCCTCAGTTGGCAGACAGAGACACCAACACTAGTAGACTTTTATATTCTTAAACAGCAACAGGAATAATGCCAAATGACAGCTAAGGATATTTATAATGATAAAGCAGACACAGCACCACAGGCAATGAAGCTGTAATAAGATCTACCTGTTGTATTTGTATGTCATTATGGCATAATCATTCTTAGTTTTAATACCTTCCATCAGGTTTAAACCAATTGGCATATCACATTTTCACACCTCGGTACACAAAACATTTATATTCATGAAAGAAAATGAACTTGGCTGCTGATTGCTCAACTCTTGACAGTGATGGCAAACACTCTCTGTATGTTAAAGACGTGACACAGTCTAATGTTGCCTGTAGATGTTTTCTACCTGTTTGAAAGTGACTTAATGTCTGCCCTGGAGAACTGAGCTGTGACATTTCTGCAATGTCTGAAACTTAAACTGTCAAGATTGACGTACATAACCTGGTGAAAGAGTGTGTGCGTGTGTGTGTGTGCATGTCATGGCTGAAGTACAGGAACTAGTGGAGCTGGTTTTCATCATAGCTCATGAGACAATACAGTCCTTGTCTCTCTCACCTCCACTTATCAATCCCTCACATTCTTCATATCTTTCTCTCTCTCTCTCTTTCTCTATCCCCCTCTTTATTTCTATCTATCTCTCATATGCACGCACTTGCACACGCCTTCAAAGCTGGCAGATACAAAGACAGACAGATCCATCATAGATTTAAACAAGATCTACTTGAACTTTAGCTGCCCTCGTATTGATCTTTATATAACCTAGATCTTTCTCCGTAGCAAAGTAATAAAGCAGCAGAGGGCTGTCGTGTCTGGCAGGGGCAGAGATGAGAGAGCCGTAGACCTCAGAAAGGGGATGAGAAAGGTGAGGGTACCAGAATGGAGTTCAGAGAAAGGAGCATGGGAAGGTTTTGGCAGCAGGATGACAGGGTAGCAAGGTAGAAACAAGGAGACTAGGGGGGTTTAAGCAGAGGAGAATGATGGACAGGCAGATGAAAGCAAGAGAAAGGATGAAGTATGAGGAGGTTAGTGCATTAGTCAGGATAGAGCAGACAGCACCAGGATCATTAATACATTCATAGACCTAGCTACTCCTGCTGACAGTGCATCCCCTTCTCTCTTCTATTTTCAATCTTCCTTCTTTCCCTTTACAATGTGTTAGAAAGTATTCACTGAGTTAAAATGTGTATTAGTAGTAAGATAGTTTCATTCCAAAAGCCACATTCCCTCCAACAGTCCTTTTTGTCCTACACACAGCCTCGACATCTACTTTTCAACTTTTCACATGCAGCAACTATAAACAAGATATTCTACAGTGCAGCCTGACAACTGCGCTTCACTATACATGAACAGGACATATTTGACAGCAGATTAATTGCTGATATACACATTAGGGCTAGACAACTACACCCTGCACGTACAGAATAGGGTGGTGCCCTCATGCTTGTGTAGGCAGAGACAGAAATATACACAGTACATTTATTAGGTTTCACTTAGTCTTTCATTTGTATAGGTTTGATTTAGTCTTTCATTTAAGTAGGTTTTATTTAACCTTTCATTTAAGCAAAATTGATGTGCATGTCAAACTGTAAAATGTATATCATTTGCTTTGGGAAGCTTTGTGATAAAGATATGTAATTCTAAATAAACAGGTGGAGCTGAGGTAGAGCAAACCATTAAACTAAAAGTAATACTGTAATACACAATAACTTCAGTATTTTTTATTTCATTTTGGTTTTATACCATTGCTTCTTCTAGTGTCTGATATAAGGTGATATTTACCTGAGCTCTCAAAACTCTATCATACTATAGAAGCTTAAAATGTATGCTTGTGCTGGCATGGGTGTGTGTGTGTGTGTGTGTGTGTGTGTGTGTGTGTGTGTGTGTGTGTGTGTGTGTGCTGTATGTTAGGCATGAGGGTATACATAATGTCAATGTTTATGTCAGTTTAAATTCAAAGCTTCAGCTTGGTTAAAAACAGAGGACAATAAAGACATTTTTTTTGGATCTGTAAAATAGTTAAATAAAAAACATGCATATGTAGTGGAGGTAAATATTCTTTTCACTGCAGCTTCAGCTTGAAGCAGAGAGGTAAAATGTAAATTAGTGGTTCCTCTTTACAACTAGTCAACACAATCTCCACTGGTTGATACTGACAAAGTGATATAGTACTACTGTTTTTGAGACTACGTCCACATTAATCTTACTGTTATTTAGTGGAGCGCCTAAGGCATCAGTGCAGTGTGTGTCTGTGTGTGCTTATTTCAGTCTTTCTTTATAAGATACACACAGCAACAATTGCAACTGAGATCAAATTGTTGAAGGATTAGCGTCAGGGTAATCTTTAGGCTTTTATGGATAGGAAAACAGTTTTCCCGCTTGTGTGTGTGCGTGCGTGCGTGCGTGCACGCTCCAGAAACTGTCACGGTTATGATGGTGTTGTTTATCATCTCAGCCCTGCATGCAGTTTCAGTTCCTTCCTATTGTCATCAACAGAGTGAACAGATAAAGTAGCACATCGACAGCACCTGCTGACTAAGACACAGCACACTGATGCATCACTAGTCTTATAAGGACATTTAGGTAGCTATATTTCAACAGTGCTGTTTTACAGTAATTGTGCTTTTGCCCGTACAACCCAACATGTTGGCCAGATTAACTTTGTCTTTTTTGTCAGTCCGCTCTTCTGTTAGCATCACTCGTCTTCTGTGCTTTGTGTATCATAGTCTGCATATATCACACATCTGTCTTCAACTACTCTTTACTTCCTTTCTTACTGCCTCTTTTTACATTACCTTTCTGTTTTTAATCAAGTCAAGTGGTACCCATTTTGACATGAAATAGGGAAGAAATGTTAGGATGTGGGAGTGCTATTGGATGCTAAAACAAAATGTACCCGTTACGTTACAATCATATGTAACATTTTAATATCAACATAATGCTACTTTCTCTCACAGACTGACATAACCTGTAGCTATTCTGCCTCTAACTACAGTAGTTTATGAAATCTTTTGCGTTTCATAGCAGTAAACTGGCAGTTACTGCTGATAAAGCTGCAGTCTTAACTGCCAGATTTTAAAATGTATAAATTCTAAATGTCGATTCCTAAAAAAAAATCATAAAATGTATCAAGTATTTGTTAGTGATTAAATATAAGTTAGAAGTTAGACAGAAAAGACTAAAAGCCTCAGTGGTATGCAGCGAAGAAACAAGAGTTCCTCTCCTGGCACACATTTATGTTTATTCAAGTTTTTACTTATTCATTCTTCAGCTGATACTAGTTAGTCAAGTCAAGTAACTTTCCACAGGAGCAATGGTAAAAACTTGTAATGAATGTACTGTAAACACTAGGGTAGCTTACAGTGATAACCTCCATGGCTCAGCAGACAAAGGAAGGAGTTCTGCCCACAGAAACTCAAACTTCATCACCAGAAAATAAAGAAACCACTGTTTGAATAACAAGCAGTCTCTGAGAAGTGTAGCACAAAACACAGAAACCAAGATGTTGCCAGAATAAATAAAAAACAACGATCTTGACGATTACACAGTGTTTTCTGTGCTACTTTCAGTTTGATAAGAAGTTTGCATGGCAGATGTTTGTGTCACATTCCCCATTTTTACAAACATGACCATCAGTGCCTGCCCTGCCTGCATGCTGTTTCTCCTACAGGAACCACTGATCGACCAGCGCCACCCAAACCTCGTCGTTCCCCGGCCCGGGAGCCACCACAGCTTGTCCTATCCCCTACCCCGTCCTCCCCTCCCATTGAGCCCACAGAAAGCAACTCCCCACAGAGTACCATGGAGGCGGAGGAAGCAGCTCCCCAGTGTAGGTTCCAGATGGACTGCCTCTCCCTTTCCTTGCCTCTTGGACTTTCTTTTCTTTCCTAGAAGCTGCTCTCCTGGTTTTCTAACTTTTAATTTATTTGTCCCAATCCAAGGTTGTATTTTTGCAACTATCCTTTAGTGCCAAGCCTTTTTGTGTGCATGTGTGTGTATGTAAACACCGCACTCTGTCCTCACATGCTTTCCATCTCTCCATCAGCGACCCAGGCAGCTGAGTTGTTAAGTGATACCGGGTCCATGTGAGGTCAAGGTGCTTCATATCTATAAATGTCAGCCTGTAAGCCCTGTTATTTCTTTTTAGTCCAAAAGGTCAGGGCTGGGGTCAACACCAATCAACTGGAGTGCCTTTTTTGTTGCATTTATACAGTACATAGTAGTATATTAGATGTATAATGGAAGACATCGTTGAGTGATGCTTAACTGTATGTAGGCCACCTTATGTTCTCTGCATGAGCAGCAGGCTCCATTTCCAAAATACTATTGTTTATCATTTCACTGTTTGACAGCCTCAATTTCTTTCTTTACTTGTAGGTTTTTCTCTGGATGCTGTTTTGATCGCCATTGCCCGCCAAGTGCAATGTCCATGATCTATCCATGTCAAATCTCACGTGTTCTTTTCTTTACCCCCCACCCCACACCCTACTTTGTAGTGTACTGCTGTGGGCCTGTGCGTCTGCGCTCCAAACACTCCTGAAGTCTATCTCTGGCTTGACCCTCCCTTCGTCCGACAATCCTTTTTCATCAGTCCCCTTTGCTTCTTCTTGGCCCGTCTTATTTCTGCTGGACCTCCCTCTGATGTTCACCACCCTCGTCTCATTCTTTTAAGAAATGTTTTACTGTTTCTTCTGTACTCTTGCATTCGTTGTCAAGGTCTCATTACTATCATAATTTGAATCGTCTCATTTCTATTACTTGCTTTCACTCTGTGTCACAATGCCTCACAGGAGCCACTTTTATTTTTTAATTGCATCTGCCCTTGTGAAGGTTTGGATTTGATTCTGCTGAGGACACAAAATGCTGCAAGTGAAAGCAAGTCATGCTCTTCAGTTTCACTCTTAAAGAAATGCTTTTTTTGCATTGATTTATTTTAAATTTTTTTTAACATATGTATGTATATACTGTTGGTGGTTTTGCATTTCAACTTGATCCGCTGGTTGCCATCGATTATGCATTAGATCAGAGTTGAGTTAAAAGTGGACACACAGAATGTGGTCAGGAGACTATACAGTGACAGATGAGCTAAACCCTGGACGTATCAGTTACAGTGTGATTGATGAGTGACATGCTGAAAGGAGGCTATGAGGCAAGGCCATGCGATATCTATCAGCCAATATTTTGGTGACGCGATATCTGCAGATCAATAGTTGGACAGTGTATGTTTCTCTCTCTGTGCCTGGTGTTGTGGCTTGGTTTAGAAATCTGAGAATGCATGCTGCCTTTGGCAATATTATGGAAAGGGTGATCTATCAATGACATGTTGCTTTTAGGTAGTGGTGCCTCATGTATTTTTAAGATGAGTGTATGAAATAAAAGACCTCTTCCCAAGGAGAGCTCATAACAGTCTACCTAGAAAAGAGAATGAGACTGCACACTGATTTGTTTTAGAGCTTTGGCTATTATTATTGTGAAGGCTTCTAGTTGCATGAATGCTTCACAGCTTGTTTTTAAATGATGGGTAGGTATCCAAAATGACTCCTCTGTCGAGATATCCTATGTGAAAAAGGGGTTAATTGTTTGGGGTCCAGAGCAAAACTAAGTATATCCTTTGGATCTTTGGCTAAAAAACTGCAAGAAACCAAAATGCTCTTTTTGTGTGGTGGCTATGTCAAGGGAATGGAGTCCTTGTTTTTAATCATATGACTTGTGCTGTACCATTTGAATGCAGCTATTGTGGTGTCTAATTTATAGTAGAATTTTACATTTTTGAGATGATGATGGTTAGAGCCAATTTTTGGCTCCAATTACAGTAATGTACTTGTCAGATCTGATTAAAATGTTATTTTACAGTAATCCAATTTTTATGTAAAATATAATTCATCCACTGCAAGTTCTAAGCCATTGAGTTATGGTGCAAATGTGTAGCCTAGTAAGGCTAAGTGTACTTTATTTAGCCTGTAGAGTTGTGATAATGAACATGCACTTACCTGTAAAGGCAATCTGTGTTGTGATTGAAAAACAGAATATATGTTTGAAAGACATTTTTCAATTAAACAGTTGAAGACTGGATCAAGATTCAAGGACTTTGGTTTGGGATCGTGCATGGATTGCCATGATTAGATTTTAACAAGTGACACGTCACAGTATTCATTTGCTTGGGACACCTTTTGCTTGGCTTTAACTGAAGCATGTGCCTAAGGTCATATTGAGGTGGAAGTTTGAGAACTATGTGTGCATGTTTACTTGTGTGTTTGTGATGCCAGCATATACGTGTGTAAACATGAGAGCATAAGACAGTGTGTGTATACATGTATGCGCATGTCTGTGCGTGTGTGTGTGTGTGTGTGTGTGTGTGTGTGTGTGTGTGTGTGTATGTGTGATGATTGTGGCTGTTGCTGGCATGACTAAGCTGTTGCTGGGAAGGAGCTGGGAGGACAGCCCTGTGAGTCATCACCACATCTCCTGGAACTGACTGTTCTCTCCACACCATTAGGACCAAGCCCAAAACTGACAGGCCTAGCACACGCACACACACACACACACACACACACACACACACACACACACATACACACACGCACGCACGCACACACACACGCACACAGGAAGACATATTGGAGCACAATGCTCCAATATGTTCACTCACTGTTAAACTCATTTTGAAGAATCCCCTGTTGAGTTCCCAGTCCTGTGCATGCTGGCCGGGCTGCTGAAAACCTAACAAATGGTACATTGATTTTTATTCTCTTGGCCTAGAGTTCAGTGAGATCAGTGACAGACTAAATAAGTCCTCCAAAACCCACAGGACTGACCAGAGCATGACTGTACTAAAGAGATGAGAGGGTATGAAGCAATACTATCTTTCACTGGAACCTAAAACAGTACTGTACAAATCTAATTAAAAGGGTTTGTTTACTGTAAGTCCACCCACACATCATTAAAGCTGTTTTATCAAGCCACAAGTGGTTGTGCTCTGGGCTTGTGTTTGTATATTTGGCTTGTGTTTTCTGGTTTGTGTGTGTGTGTGGTGTCAGAATGAATGTTGAAACTAACGTAAATACTTCCTGTTTTTTTCCCTCTTCTTCCATCTCTCGCTCCTCATGCTCGCTCTGCATCCTGTGCTTCTTTTCAAACAAATGCCCTCATGATTTGTTGTGTTGTTTTTCTCAGTGTTCTCCCAGGTATCCAAAGTATCGATTTGAGAAACATAAATAAGGCCTAAAAGTTTTTTAAGTTAATGCATGGCATGAGTAAAAAAACGTAGGCCTCTATGATGTCTGACCCCAATACAAGTCCATCCTCAGCCCTTTAGTGTCACCATACACAACCATAGGTCATTGGAAACCCTTTGATTTGGATGTTGAAGTTTTTGCTAACAGTTGCTAACAGTCTTAAAGGACAGTGATAACACCCAATACTGATGCTAAGATCTTCCTCTATCCTCTCCCAGCTTGGCTCCACTCCATGCGGAGCTCCACAGCCAGTGGCCAGAAACCAGAAACTGAAACACCCGAGGAAGAGACCATGTCTTTGGGCAGTAGCAGCGGTGGCAGCAGCCTGCCCGACCAGGGTTACGCCGCCTCTGAGGGTATGGCAGAGGGTGAGGACTTAGGTGTGGTCAGCTCTCCATCGGACACCCAACCCACATCCCCAGATGGGAGTTTGTCTCTGGATGGAATTAGCAGAGGCGGAGGAGAGAGACTGCTGGGACCAGTGCGGGACAATTCCAGTGACAGCGATGAGGGATGTGCCACCTGGGGATCAAGACACAGGTAGAGAGGAAGCATGGAAGTAGGGGGGTACAAAAGTGAGGGAGGAAAGTAGAATTAAGTTGACAAGCATATACTGTATATTTATATTTACTTAATTTGTGATATTTGACCACCAAGATGATGAAAGTCTCATTACGATGGTGAGTAACATTAACACATCTGCACTGGCCTCAAGAGAATACGAATGACTCACAGTGTCTACCTTACTCATCCATCTGGCCTTATGCTTCCCAGTATTTGCTTTTTGCCGACTCCTACCCATCTTATACATCCAATCTTTCCCATTGCTGTCACCTTTTATTTTAAAATCCATTTTGATAGATCCTGGTTTCCTGGCAGGCAAGATAATTCATGTGCCATTCACCTTGCTGTCGGCCTAACCACTGATAACTAATACCTGCATGAAAACTATTAGTTCGATATTTACATTTGGCAATCAAGTTTAGTTTCACACCTGTATTATCACCTGCAGTTTAAACCATCTCTGTTTCAGCCAACTATAGAAGTCTCTCCACAGATTTGAACTGTGCCAATAGTAATAACCAAGAGCAGTTCCCGCCATGTGTTATATATGAGTTGTAGCCAAAGCTGGCACCCTCAACCTTTAGTGCTGGGTTTTTATAGTTATGGGCCCTTATTCAAAGGCCGTTGTGGAAAATGAATGGTGCCCCAGATCAATTTTCGCCTTTTAAGTTGTTGTGAAATGTGCATGGTAATGTGCTCTTACTCAGAGAAACGTTATGAATCCAGAGCCTGGCCTGATGCTGCTGGCTCCTCAGTATTCCAGGAAAGCACTATAACCCTGTTTTCTCAGAATCGCTGAGGAAAAGAGGACCAGTCCAAGTCTCTTAGAAGACAAATTCTATTTGGTTTGGCCTTCTTGTTGCAATTTGTTACTGCTAATACACCAGTAACTCATGAGAATGCTCTGTTGAACCCTTGAAGAGAGTGAAAGAAGTTTAAACTGTGGTAATAATATCTTTACAGCTACATGTTTCAAAGCCAGGAGGTTCCAATAAAAACAAAATTGAACTTTGAACAAGCACACAATATTTAAAACTAACACCTTTGTTTTCTTTCTTCTACTACTGAACTGCATTTATCCTTTTGGTTTCTGTGGTAGATTAGTAACGGGAAGGGTGCTGGATGTAACTACAGCCTCAAGCAGTTAATAACAGCTGTTTGGTGGTGTTAATTCTGTTCAATTCTAAAAATTATGAAGTCATGCTGTATTATGGCTGCCCCTGTGCACCAATCTCTTTTTTTGCATTACAAATGTTATGAGACATTGTGTGTTTTTACTACGTGTGTGTGTGCAGAAGATGTCTTTTTGACAGATATTTTTATGTACCGTCCTCAGGCACAATGACATCAACCCACAGACAAAGTCAGGCAGGTTAAAAGACAGCTATGAAGATGACCCAGAGCTCACAGCCCAGCTCCATCAGACTTTGGCAGATTTTGAAGCAGACCTTGCAGGTGAGGGGGCATGCCATAGGCCACAGTCCACCCGTGATCTTAAACTGGATTCATAATTTTTCATTGAGGCGTCCTGGCAGTCCAGGGGCGTACATGCCTCCAACATAGGAAATTACACTGTAGTTCAAGGATTAAACCTGTTGACCATCGTAAGACCACTGCAACACTACAGGCATGTGTCTTATCAGGCTGTGTTGTGCATTTGTTATATACCTGAAGTAATCCTATAAATCTGCAATTTGATGTAAAATAGGTTTGAAACACACACATGACTGTTCCAAACTCGTTAATAGCCATGGCAATATTCTTAAAAATCCAAATCAAAATGTGCACTAAGTTCCAAAATATTATGTATTAACCCGTTGATCTGTTCCCTTTTTCCAGACCACATAGATATTGTCTCAGTGAATGAGACTCCCTATACCATGTCCACAGACAGTAATGAGGTGCCAGTGTCTGTAGTGGACATGGATGTGCCAGTCACAGCCATAGATGAAGTACTGGAGGACTATGAATGTAACATTGTAGAAAATGAGGCAAAGTTACAAACCAAGAGTGAGTCTGCTGGCAGCAAAGGTACGAAGAACAATATGCCTATGTCCAGTAGATCATACAGAAGTTGAGACTTTAGTGCTTTTAATGTTTTTGTTGACATTTTGTGCCTTTAGAGCCCATTTATTCAGGCTCATTGGTATCAATACAATACAGTTAAAAAAAACTGTTACGTATTTTATTTCTATTTTAAATTGACTTTTTCTTACCCCATCTTTTCACAGGTCCAGTCTTTTGTCACCAGTCCAGTGTGGAGCCACAGAACAAAAACAACAATGCTTGTACAGCTGCTGACAGTAAGAAAAGGAGCAGTGCAAATACTAAGCAGCTGTCTCAACCTGAGCATTATCAGAAGTCTAATGGTGACAGAAAGGAAGAAAAGATACTGGGGACAAAAATTAAAGAGATGAGTATCACTCATACCAACAGTGTGAAAGAGGATAAACAAAGAACATCAGCAGTGAAATCTAATGTTGACATGCAGAAACACAGCAAGAGCACTGAGATCAAACCTGATCTTGTGAGAAGTAACGCTCAACCTTTTCAAGAGAAGAAACCTGTTCTTCCACCAACCAGTCCGAGATCAGTGTCTACAGAAAGAGGTGAAGAGGTGCACAGAGTTTACCAAAATAGCTCCAGCTCGAATACTTCACATGGTAAAATCACTCGCAACATCACATCACGCTTTGGTATGAAAACTTTCACTGTGGTCCCTCCCAAACCCTCTGTCATGCATGCTGCTACAGGAGAGCCAACTGTCAAATTAACTGTTGGTGCCATTAAGATTGACAATCAAGGAAATATGGTGAAAGCGGGTATCTCCCGGAACAAAGTTGGTGGTTCCTCAGAGTCGGGAATTAATTGCAGTGAGGGGTCTCCTCTTCTTGGAAAAGCCAAAGCTTTTTGGAACTCAAATGAAAGACAAGAAAGTGCTGTGCCGCACAGCAAAGGTCTCATTGATAAGACTAAGGAGAGCACAGATGGTCTGAAAAGTACTCCCACTGCTGTCTCAGAAACTATATTGAAGACCAGTAACACTGAGGACTTGAAAACAACGCAGTCTTCACTTAATAAACCTGCAGAGAGAGCCCAGTCCCAAGAGATAATTAAAGAAGAAGCTAAAGAACCAGTGAAAGCCATCAAAGTTGCAAAAGAGGAGCGGGTAGAGGTGGAGAGCAAGATTTCAGTGTCCAAAAACGTTCAGCAGCCAAGTAATAAACCTGCCCTCCCCCCTCCTATCCTTCCAGACCTGAAAAGAGACCTGTCCTTTCTTAAACCATCCAGGCGAACCTCAAGCCAATACGTGGCATCAGCCCTCACTAAAAACACCCCAAAGACCTCAGCTAAACCCAACTCCATCCCTAATGTACCTGACTCCTCTGCTTCTTCAAAAACACAGAGAGTTTTCCAGAGATCGGGTCGGTCCATACAAGTGAATCCACACCAATCTTCCCAGTCATCTTTGTCAGATAATAAGGAGAATAAATCTGTTTCTAAATCTAACCCTCCTGGTCCTACGAGGTCTATGAGCTACCCAGAGTATGTGTCAGATAGCCAGAGAGATTTTGGAGAAGCGAGACCAGACAGGGGAGCATTTGGAAGTTGTGTTGGATCCTCCAAAGGAAGCTCCAATACGCTGGAAACAGAAACAGCCAAGAATAAGCACATTGAGTCTAGTGGCCCCACCCAAATAAATATGACCGCCAATAATGACAGAGATAATATTAAACATATTCGGCCCAGAAGCCCCAGCCCTGCACAAAGCAGTCCTCTACACTCATCTGCCAAACCACCCACAGCCCCCAAGACCGTATCCCAGGGCCAGACAAGTGTGAGTAAAACCTGTATTATAAATAGTTCATGTTATGGGTCTCTTGAAAAATAAATACTATGTAGAATTTTTACAGCAAAATTGTAAATTACAGTGTACTTAATACTCCACATCTTGTCTTCAGAACACGAGAGACATGACGAAGGCAGCCACCAATCTAACACCTGATGCGAAACCACAACCTTCTATCACGGTGTCAGACAGTGGTGTGACGCCTGGACCTCCACCAGTGACAGTGTTTGGGCCAGTTAAAAAATTCAGACCAGTGATCTGTAAATCTGTTGACAAAGATACGTCTCTGCACAGCAGCCTGATGGAGGCAATCCAGACAGGTGGAGGCAGGGACAGGCTCAAGAAGGTGAGATCAAGATAAACATAGTACAGTTCATGGATGGATGGATGGATGGATGAGAAGGAGAGCGATCATAATGCTAATTGGAAGAAAACTGGGATAGCATTTATCCCACTACCAGTAATAGAAACACACTATATTCTAACGTTTGCAATTTCAGCTAAGTGTTAATGATGTGTTGGCTGGAAGACAAGAAGGATTTTGATTTTTCTCTTTTTATCATTATCAGATAACCACTCCTGGTCCAAGCAGCATGAAGAAAGCATCTTATGTTGAGGAGGAGAATGAGAGGTCTGCTCTTCTGGCTGCCATTAGAGCTCAGAGCAACTCCGGAAGGCTCAGGATGGTAAAATACTCTCTTGCGCAATATCACTCCATGTCTGTCAATATCAAGTGGGGTGGTAGGGTGATAAAACCTAGCCTTAAAAGTCACAGTATGACTAATTGATTGTTTTAACAATGAGTATACCATCCACTTTCACCCTTCTTGAACTCCTTCAATGTATCCACATTTTAATTTGATATTTAGTTTACACATCATAATTACACATCAACAATAATCGTCTTTATAGCCACGCTAGCAAGTTTTGCACAGATATTCATGGTCCACAGAAGATGAATCCTAATCCTTTGTTGATCCTGTGACTTTTCCGTAAGTGCCATAATTGACATTGACATTGGTCGACATTTTTGGTGAGTGAGAAATGTCTTGACAACGACTGGATGGATTGCACCATGAAAATTGGTTCATATATTCAAAGTCCCCAGTGGATTAATCCTACTGGCTTTGGCGATCCCCTAACTTTTCCATCAGGTCAAAATTAATTTTTTTCCTAATACTTTGGTTTATGACCAAATACCTGCAAAACTAACGACATTCCCATCAGCCTCAGTTGTACTTGCTTTTTAGTGTTAATTGTCAAATGTTAGCATGCTAACACACTAAACTAAGATGGTGAACATAAACTAACTAAACATCAGTATTAGCATTGTCATGTAGCATTTAGTACAGCTTCACAGAGCCGCTAGCGTGGCTGTATACTCTTAGTCTTGTTACACTTAAAAAAGAACAAACATATGTACTTATTGCAATTATACTTAGCATAAGAAGCAAAGGGAAATGTGAATACTAAACTCTCTTGTCTGTATTGTTAGCTACTTAGCAGCTCACAGAACCATGCATGAACTAAGTTATGCAAGCATGGGTGTCTATTTCCATTCCTCTGTGTGGACTGTGAGCTGTGGTTTGCTGTCATGTAAGGTCCCATGTGGAATGAAAGGGGCAGAAAACGTGTTGCTGTAGCTAAAACATCTGCGGTTCCTTTCTGGAGGTTTCTTACCAGAAGTGGAATTTCTGGAATGCTGCATGACTAAATCAGACTCAAAAACGTTGTGCTTCTCAAACAAAAAAAGTGGATATATAAATATAACTGAATAACTATGTACAATGGAGGTATAAAAATAAATAAGATAAAATCATATAAATGTGAAAAACACAAAATGCAGAAAGATTAGAACAGCAAAGAATTTGTTTAGAGAGTATCTCTGTATGTGCGTGTCAGAGGTTGATGTTAGATGCACTTGTGTGTTAGGCCATGAGTGTAATGCACATATGTGAGAGCAGCTGGCATATGTTTATGCGTCTAGAGTTTCCATTGTCTCACTCCTTTGTGTCCCACAGACCAAATCTGAGGCTGCTGATGAGCTTGAGAAGTTCAGGAAGGCGGCTTCTGAGGAAGAGAGAAGTGCAGGCCCTCCCTCTCCTCCCTCTTTGACTCGCACTCCTGTCTGTACCCCACCTCCACCACCGCCACCACCAGCACCCATGATTGCACCTCCACCTCCTCCCCCTGTCTTGCCCCAGGGAAAGCCTAGCACTGTGGCACATCCAAGTGCTAACGCCCCCATGAACCCTGCCTTGGCCAGGGAGGCTATGCTGGAGGCCATTCGCTCTGGATCTGCCGCTGACAGGTTAAAAAAGGTACAAATACAGAACAGCACAGCATCTATTTACAGCACAGAGTAAAAGTTGTTCCAAAGCTCTCAACAGCCTTTATCTACTCTGCATTAGTACTGTTGGATTTTCAATTCTACAGTTGCTTCCTGAAAACACTTTGATTAGGGTAGAGAGTAACACTTAAACATCAGGCATATCTGTCTCATCTGTTCTGTCTGCAGAACAGGGGAAAACACATAAACTGGTGAAGAAATGAAGAATACAACAGAGATAGCGTAAGCTAAGATTTAGCATCAGCACAGCATGTGATGAATATCTTAATGATTTGATTTTTTTGTTTTTTTTGAGTCTTGGTGGTGCACAAGATGGCATGATTTCACCCAAAGAGACTCTTATCAAAGAAGAGAAGGTGGGGATAAAAAGAGACAAACATGAAAATAGGCAGAGACAGAACAGATAGAGGCAAAAAAGCCAGAGACAAACAGAAAAACATGGGATCTGAACCATTGTTCTCTTTCTGCTCACATCTTTGGTCTGGTTTCTCACGTCTCGCCTCGTTGGAAGACATCATTGGCAGAACAAAGCTCTCCTGCGGTGCAGCAGCCGGGAAACTGGAAATGAATTGCAGATTGTAATATATTCACAGATTCATCTGACAGCCATACTGTACTGCTGTGTGAATATTTTCAAGAAGATACAGTTCAATTTCAGGTCAGCAGCTGTGTAAAATTAGAGTTGCCAGAAACGTTTTGGAATCATTATTTTCACATCGTTTAAATCAGACAGAAACAACAGCAAAGAATAAATAGTTTCAGAAGGAGGAAAATAATCAGAGAATTTTTGACCACATCTCTCTCAGATCTGATACAAAATTAACTTATAAAATCTTTTCAGTTTAGGCAATTTTTTTCTTTCTGGATCCAGTTAGACTCCACAAAACCACAAAACCTGACATATTCTTTCCAGCGTACCGTGAACTATTACTCCTATCATTATCAAAGTGGAGAATTACAAACATGACATGTTGTGTCTCTTTTAACTAGGTCTCTGTGCCCATAAAGACAGTCCAAGTGAATGGGAGACTGGGAGCAATCCAAGCAACCTCCTCAACACTCCCTGAGCAATAAGAGGGGAAGCCCACATCACTGCAACGAGGAATAATTGTTTTAGTTTTTTGCCATTGTGCTTTTGCAACAGACATTTGGAAAACTGGATTGATTCACAGTTTGAGAGAATGTTATTTGAAAGTTCTGGGGAACTTTGTCTGACACAAGTTACAAAGAATGCGATAAGAATAAAGAATGATTTCTACATGCTATCTAGATAAACTAGATTATTTAGAAAGGGCTTCACAGCTCTTGACTACCATGCTGGGGCCTTATGCTTAAACTAATGCACTAATGCTCAAAGAATTTTGTGTAGAAGGGGAATGATTTAAACATTTCTTCCTGCAAGGGGGAATGTTGCTCTCTTAGTAGCCAAACACCAGCAACATCTGTTCGACAAAGGTGTCATAGGTGAAAGGTTTGCAGGTATTTCCACTCATAATATCAGATCTCTCAGTTGGCTTCTAACAGTAGCTTAATGGAAAAGGTTTATGTCCATCTTTATAACATATTGCTGTTCCTAAACATATCTTGCCATCTGTACTTGAATTCAGTAGTTTTAACTGGAACATTGTACAAAATGTGTGCCAATGAAAGCAAATTTAAATGGTTTATGCTACTTACAGATCTTTTTTTTTTGTCCTGATTTTTTTTTTTTTTACCACAGTTAAGTTATGGATGCCTTATACTGTTGCTCATTCAGTGTTATGTATATGATGTTTGCTGTAAAAAGTCTATATGGGGTGCAATACATTGGATCTGTTGATGTTTCCAGATTTGAACTACTTAATATTTGTTTAACAAATTAAGATAACTGAAAATGTAAGTACACTTAAGAAAACAATGGATAGATCCATTGACAATGTGTAAAGTGTATTATTTTATCCAGATCTGGTCCATAATGCCAACTTCTACAGTTCATGGCTCTGAGGAGTAAGATGGTGGTGACTAGTGCCTGTTAGCTCAATGTGCTCCTGTTTTAGCTTCTAACCTTTATTTGTGCTGCTGTTTAAACCTATAGACACTGTCATACATGGTCAGTGTCCTGCAGACACTTACGGTACATGGACAGTAGAGATATGACTAACTGTGCCTTTCATGTTTGATATATAGAAATTAAGATGAACCTTTCCTTTCCTTGACATTTCAACATTTTTGAAGCACTGTTATATATAAGTAAATCAATGGTGGATGTCACCATGAACAAAGATATTAGTTTATTAATCAACAAGTCACTATCAATATGTAGCGGCTATGTAAGACAAACCACCATTTGTAGGAAAAATGTAGGAAAGCAGCAGTTTAGGTTATCAATGACCTTGATTTAGGTTGATTTAGTGTTACTGCATTTCATTCTGCTCCTCTGTAGGTGAAGTTTACAGTATGGAGTAGCTATGGTTGATAGAGGGAGAGTCGACCACTGACATCAAATGGCATAGTTATGGATAAAATAGGATGTCCACTCTGAATCATATTTGGAATAAAGAAAACCCTAGAGCGTCCTTGTTTAGGTGTAAACGCTTGCTGCTGTGGATTGTGGGATAAATATGGGTAAAGGGAGTTGAATTCCTAGTTTTATAGAGATGTATTTTAATTTATGCTCAGTTTCAACACTTCAACATATTTTTACTGTTTTTTTATCCTGAGAGTGAAAACCTTAAGAGATTTTCTGTTTTGTTCTTTTTTTTCATTTCTGCTAGATGGTTTCATCTACACACAATAGCTTACAGCACATTGTAGCACTGTATATTTTGTAAACTAAAAAAAGATCATCACCGTGAAAGATTTGATTTAAATCTTTGATAGAGAGCTATTTCACTGATAGTGTGAAATTTCTATAAGCTATTGCTTTTTAAGTTTTAAGTGCACATTGTTTTTTTTGTTTTTTTTGGGGGGGGTGGGGGTTGCACAGTTATTTTTGTCTACCCTAATTTTTGATTCAATAAATAATTTTGTAATCAAGTGAAAATGACTTGCAGCTGACGTTCCTGTATTTTAGCCTTATTCAATAAGAATTTTTATATTTTTTCCTCTCAAGTAGCAGTTAGACAAATTCAGCAGATGGTGGGATGAACCTTGCCCTGGAAAGCATCATTCTGATGTGCCTCTGCCATTCCCAGCACTGTGGTTGCCTGTAGACTGTGGCCATCCTGCTGTCCTTATGAAATATATTGCAACTTCTCTCTCTCTCTTAGCCACACCACAGATGAGCTACTATTCCGGGCAGCAGCTCATGGCCCTGACTCATCACTATGTGGTCACACGAAATGACTCTCACAGAACTTGAACCTAACCTGCATTCCTGATTCCTGAAACACTAGTCATTGTGCCCCTCCACCTTCCCCCAGAGGCAACTGAATGATGCAAATATCCACACTAGTTGCAAAATCACATGGAAATACACAGTGTAGATACACATATTGGTGAAGAAATCTCAGATGTATTGTCATTAGTCTGTTGGTTGATTGATTTAATTTGCTAGCGTGTGTGTGAGGTCTGATAGAAAGTGAAGTGACATGAAACTGTACACTTTCTATCAACTCACCCATCATAAACAAATACTGGGTCTCTTTTAATAACTATCTTCTTTTGAGTGCAAAGGTGTTCCCAGATAAAACGTGAAATGCTGCACTTTCATGGTCTCGTTTTCTCAGGGATTTTACTGACCAGTGCAGGGCGATGTTAAGTAAATTCTAGCAGTGGAATAAGTCAGAGAGTGCATAAGGGTGATCTTGACTGTGTTGGCCAGTGAGAGCAGTAAATTCCTGCAGAGGACCACAGGCTCTTTTGTGGGTCAAAATTCATGCTCACTCTACAGCCATTCAAAGCTGCCTTACAAATGAAGGGTGTGTATGGGTGGGTGTGAGTGATATTTTTGTTGTGAGTATGTACGTGTGTTTGAGCTTGTGCTTGTGTGTTACGCTTCCAAACTATTTTAACCATACCGACAACGTAAACAGCCTCTGAATCAGGAATTACCAGAAGATTACACCACAAAATACCGAAATAACCGGATTAGGTTTGGTTAGCTTTGGTTATGCCTTTACCAACCTTATTGGTAAGTTTATTTGTTGCCATAACAGGTTCACATCTAGGCCTAAGGCAGGGAATTCAAATTCAATTAGATTCAAATTACTTTATATTCCGTGAGAAAAACAATCACAGACAGTCATAGCACAGTCATGGCCATGATTAGTTAATCATTGTGTGCAGCCGTGAAATACATACCTAATTCACATACAAGTTAAGATACCAAGCTAAGGTGGTAGTGCAACAATGCAGCTGAAGATATGTTAATGTCACCATGTCAGCCATCATGTTGACTAATCAAGTTTTGATCTTGTAATCATATTTAAATCACATCAGCCACTTTGTATGTTTTTTTTGTTTTTTTTTTACTCAAATATGAGCAATAAATAATGAAAAAAAAGTTCCCTCTGTGGCAGCTTTTACCAAAAGCATACTCATCCATGGTCCTATGAGACGCTTTAGTGAAAGCCATTCACCAACTGCCTCGGCTTATATTACACAGCTTTGTTAGTCTTGACTGGCCGACTTATGAGTGATGGACACGGTGACATCGACTGTCAGCAGGGGTTTGTATTGACTTTGTTTTCTGATGTTGGGTAGTCTACTATGTATCTGATCAATCAATTTGAACAAAAGGCCTGTGTGATGCTGAATGTCTGATGAGGTGAAATCAACATAATGTGTGTTTAGTTTATGTCTCAATGCCAGTCTCACAGGAAGAATGCTTTGTTGCACGGTGGCACCCTGAATATGAGTGACATGATGCGTGTTTGTATGTAAGCATGTGTGTGATGCAACGGCTGCACAATGTCTGCTCTTTGAGTGTGTGTTTAGGGGACACAGTGTGAGTCAGACACATACGCGCACTCAGGACTGATGACCTTTTGCACTTCAGACTCCCATGGTGTGTTCCCATCACTTATCCAAGTCTGAAATATCACAGGCAGTATGAAAAATGAACTGAACGTCTGGTTATCCCTGGTATCACTTGAGCCTGAGGCAGAGCTTTATCTAACAGTGCTGTGGAGTTCAATTAAAGTCATTGCCTTCGGTGCATGTCACTCCTCCTAATCTCTACGTGTTTTCAACTAGTTGCCAGTCTAGATTTCAATAACACATGAGCTGAATACACCTCTTGATGTTGCTCTCAGTACTGGTCTTATGCAATACCCTTACAAGCCTCAGAGGGATAAAAACACAACAGAAGGTAACTCTGGTGCAATGAGATTTGACCCCCAGGTTGTGCAATATACATACCTCACAGCCACCGGTGTTTTTATTTCTGATTGTGCGTGTCAGAGCAGGGCTTTTAATTAAAAATGGAGCATTGTCCTTAACTTTACGCTCATGGTGTATCATAACAGACCACCTTGGTTTACCATTTTAGTCTTGAAAAGTATTTTTAGGTAATAATCTGTAACACTGACATGCATACATGAACTTTTGCCGCTTGCCAGTTACCACATATAGTAATTTACCTTGTTTAATAAAAACACTTACCTTTGGCAGAAAGGAAACTAGTTGTCAAATCAATTTTGGTTGTTGTTTGATAGCACAATATTTACAATGATATAGGTTCACAGAAAGACATATTTAATGTCCACATGGTTGAATTTAAACTATCCACTGATGAATGTATAGTGATGAATGCATACATTGAAATACTCTTAAAGTTCAGTAATGGTTTGATTCATCTTTATTCACATGGTCCTCAGTAAACAGCAGTATGTATGTAGATCTACACTGAACATTTAACACTTAATTATGAAGGGACAATAGCATTATATTTACCATCTTACTTTCATATCCTGTGTTCTGTGGCAAGGATACGGATGAAGGGAGCAAGGCCAGGTAGGAACCTCCTAATGGTGTACCTTAAACCCCTCTTGTTTCAATAAAGTTAAGGGAATGTTTGTAAAAATTGTGTGAATGGATTAAGAGGTGATTCAAGTTTTTTAAGCACTTTTTGAAAGGGCGTTCATCTCTGACTGTTCCTACAGAGAAGGATGACTAAAAGGGAAATTAGCCTATCATGTCATCAAATTTATAAATCTAATTATTTCATATCTGTAAGATTAATGGAGGGTGGTAGAACTTTAAAGTGTGTTTTCCATACAGACGAGGTGATGCAACAACTTGAGGTTAACATACTCAACAACTTGACTTTATAAACAGTTAAAAATCTTGTATATTTAAATACCCCCTGCGACCCCCTCTTTTTATTCGCTTTGTTTCACACACACACACACACACACACACTCGACTCAAAATGCCAGACAGCTCTTCAAAAAAAAAAGAAAGCGGAATCCTCTGAACACGCCCTTATTCCCATAAGACGTGAACGCCGCATTAATCACCCCTCACTTGTGGGCGTGGTGTAGTCTAGAGGGGAGGGGTTGTTTGCGTGCGTGCTAGTGTGTTTCTGTGCGTGTATGTGTGTATGTGTCCTCCCCGGCCGCATGAGATGAGCTGCCTGCAGTCTTTGCGGCCACTGTTTTCGCCTCCTGCTCCTCCTCTCCTTCTTGCCTCTGTCTATCTGTCCAGTCCGGGAATGTGACCACCGTGGCGTGATCCAACGCTGCCGAGTGTCCCTTCATCTCCAGACTGCCACTCTCCGTGATTGTTTCTGAGGGTCGTAGCCTGCCTCTGCTGATCAGGCTGTAAGGTGAGTGCATGTTTCGGGGTGAAGACGGTGTTCTCATGCTCCTTGTAGGGGGGATTAAAAGTCCACGGAGAGTGGGCGGTGAGCGCGTGTAATAAAAGTTTAATGGGCTGATGACACGCACTGTTTTGCGGGTCGGAACACATGTGCGCACTGCGCGTAACCGCCTAGCGGGACCCGGGTCCATGCCTTCCTCACTGACAACGTAGCGGCCAGTCATTGGACTTTAAAAACATGTTTATTCATCGGAGCGGTCTGTTGCATTTAACTGTAGTGACTTTACTGTATTCCTACTAGTGGAAAGCTTCCGCCGAAGAATGTTCGGATAGTACGCGTGCCGATAAACTGCCTGAATCTCGTGCACTTTTCTGCACCTTTCCCAACATTTAGGCTACTGTGATTCGAGTCTCTCGTGGGGAACAGTATTTGAATCCCAAGAGTCTGCCTTGTTTACAATTGCGTAACAGCAGTCTACAGTGGCCCCTAGCCTACTTTCTATCCAGTAGGACTCCAGCTACCCGCGTGCCCCCCCCCCACCCCAACAATTCTGTGAGAGTTTCGCCAGTCTCGCCTTATCGCCTTATCCTTTTGGCAGCATTTGCTTTGGGGGTGGGGAGGGAGGGGGAGAAAGAGGCGTTTTCCCAGGGATACTCATGTAGCCCTACTGCAGTGGTTCCCAAAGTGGCCTCCGGGGACCCCCAAGGGGTCCTTGGGTGGCTTCCACGGGGTCCCCAGTAAGGGGAGGACATGTTGGTTGAATCAGGTTTGGAGCCACCATAGCTTAACACAGTAAGAAGAAGACGTTTCAGTCACTGAGCTGACTGTAAAAAGTGTTATCAGTGCACTTAAGCAGGTCCGGAGTACTGAATCAATACAACAGCAAAAGCTCTCTCAGAGGTAGGTTAGCTTCAGCGTTAGTGACTTATAAAACTGGGCTCCTTGATGTGGGTTGCTCAATGTCAAAATCTTTAGGAATAGCCTACTCATTTATCTTAAAGCCTTCACTAAATCCAACTATTTCCCAAATACTATAAATGCATACTGTATCTGTAGATGCACCACTCCTTTAATGTGTACTCTAGTATAGTCCTATTGGTTCATTGACATTTGTTTTAAAATCCTACTGCAGCTTATATCATCAAGTCAATACTACAATATTTGGTCTCAGTTATACAGTACTTTGAGAAACTATGTTTAATGATGGGTAAGTGAGTGAGAGAGCCTGATCTTTATCTAATCTAACTTTATGTGTAAACGTCTTGACAAAGCAACTCTTCATAGATAGTCTAATCTGCCCTGTCATGTGGGCACTCTTCCAAATCAATTCCTTTTATTGGCTGCATGCGGTCTCTGCAGAAAGTTGCATAACCACCTAAATTTATGATTCTGGGAACTATCGACGTTGGCCTGTGTGTTTTGAATGCAGATCAGGGCTCTCACTGGGAATGTGGAGTTAGACTGGAAGGAGGCACGTAAGGGACTGATGCACATGGTAAAACGTTGTAGATAATGCATCCCAAATCTGTTCTGTCAGCGCACACTTTCGAGGGAAAAACTTGAGATAAAATCCTGAGATAATTACTGTGTTTAAAAATGTAGATTGCACCTAAATTTTTGTTTGTCAGCCGCACGGGCAGAGCTATTGATCTTCCATTTGCATAGGTGGGAGCTCTGTGATTTGGGAAATACTTGATAAAACCAAGCTGTAAGCATGTCTTAATATTGTGTCTGGCGGTTTTGAGGGCATGTAGCATTCTGACTCTGTCATTCAGCATTTACTGGGTTAATAACTGTTGTAATAATTAAAATCCTGTATAGCATGTCTTCAATTCAACCTCAACATACCTTTCAGAATTAAGGCAAGCAAGGCATAGTCAGCAGCCTCTCTGTAGTCACTGAAGTGAAACACACAATCTGGCCAATCACTGATATTCCCCTCAACTTGTCAACCTACACCGGAGCACTTAAATACTGCACACACGTATGGTCCTCTGCATGCTAACCTCTAAAGTGTGGTTGAATATGAAGTAGTTTGATCATGTGGTTTCTGCTACATACGGTCGAAAAAACATGCTATAGTTGTGTCTTTTCAAGCATGTGATTTTTTCTGACACTCTCCCATTCATAACCAAAGAGGATTTCTTTTCTCCTTGCCCCTGCCCATTATTTCCTGCTTTCTTTCATTTAATTATGTTGTGGTCACATCTCTGTGCACATGGCAACCGCTCTAGCTGCGGTTTCTTTCACCCCCTCAGCACCAGTCCTGCTATTTCAAGTCCATGCTCAGTAAGCACAGGCATGACGGGGCATGAACTCTGCAAGACTACAGGCTGCCAAAGGGTTGCTGACTGCACATATTGCACATAATTATACTTGCAATAAGCTATACTCAACTCGCTCTAGGATTCAGACTTGTGTGTTTTGTCTTTTGAGAATCTAAAATGCATTTGGTTCTGCTGCTCATATGCCATTGGTTTTTGGTTGAAATACTGTATGCTTGGCAGTGATCACCCCAGAGATTTGTTGCATAGCCAAAATCTGAGCCTCATTTGAAACTTTAGCACTTTTCTTGATGTACAAATGCACATAAGGTTGGATACCCCCCTTGTCCTTGCTTGTGTGTGTATAGTTTCAGCAGCCACCCAAGGGGAAAAGTGGCAGAGATATCCTATTAGCTGGCATTGGTGGTATAAGAGCTTGTGGTCGTGCTCTAGGCAGCATTCCATTGGGTCTTGCGTCAGCCAGCAGTCATTCAGCACTGGTTAGTCTAGGCTTATACACTGTTAATACCCCCTCCCTGATGTCATGACACTATTAACCCAAGCCTGCTGGGAGACCACAGCACAGTTCATGTCAGTCGACTGACTGCCTGGATCTAAAAGCAGAGCAGCTTCACCCTCTGAACCAAAATGCCCAGCTGGGCTGTCAGTTGTCAAAAAGGAATCCAGTGATGTTAGGGACTGCTATTTGTTTTTTGACTAAAGGTTTAGTTTGTGCTCAGTTGCATTAATCAGGCATAATTTATAGATACTTACTCTTCTGGTAAAATGTTCTACATTGGGTTCAGTTCCCACATACTTGGCCTTAAAGCATGCTACAAACTTTTGCATGGGTTGTTTAAATTGGTTCTTAACCACAAGTTAGCAGTTCTTGACACTAATGTGACCACTTATTGTTGACAGCCCAATTAATTGCTTTATGTATCTTAACTATAACTGCTGAGTAATCATGTTCTGCTTTGTAAGGAGTAGGCTAATCTCTAAGAATCTAAACACTTGCCAGAGGAAAAACGTTGTGGTATTATTCTTCCCACTCCTCCTCTATACTGTAAATATGGACCTGTACAAACCCGATTCTCACCGCTTTCCACTTGTGACCTAAGGTGATGCAATGCTTGCTTGTCTAACCACCAAAGTGTACAGTGGATTGGGTTTCTCACTGTCTGGTGTTGGTCCAAATGTGGTTGAAACCCAAGCCTGCGTGAGAGGCAAGAATGATGCCTTTATTCTGTAGGTAACTGAACACCTGAGGGACCAAATGCTCTGTGCGTACAGGTAATGTGGTGTGGATGCACAAAATTGCCATTTTTTCCCCCCTTGCTCTCGTGTTCTCTTGCGTTTATCTCTAAATGTCTGTCTTTGTCTTGTTGTCCACCTATCTACCCCATTGTCTGCTCCCATCATCTGTCTTGTTTCTTTAACCCCTCTCTCTCTCCTAGTTTCACTGTCTTTATCTCTGTCTGTCTCTCTCCGTTGATGTGTGTCTCACCGTACCAGCTGGAATCTGCAATGCAAAATCAAAACAAACCATGGTTAGTTGGCTTTGGTAGATGTACCGTACGGTTTAAAAACAAAAAGGGCTTTTTTTCCCCAGAAATATTTCCCAGTGCGAAACCTCAGAACAACACAGGCATTTTTCTGTTCTTGAATTATAGCACTGTCCTAAACCTCATTCTGATTCCCTCTCACGCTCTGAATATAGCACTTTTGACCATGCATGCTTGTTGTACATAACTGCATTTTCTGCCCTCTGGTTTTCAGAATTATACCCAGACTTAGAAGTGATCTGGGCTTAGTGTGGTGTACTTTGGTACTTAGGAATAGGACTTACCTTAAGTCCTTCTTAATATTTACTTAAGAGTTTTTTCAGCCAGCCAAATTTGTTAGCATTCCTACGTGTAAGTAAGTAAGTAAAATAAATCCTGTTCCCCTTTCCCCTCAAATAGTAATATAGAACTCCAGCCCTTTTCTGATACAAGTGAAATGTTTTACTTACAAGGTCAGTTTTATTTGGGTTTGGTGTTTCCTTTTGTCATGGATGATAATGATGCCATGCCACTTGCACAGACCTGCTTTATGTTCTTGTCTAAAAGGAGATATAACAGTTCTGTGTAATTTACAGTCAGTTAAAGAAGTTATGTGCTACCAGCAGGTATAGGCCTAGTAAAGATGGTGTCATAAGAAGACGCATCCATCTAACGTAGCCCTCTGGTACCACCATTACAGCCAACTTGTGCACAAGCACAATCGCTCCCAAGCCCCGTCCATTCATCTATGCCATTACATAAGACCAGTTCTCCCAAGCAGCCCAATGAAATCCTCATCCAATTAGGCACTGTCCACATTTCCAAAAGGCCTTTCTCTCATAGACTGGTGCTATTCAGCCTCCCCCGGCATGACATCAGGCCCTCTCTTAAAGCCCCACTTTACGCTGCTGCTCTCAAATAATGAAAGCTGCCAATTAATGACTAATCAACATGTGCAACAAGCACATCCAGTGAGGAGTGACTACCATCTAATCTGCTGATTAAAACAGAAGACAGAGATGCTCTGTTCAACTCTCTCTCCCTGTCTTTCAGTGTTGCATTGCTGCAGAAACAACAGCCAGCTAACACACACACACACACACACACACACACATACACACACACACACACACACACACACACACACACACACACTCTTATACTCTGATGACCTCATTTGAGAGGCTTGAAAGTATAACATAATTGGAATATTTGCAATTTTCATTTTAGAGTTACCTGCAATACAAAAAATCAGTAGTCACAGTGTTGTTTGTTAGTGTAATACCACGCACTGCCTACAGTAAATAATAATGGTTTGACCATTTTCAAACTCATTATTTTCATGATCTGTTGTTGTATGGGGGGCTAATTCTGTCCAATTCTGTAATGACTTGGCTCGACTATTTTAATGTTAAAGTTCAAGATGATTTGTCAGTTGCAGGTATAAAAAAAAAACACGTTTTAAGGGTTGCCTACAGAGCTAAAGGCTAGTGGGAATCAGAGGGGGAATCTCCAGCCAGCAGCAACACAATACAGTAGTGCAGGCAACTTATCTTTCCACCCACGCCACTCCCTGTCTCACATACATTACATTTCTATTCGTTGTCCCGCCATAGGAAGTTTTGATAACTCACAGCGTCAGGCTCACTTAAGGCGTCTAGCTAGTTTAAACATATAGTAGTACAGTAGAATAATTGACCTCCCCTCTCCAGGGGTTGGGGTTATGGTCAGTACATCCACTTCAATGGGCTCTCCACATGTCCCCAGACACCAAGTTGGATCCGTGCCATTTCTTGAATTAAGACGCTGTTTATGTTCTGGCCTGGAGCGGTGCAGGATGAGGGTAGGGGTCGAATAGGGGGGGCGAGGGTTTGGAGGAGAGGGAGGTAGCTGGTGCGTTACAGTGCAGCATGGGTTAATAGTGTGAATAAGGGGGATGGGAGGCTTGGATGGCGGGTGTGGTACTTGAGAGAGGGGTGTGACCAGTGTCTGATCTCTTCAGATTTAGAAAGGTGGATTTCAGGGACCTGTAGCATTTTCTTTTCTCCTGAGAAAATAAATATCTGAGCTGCTAAATGCTCCTCTGTCTGCCGTTTATTGCTGCAAGTAGCATACAATGAGTTTATCAGATCTTTTTCACCGAAAACTGGCTGTCTGTTCCGGCTGGAAATTATGCTACTGAGAGCTGTGAGAGTGAATCAAAACAGTTAAGTTGCCTTAAGGCCGTACAAACCAAAACACTTAGCTGAAAGACGCTAAAATGCTCCATAGAGCTGAGGGGAACCGCAGAGTCATATAGAGGGATAGTAATTCTCTGCATCACCACAAAGGACTCCTTTCACATTACACATAGTCATTCGATCCATTTTTAACATAAAAATATTGATTGGAGCGTCTTTAAATATGTGTTCTTATAAACGAGACAACTAGTGGGAACCTTGACATGTACTGCTCTGTTCTGTCACCCGGGCTATTCACAACTCATTTCACCTGAGATTGGTCTGGACAGGCTGCTTTCAACTGCCTGTGGGTGTGTGACTAAAAGTTTTATAGCTAGAGTTGCATAGGGTCATAAGCACCAGCTGCCAGCTAAATAGCCATCTGCTTAATTGAGATACATTTACCTCCACCCATTTTTAATCAACACAGTTTTCTCTTTTTCAAGTAGTGCTAGTCTTATGTTTGAACTCAGCAGTTAACATGAAATAAAAATGTTTATTCTTTTTATTTCAGTTCTTCTTACTGCAACAAACATTCCTTAACCTGCTACTTTTCTCACCTGTCTGGCCACTCAAAAATTTGGGGAACCTCCTGGAGTTGGACTGTAGGACACTCATAAATAGAAGGGCAAACTCTGGTGTAGAAGTGGTGTTTTATGGCCTCACTGCCAAGAGAAACCGTTAAAGGAATTATTGCAATCTCTTCCGAGGCCTTTGACATGTCCATTTGAAGATAAGTGATGTCAAGCTTGTTCCAGCAGTACTGTCTGTCTCAAGAATGTAGGATGGGATTCCACAGATGACACAGGACCCAACACAAATGCAGCGGGCGTGGGGCGTATTTATTCTCGTGTAGTCAGGATCATTATCACAGGATGAAATTTCATATATGAAATTATTAGAGGCTGTTTATTATTGGGCTTAACTTTGTAAGTAAATGCACCGTTTTCCAGTAAACCAGATGCAACCTTCCAGGAAATCGTGCATCAAGTACAGTATTAGGCTACATTAACAAAAGTCAAGTGACATTAATTTTGTTTAAATGTTGCGTTATGTAACATTAGAAACTGACATCCCTAATCCAAACAGTAACACTATCACTGAGGCTCCAAAAGTCTGATTTTCAAGCATCTTCTTTATGTCTGTCTCTATGGGAAATGACATTAGCTATCATAGAAACCAGGAGGATCCATAATGTTCTATCCACTTTTCCTTCACCGTGCCTCAAGCTGGAGCTGTTTCTCTTTACTTCTACTCTTACTTTAGACATTTCTTTTTAGATCATGACCTATGAAGATGACTGATTAAACATACAAAAAAGTCCATAAGGTTTACACACATTTTCCCTGTGAGATGGGGCAGACATATTTTTAATAGAACAAAATCCCAACAGGATTGTGCATCTGCAGGAGCAGACGGTAATGGTCGGAAATCCTGCTGGAGCGGTTGGGTGTGAGATAGGAAAAACAGTCCTGCGCAGACCCCTACCCCAGGGTGTAGCAGATAAAACACTTTGTTCCCTGACACTACCTGACCCGTAGAGGCATAAAAAAGTCCCCTTCTGACTTCTGACCTCTTATGATACCTAAGTAGGAAGCTTGCAATCGGTGTGTGTGTCTGTTTTTATGTTATGTGTGCACACACTCACACACACACACACACACACACACACACACTCATACATATTCTGCCACATGTTCCTCACTTTCTCTCATGATCCCCGGCTGGCCCACAAATCAATGTGTGCCATTTCACGAGGTTGGGGTTCGCTATATTGCACATGTTTTTTCACCCTATATGGAAGGAATGTGCTCTCTGCATTCCAAAGATGAGACTGAGCAGAGCTGAACAGCCCCGCGTTAAGCTGTGTCCAGTCCAATCAGCTGAAGTCAAGTTGACTGAGATGAACACATTTTACAGTTATATACACACAGGGAAAGTAGTTGACACAGCTGCACAGCTGAGCTGTACAGATGCTGCCATTGAGCACTGTGGGGTTTTGGTTCATGGTTATTGAACCCAGCGATGCAGGTTCCATGTGTGAAAGAGGTTTAATTAATTCCAAATGTAACCAGAAAGGCTTTGTTATAGATTGGATACGTTTGATAAAAAAAAAAAATCTATTCCCTGAATTGTCTTGTTTGACAATGAACAATCACTCTGACTTGTGCAATTTTTTTCCAAAAGGCCCAGAGTGGAGACATGTGACACCAGTATCCACATCAGTAACTCTGAAATCTTACCCTGCATGGATTGGTACAGTAACGTAGCATGCTGTATATTTGAAGCCCTTTTTGGTTGAATTTAAACACTTTAGTTCCAACAAGTTACACAATACTGACACTGTAATCCAGCGTTTCTATTGTTCCAAAGAAATACTCTGTGTTGGTTCAGTAATAGCTTTGGCAACAGCAGAATGGCTTTCATGAACTTAAACATAATCCTTAATGCCTAAGCCACATATTTGATTTCATTCAATAACACTGAATGTTGGATGAAGTTTTAGAGTCAGAGAACTTCTTTCCTACCATTTTAAATAAATGTGTTTTTTTGTGAACTGTAACAGAGCTCTTCTAGCATCTAACTTAAAAGTTTCCTGACTTGTACACGGCACACGTTTATGCTACAGTATGTTTTTGGATGCCCCACTATAAATAACCCAATTAGGAAAGGATGGGAATATAAATACATATAGAGAGAGAGCAGATGAACGACTCACAGAAATGTAAAGAGGCTGACCGGCAGGTAGACAGGAGGATACACAGACAGACAGACAGAAGTAAACAGACAGGTAAAGGGAGAGACAGGCAAACAGACAGAAGTAAACAGACAGGTAAAGGGAGAGACAGGCAAACAGACAGAAGTAAACAGACAGGTAAAGGGAGAGACAGGCAAACAGACAGACTGACGAAAAACCAAGCAGGAAGACAGACAGAAAGGCAGAAATACAAATCAAACAGACAGACAGGCAGAATGACAGTTAAGACAGACAAACCAGACCAACAGGCAGGCAGATAGCTTTAAAAAAAAAATCAAACCGACTCCTTAGTTTACAAGGCATGTTTGGCAGTGCAGCCCACAAGACACTTATTTATTTCAGGTTTGGCCTACATACAGTAAGTGAGGTTAAAAGTTTAATATTTCCATTTTCCACTCTAGGTATTTTTATTGGACTCCTTGGGAAGGCTTGAGGAAGGGAAAAACCTAATAACCTGTTATTTAATATGGTAGGAAGTTGTGGCCTAAATAAGTAATGACTCTATTTAAAACCATAATGAGAGTTAATATACATGATTCAAAATGTGTATTTATTATTTGCAAAGAAACATATTCTTGCAAAAGTTTATCTGAAAGTTTTTTTTTTTTTTTTTTACTTTGCAATCCTTTATTCTACATTTGCATTGTATGTCGTATTTACCCTCATGGTATTGGTTGCAAA
The DNA here is from genome assembly GCA_008360985.2 of Macquaria ambigua. Taxonomy (NCBI): domain Eukaryota; kingdom Metazoa; phylum Chordata; class Actinopteri; order Centrarchiformes; family Percichthyidae; genus Macquaria; species Macquaria ambigua. The sequence goes on from VMKM01000135.1 coordinate 408,899, forward strand.
CAGAGGCACTGTCCTGCAGCCTCTTAACATCCATCTTTGGTCTGGTGAGCTGGTCAGCCACTGATCCACCGCCATGTAAAAAAGGAGAACTGCTCAGGGAAATGTTTCTACTGTTTCAATTAGGCTTTACTTTAAATAGCCCAGGTTTCTGGTGATCCCAGGCCTAGCCTTTGGCTTCTCTGCAGGTCTTATCACCCAGGGATGTTAAAGCTGAACCCTTGAGATATAAGAACATATCAGCACATTAACCCCCAGACTGACTAAGCATGCAGGCCCACCACCAGTACGTGTTCCAGAGCAGCTACACGTTACAACTCTGTGCTGCATTTGTTGATTGTAGTTGCACAACTTGGAAAATACAGGGAGCGCAAACGCTATTATTCTTCTCAAGAGGAAAAGTTTAGTTTCACTTCAATAATGACTCATCATTTATATGTAACATCCGGTACAGTATGTAACACTGAGAGGTCAAAGTGTAATTTTCCCAACAGCAATAGTAGAGTTTCACCACAATGGTGACTTTTGTCATTTACTAATTTCATATAATGTATCTAGGTTTACAGTTAAATGAAACTGACTTTCAAGTAAAGGAAAGCCCTAACTCAATAGTTGTTTTAGTGTTTATGGCGTATTGGCTCAAGCGTAATGTGATATAACATTGCATGTTTCAGCTCATTAATTACAAACCACATATATGTCACATTGCCTATTTTCTGAAGCAGAAATGTTTGGTGAGTGATTTTCTGTGATCTTTGCAGCAGAAACTTGCATGACATTACTAATCCATCACAGTAAACATTAAGGTCATGTTTCGTGTTTTGTTAAATCAACATTATCATCATGCAGTAAAGCATTTAGAAGCTGCAACTATTTTGAAAAGCTTTCTTGTAGGTGTGTTTGTGCGAAAGCTTTGACATTGGAGAATAATTCTCTTCCTTTTTCACAAAGCCCATGTTTGCATATTGGTTTTCTTTCAGATTCAGTTTCCTAGACAGATACATAGATTTTTAGGTAATGGGCTTTTAAAATAATGTAAGTCGCACACTAAATATTTCCCACAACATCGGATGGATGTCAGTAAAACCTCCGAGCAGAACACCTTCAGTAGAGTGTTGTGTATTTGCTGTGAAGTCTCACCCGGGACGGTGCTGGTGCTGGAAAGGATTTATGATTCATGATAGGCATTATTAAGATCCGTGCGTTTGAAGTCCACCAGCTAACATTCTCCCTCATGCAAGTTTGAGCAAAAATCACTTTAATTAATCCAGATGCAGTCACCTCACCGCTGGGTACAGCCACTGTACCCCATAGTCCCCCTTTCTAGTATGGCGACACCATCCGGATAATTGCACTGTCAAGGTCAGAGATGGTTAGGTTTCAGTACACTGTTCAAGTGGAAGGAATTGAATCAAAGGGCTCTGAGAGGGTCTAATCCCTGCACTGGAATGACTTTGATTGTGTCAGGGAGAAATTAAGCATAGGTGCATGTGTGTTTGGTCAATATATCAGTCACCGAGAGTCACTGTGGCACGTATGAGCACTTTGAAACTTGCTTTGCAAGGTATTTTAATGCTACATGGAACGCCTGAGCTTTTTCCCATGTTTTATCACGCACAGATGAAGCAGAATTTACACCAGTGAAAGTTTTGATAAGGATTTAAGCTTCAGTGAGGCACAAACATTTTATTTAGCTTCTAATGTAGTTAGTTCAAGTCTACTTCTGTCCCTCTTGCACAACCTCCTGACTCCTGGAATATAACAAACATACAGTTCAGGCACAGCTAGTCAGCCAGTGTGTGGCTGCTAATGAGGGGCTGCTCGGAGAGCTTAGATTGATGTTAATTTGTTTTGTTTTTGTCGTAAACTGTGTGTCTGTAAATAATGTGTAAATGACGAGCTGTCCTTGCATGCCAGCCGGCCAGGCCACACACGTGGACTGACACAGTAACACACACACACACACGCACACACACACACACACACTCATTACAAGCAAGCCCTTTCAGCGGTCCTAGTGATCGTGGTGCCAAGCTCTTTGTTTAGAACGCATTCATGGTTTGGTCATTATTTGCATGCCCAGTTTTGGAGGTATAAAGAAACTTTAATTTTTTTTTTTTTTTTTTTAAATTGGAAAGGGAGAGCTCTGAGGGACAGTTTTATTTATCTCATCAGCTGACACAGTTTCCAGGATAATATACATCTTGTTAAAGGTGGAAAACTGCAGAACTTAACACTTTTGCCTCTGACGTGGTCAGAAGACATGTCATACAAACTAGTTCTTTTTGTGCATAACACAACCCTTACAGTCAACGCTGTCATATTAGTTTGACTTAAATAGCTGGTTCATGTTACTGACTCTTTGTCATTTTGCTTGCATCACCTTTTTAAGAAAGTTTATAAATTTAGGTACGTCCAGTTTGCAGTGTGTTGTGTGACTCTACTGGGTGCAGAGTGGTCCGATCATTGTACACTGAGTAGTCGCTCAGAGACGGCAAGATACACAAATCTATAAAGACAGGTAGAGCTTTTCAAAGACCCCGAAAACTCCTAAAAATAGAGCCTTTACACACCCAAGCACAGACCCACATGTGCAGCGTATGTAAACATCCACATACACACACACACGCCCACGTACAGTACAAATACACATGCAGAAACACATGTACAGGCAGAAATGCACACACATATACACACTCTACGGCCGCAAGGGCAGCCCGCTCTCAACCGCTAATGCAAACATGAGATAATATTAGCTGTCTATAAAATGGCAGGTCATATTTTTAAAATACCAACAGGGGGTCATGAACTGCTGCATAAAAGGCCATCATAGTTGTGAGCCCGAGCTGCTTGGCTCCAAATATACCCTGGGGTCTAACTTAAGGTGCCTGCAGAATATTTTTGGGTCAGTGTTTACAGGTGTTTATTCAGTGGCAGCAGTGCCAAGAGGTTAATAGGATACCCACTTTAAGAAGTTCAAATAGACTAAAGTCCATGTTGTTGAATTTGTGGTTATTTTGACCCAAGGATGGCCGGGAGGGAGGCTTCATAGAGGAGAAGAACGCCTTTAAAGTCCCCCGAGGTGCAACGTCTATTGCAGTTATGTCAGTTTACAAAGACCACACCTCAGCAGATTGTTCAGTCATTTATTGATAGGAAATCGAAGTTTGGCGGAGTACGTCGAGATTGTCGGTTGGGTCGGAGGCATAGTAAAATGATTTAGAAAACTCAAGATGACAAGACTCGCAATGAGGGAATCATCTCATATTTAGAGGCTCCATAACAGAGACTTGCAAAAGGTGCACGACTTCTTTATAGCAAACCTCTATTTACTCTACAAATGTGTACTGCAATGGTAGTGCAAAGTTAAATCAGCGTTGTGGTTTATCTTGGCTCTAATTCATGCACTTTACCATCAGCAATAAACATTACACCACAAATCACATCGAATTTGTAATGTTTAAAGACTTGGTTCTCCAGTAAACTATCTTCACCTGATAGTGGAAATCAAATATGACAACCTGGTCGTTTGCGTCATTTCTGTTGAAACATGTTCGCCTGTTTGGAAAGCTGGTTTTGACTGATGCAAATCTAGTGACCAAGAAGTTAAATTTTTTTTTTTTTTGCTCTTGTTACAAAATAATTGGTCATATTGCAACGCAGCTTTTTCAGATTTAGAGTCTGTTACAATTCTGGCACAACAGGAGGAACGTCAGCACTAAAGTAGATTTAGAATAAGATTCAATTATTTTGCTTACACTTCACAATTTATAGCCAACCACTGTTCCTCCCTTGTTGCTTGTTGATGTTGTTTACTGTGGATCTATGTGGGTTAAGAAGTGCTCTGTGCTATATCTGTCTCCTCAGAGCCTAGACTTCATCTTCCTTTCCTTCTGTCATCCTTTTCTCCTTCCTTCATCCTTCCTCTCTCGGACTTTCTTACCCTCCCCCCTTCTTCCTTTGTAGTTTTCCACTAACCTCCATTTGTCTGCTCTTCTTCCTCTGCAGGTTCTGATCTGTCCATCTTGTATCGAAACTGATCCAACCGAGCAAATTGTACGAAAGAGCTGAGAAACACAAAACATGGCTGTGGCCGGATGTCCGGATTATTTCCTGCATCATCCAAATTATCAGGTAAATGGCAATTTCCTGTGTAGGCCTTTCTTCAGTAAGTTCAAATTTATCTTGAAGCAGAATTTATATACTACTTTAACAGCTCAACTAGTGTTTGCAGAGATGAAATGTTGCCACTTTAGACTAGCAATGAAACATCCGAGACTAATGTGCGAAGCCAGACTGTGATGTCAATATGGTGCTCTCCGGAGTTGGACTTACAGGATTTAAGGTTTTAAACCCAAAGCAACTTTATTTAATAGAAACGCTGACATATCTAAAGTAGAAATGTGCCAGTGTTCCCATGAAATTACACTGGATCCTGCCACAGAGTCCAACGTTGGACTTGTTTATCCACAGGGCATGGCTAACATACACGTAATTCATAAATTAAGCTTCTGGGAATTTGTTAGCTGGAGGAGATTGTGAAATTTGAACTCTGTTCCTGTGCAAACCAGGCACCTTATTATTTATGTATCTAACATCGGAAACTAATAATAAACCAGCCAAGAAATGCTCGAGGTACTGTAGATTAGCTTCCAAGAATTCTAAGAAATAGTGAGGGTGTGGATGCAGGCCACTATGTTCCTTGCCAACAGTCCTGCTTTTCCCAGCCTCTCTTGATCAGCCCTTTAGATGCTCTCCATAGTATATTTGGTTTATTACTTAGTATACACTGGAGAGGGAAATAAAAGAGTGGTCTACGGTTACAGGTCTAGTCCTGACTAAAGAGAGAGTCAATGAATGGCAGTGATATGGTCACAACATTCCACCGGTGTGAACACATTAAATTCACACAGAGCTGCAGGGGGGCGGTCTGTTTAAGCGTGTTGGTCCAACAGAGGTACAAAAGCATCTTCTTTTGGCTGACACACCCCCAGGTAATGGCTGCTCTTTTCATTCTGATTCTGTGGCAAGCCCATTCTCTCACACACATACACACACAAACACATTGACTCGGAGCTTTTATATTGCGTGGGTTTCCTTGTGCATTGGAAATATTCTATCAGGTTCCTGGTGTAAAGCCAACTTATCAACAGCTACCCTAAATCTGAATGAAAGTTTATTAAGAAGGAAACAAATTAACCACATACATGTAAAGCAGTAGTTTTCCTAAAAACATGTTCCCAACAGTGCTATATTTCTATTATTTATATTTATAATGTCAAAACATTACAGGAAACTCACCTCATCCAAATATAATGACATGGTAATCATGATAATCAACAGCACGTGTTATGAACAGTATTGAGTCAATCAAAGCAAACAAAACCAAGCAGCTCACATTGAAACTGTAGCATGTGGATAGATCCATAGATATTCTGTATGGGAAAATATATACATTTTATTGTATTTCTAATTGAACTCTTCCTTTAAAAGTCAAACCTTTACCCTAATCCTATTTTTGTTTAGTTATGACGTATTAGTAGCATCCCATTGTTAACCATTGAACCATTGCCCAAGCTTGTGAATAAGGAGTTGTGCTGAATTATGTATCCTGGATACAGAGAGTTTTCCTAATTTTTGGCTCAGAGTCACAAATATGTCCTCACTCTTATTTAGTATTTTGGCTAATGTCTTTTAATCCAATCTTAATGTGTTAGGTTTAATTTAGTGTATAATTCAGATGAACTATTTTTTCAGGTTTCTTGCATGCAGCACAGAGCAATAACAGTATATGCATTATAGAGGGACAAACTTGATTTGTTACTTTGAGCTTTGAGTTCAAACAAAGGCCTCTAAACATCAGCGTGTAACCTGATGACCTGATTTGTTACTGAGTGAGCAAGGGAAGACTTGACTTAGGGACATCGTGTTTTAGGTTTAGTAGATTTTGTTCACACCAGCCTCTGTAGAGCAAAGGGCTTCCAAACATTTGTATTAGGGCAGTAGCGCTATTAGCCTGATCAGAAGCAAGTCTGTTATTTGTTTGTCAGCTGGGCCGGGGCTTTATCTGTGACCTCTGACCTCAGAGCTAGAGGCCAGAGAGTTCAGCCTGCTAGAGTCTCCCAGATGTCCACAGCTTAGAGAGACAGAAACCAAAGATCCACATTAGCCAGTGTATGTGTATGTGTATGTGTGTGTGCTTACATGCTTGTATTTGTGGTAAAGTCAGGGTCGCTAGTGTGTATATTGTTTCTGCCTTATTGCTTCAGCTGCAAAGATGAATCCACATATGTTGCGAAAAGAGCATAATGTTTAATGAGGCATACATTTAATAACAGAACAGTTTAAGGAACTAACCCAACAAAAATAAAACTACAGGAAATAGGCACCCCCACCTTTGGCACAGGGAATCATCATATACAGTGTCCAAAAATAGAGCAATGTAAATATGTGTAGGCTAATCTTCTCTGCTTACCATATGTGCTTCTTGCATTCATACTGGTATAGCTCCCATTCTCTCAAACACATCACGCCCTCAATATTTTGTCTTGTCATGTAGATGATTTTATTGGAAATCGACTTTTTTATTTGGAGGCTGTAAAGCTTTAAAATCTGAACGGAGTGAGGCATCATTTAGTTCTTTAATCTTTGCCAACGGTTTGGATGGGTGCTGCTGGAGCTACAGTATACAGACCTTAATGTACACACTGTAGTTTACACACACACACACAGCGGTAGACACGCACAGACACACACTCACTCGGCTGTTTGCAAAGCATTCAGCTATAACAGATGTACCTTGACTTGCTGAATGAGAAAACCCATTCACTGTGAAATTCCAGGGATATGGAAGATTTTGCCTGATAAAACTGCAGCAGCGATTCAAAACAGATTCAAGTGGAGATAACATTCATATTTCACTCAAGGGATTAAATCGCCACTTTAATCTTGTTTTGGTTTTATGATCGTGACTGGTGAATAAATGATGGTATGTGCAAAGCAAGGCAAATCTGATGTGGTAAAAAAGGATCGTTAGTGGCAGGATGATAGCTGATTAAATAACCCTTAATCCGGAAACTACAGCACCTATAATACATTTTATAAGGTTATATAAATGTAAAACTAACCTGGGCCCTCGTGTATAGTAAAACTAGAGTAGATTACACACTGAAATGCTGTGGAAGTAGCAGAGCTCAAGGAATCTCTGTATGCCAAAAAATAATATTGTCATGTATAAAAGTTCTGTATGCACTCCAGTGTATTAAGCTTCCTCAAATCTATGTCGGATCACTGGATAAACAAGCAGTCCAGCACTTGGATATACGTTTTGCTGTGAGAGAGCCTGAGATAGCTGGATTGTTTTATCTGGGGCTAAACATTAACACGATTGTGTGGCGTTTTCCCGTAACCTACCAGTATACCAGTATTTGCGTGAGCTTTTGCAATGTGAATATTTCATTGGATTTGCAAGAGGAACATTTCACAAAAAGCATGTGTCCGTGTGGACGTGGTATTGAGGCTATGGTGACGTTGGTGAAGTTAACTGCAGCCTTGACTCAGTCTGTCATCACTCCTCAGTACATTGGAGTTTGATCAAATGTACAACATCAAAGTGTTCCTTCATTCACCGTACCCAGTTTTCCAGTTCAGGGTCATGGACTGGCTGGAGCTTTTCCCAGCATGCATTATATGTACCGATTTCTGGTTGCAGGGTAGGCAGGATAAACAGGCTAGGAATTATATTCCACAGTTGTCTAAACAAGGGGTGTCCTGATGTTGACTGAGAGATCCTTACATGTTTTACTTCTATTTATAACAAATATCAAACAGTAACCCAACGTTTATTCTCACCTTATTTTGAATTTAGTACATTATTGGTTTTGGATGGGGACCAGTAGCAAAAGTTGGATAACACCCACTGACAATCATTTCAAATAAGCATAAAGTTTTCATAAATATTTATATATATATATAATTGTTCTGCTTTCTTTCTTTTTGTCTGTTTTTTAGGCTTTAAAATAACACTTGGTTGGTGTATTTATAATAAAATAACAATATATATCAATATATATTTACAATGGCTATATCTACCAACTCATTGTACTATATATCACAATGTGTAACAGTCTTTCTGTAGTGTAGCCAGTGAATATTTCAGTAAGTAGAGCTAGTTATAATGCAGATGTATAAACTTCCCTAATTCTACTGAACTCCAACAGACCTGTCACATTGTCTGGGTGAATAGCATAATAATGGAATTACCAACAATAGCTAACATAATAATGGGGTTATGTTTTTTAGATTAATTTGAATTATATATATATATAAAAAAAGAAAAAGATAAAACACCTAAATCAGCTATTGTTGTGTAAATGTGTCATAGCCCGGTTTGTCAGTGGCTCAGCTGTGCTGTGACAGCAGCTACAGCTGAGTTTCTACTATATAAACAAACAGATACACGAAGCACTAGAGCAGACATTAGTGTGACCTCCTGATCTCATTCTGGTTAATTATGTAAGAGGGGATTTCCACTTGCTGTCTAGTGTTCATGTATGTCGTAACAGGACTATCTCAGTTAGCGCTATTGCTGTCAGCAAGAATGGTCTGCCAGAAGCAAGTCTTGGACCCTTGAGTAAGATTTCCACATCTCTAAAGCTTTCTGAGAATATTTAGTTATAGGTAAATCTCACTGTGCAATTTTATACTGTTAAACTTGAAATGTTCTAATGGATCGAGTCCATTCTCAGCTGCTCCTTCTTAGCCAAAAGCTTCTCAGTAAATCAAGTATTGATCATATTCAGAGCCCCTGTCATAACGTTTGACCTCAGTCTGACCTCTTCTAAAGGCGTAGCTTCGACATACGTCTCTGTCTTTTCCCTTTTGTTAGAGGCCCAATCTCCAATACCTTAACCTTGTCTCTGGCCTTCCACTGACCCCTTTTAAAAAGCTGTACCCTCAACCCATCGGAGTTCCTTTCAACTTCATCAATATGAAAGGGCCCTTATATGCTTCTTGTCAAAACTTGGCCTACCTTTAGTCCTGTTTCGACCCCTGTTTAAGAACTTAAGCAGTGTGTGTGTGTGTGTTTATGTGTGCGCCTGTGCTTTTGTGTCTGTGTGTAAAAGAACTGGTGTGAGAGAGACTGAGAAGCAGGATGAGAAAATGTAAGGATAAAAGAAAAGAAAGAGAACATCTGTGTGTTTTTTCTTCAGCAGACAAAAAAAGAAGAAATGTTGGCTTTTATTTTCTTATATTCTCTCTCCTCTTTGTAGTCTCAACCTTATAGGCTTCAGTAAACCTATAACCAAATGCAGAGTTGGGTAATGGCATGGCTGAGAATTATGCTAAATGGCCAGTATCTATAGGATTAAATCCCCAAGTTCTGGCAGTTGTCTATAGAGGCATCAAAGGCTGTCTGGGTTTTGGGTTTTTGTTGGTGAGATCCACGAAAGAGACCAAGGTGTGCTTTAAAGGTCCTTTAGTGTGTGTGTGTGTGTGTGTGTGTGTGTGTGTGTGTGTGTGTTAACTCATTTACTCACAGACAGCCATGCAAAACAGCATTCAAGACCAGTATATGGTGTGAAAGAGTCCCTGCGTTTTTGCTTAGTGGAGCTGAACCATGACCATCCTGTCCTGAATACACACACACACACACACACACACACACACACACACACACACACACACACACACACACTCACTAACAGTGTGCTGTACCATCCCACCAACCAAACCGCGTCCCAGTGCTGTTTGGGTGACTGGGTAGGGATCAGTCACAGTCTGGTAGCTGGACCCCCAGATGGTGTGTGTTGATGATGGGGTTTGCTATGTCACGGGAACAAATGAGGTGATGCGGTGGTTATTTTACTATTTTTTTATTTCAAAAGAAGGTTAGTCCCATTAAGCTCCAAAATCTCTTTTTCGATCTGGCCAAGACGGCTGGAACTCAAGACAATACAAAGACGGAACAATGCAATGCAATGATTGGATGCGGTTGGGTTAGTTGGTATAGAAGAGGGGTTGGGGGGTGGTGGTGGACAGAACCATATATTGGCGATGAACTTCCAGTTATATCCAGTTTAGTCTGAACGCAGGTACCGGTTTATACACCAGAGAGGAACACTAATGACTTTACTGAACATAAAAGCTAAATATTTTGCAGGTAAATCATGGATTATATATTTCCAAACTATTCATCCGAGCCCTTATTTTGAAGGATGGAGTCATCAGAGTTGAATTCTACTTCAAGCTTTATTCTCACAGTGAGTCAAATCTCTTGGAACTGCTCATTAAGTGTTAGTAAAGTTACTTTAAATGGCTGCTATAGGACTTTAAAAAGTGTGTTAGAATTTGAGCTCTAACAATTGCTATTTCTGTAGACAGATTTGAAAAATCTGAAAAAAGGTTTTGGTTTGTTTTATTATTTAGGGTAAAACATTTTGTTAAAGCTCATATCACAGTAGATGTCTGTGTGTGTAACACTGGGAAACAAAGCAAAGCATGAAGAGAGACTAATTGTTTAAACAGTGATAAACTTTGCTCTGTAGCTAGAACACCACTCGATTTAAGAATTTACAAATACTATTCATCTTGTATTGTACTGACATTTACTTGTGATATCCTTTAGAACAGCCTGGACCTGCTTCATTAAATGAGACACTGTCCAGAAAATATATCTGACAGTAGGTCTAAAGAATTACATGATGGGCACCAGGGCCATCATCATTTAATCACTGTAACTCAGTGGCTCTGGAGGCAACAGATAACTCAAACTGACGTAAGGCAAAAAGCATCTAGCATAGAAAATTAGTTAGAATAACTATGTATCATAGAAAAAGAAAAGCGTGTAAAAGAATTCAGCTCTGCCTACATTGTCTGTCACTACTCTAAATGAGGCAGAACAAGCAACCGCAGCAGCTTTTATTACAGCATCAGAGGAGGTCTGCTGTGTAAGAGACACACAGAGTCAGTAGCAGTGTTTTTCTGAACATTGTAGTCCGCCCCAGTACGTTCTGTTCCCACTCCTGCTGTTAGGCCCTGCGCGGGACGCCAGTCTGCACAAACACACACACACACACACACACACACACACACACACACACACACACACACACACACACACACACAATGGGTAACCCACATCTCTCTCACAGCACAACTCTTTAGTAGTTGTAAGTGCTAGAAACAAATCAAAATCAAATATATTTATATTTACATATACACATACTTTTTGGTGGTGATTTTTTCTTACTGAACAGTGTTGCAGTGACTGGAAATATGTTGGAGAAGAAAAGTCAAACCAGGACATTTTTGTTAAATGGTATCTTAAGCTGCTGGTCTTCTGTGCTCTGATACACACCTGGCCATGTTCACACACTGTTTGTGGGATCTAGCAGTGTTTACACACAAGCAGCGTAGAAAGAGTAGAGGTTATCTTAGTTCAGCTTTTTTGAACGTGTTGTACTTACTATGTACTATTTCTGAATTTCATCATATTTGTGTTTAGTTTTCTGAACTACTGACCATTTCTATTTTAGGTTTTATCTTCACGGGTCTGTTTTGATTTCATAAAAACCTATTTTAATGCAGTTATAACTTTAGCTCCAAATGGTAAAAAATGTAAAAAGAATCAAATAAACTAAAAATGTTAAGATAATGTTATGATAAACTGCATGCTGCCTTGCCACCCCTCACTTTGAACTTTGGATCAAGCATGCCATACTACCTTTTGAAGGCCAGTGTTCCACATGGTCTTGTAGATATGAGAGATACAACAAATATTGTGGGAAAAGCTGCCTCTTTCTTCTTTGTACACTTGCTCTGACCACAGCAGCTCTTATCCCCTCTCCTGCCAGGGCAGTGTGCTATCTTTTGTCTCTTCAGCAACTTGGACACATCTTAATCTGTACTTTTGCTATTTTCTGGTCAGTATTTGAAATGATCCCACATACTGTTCTTGAATTTGTGACCACTCATTGGGACGCTCGGGTACATGATCTCTGCAAAATTTCAATTTGAACTCTTTGAACTTTATTTGAATGAATGTTATTTGAAGTTTTATGTGCTCTACCATGTGGGCGATAAAATGCTATATATTTTAATCAATTCTAAACTAATTAGTTAAACTGAATGTTTTTTTAAGATTTTGCTGCTTTTTTAGTTCCTGAAAAGTTGACACTTTAGAGATACTGATTTTTTTTTTCAACAATAATGTTGGTTGAGTGTTTGGCTCCTGTAACAAAGTTCCCAGTGGCGTGACAAAATGTTCTTTTTTTTTTTTCTTCTTGCTTCTCTCTCCCTCAGCAGGACAATATAGACCGGTCCTCCAATCACAGACAAGCTGACCTCATTGGTCCGAGCTTCCAGCAATCAGCCAATCGGAGTTCTCCTAACCATCAAGGTTGGTCTTTAACCACCAATAGATGTGTGCGTGTGTGTGTGTGTGTGTGTGTGTGTGTGTGCTGATGCTTGCACATTTAACCTGTCAGATATTCTTGAGTTACACTGGTGTTTTATGACACAGAAGAGTGTACTTGGTTATACTCTGACATCAAATTACATATGATTTGACATACGTAATGGGACTTGATGATATGATATTGCATATTATTGGGACTTACTGTACATTGACTTGGTGTAACATAAGCTTGCTATGTATCCTCCATTTATTTATTTTTTATACACAAGAGAATACAAAAAGGTCATAGAAATGACCTGGGAGTCTGGTACTACTACTATTGGTTTGTGTGTGTCTGTGTGTGTGTGTCTCGTCTCAGTACAGTGTGGAGAGGGGCTTGCTGCTCATTATCCTCCACTGGGCCGGGGGTGGGTCGAGGGGGATAATATATTTTTGGGTCTCTTCCGTTGTAAACATTTCAGCAGTTCAAAGGGTGATCTGCATGGACACAGGGTGCCATTATAATTACGCCGTCTATCTAATTGTGCCATACAGGATTCATCCATGACAATCGGAGCATGAGATTTAAGCACAATATTGGCTCAGCATGGGAGGTAAGGGCGGGGAGTCTGCGAGGACCCAACGAGTGAATTAGAACGCTTGGCCCTGGCATGGGAAATAAATGGAGCAGAAATTACATTGTCATTTTTCAGGATCAGCCGGGATGGAGGGAACTCAGGAGGACCGCAGAGGCAGACGAGTGGAGATGACTTTAACTAAGGAACGTTTTTGTTTGCACTTTCTGAATAATGATATTTTGGACGGATACCCAGGTTTTTTTTACAGTAGATCATGACAGACATGTGTTTGGAGCCGGATTTATGAGCACTGGTACCGTAGATCTGTCTCACTCTTTTAAAAAATGTATCAAGTAATGGATGACAATTTATGGCCAGCAAGCTACCACTTCTCTACTACTTTAGCATGTTTCACAAGCTACATGACGTATGCTGCTCAGAGTCTGTATCATTTGAGCAGAAATTTTGAATTTTAACTCCAGTACCTCTGGTGTTATTAGTGGGATGATAATCCTTGCTGACGTTATTAAACTTGTTTTCCAGTAAACCCACTCTTTCATTCTTATAGGACTATAATAGGACCACCAGCTTCTTGCTGTGTTTGCTTTAAAGCTTGAACAGTCATAAACCTATTAATTTTAGAGGGAACAGTACAGCTTTGTTGGAACATGCCGTTATTTCATATGTTTGGAATGAGATGCTATTGAGCTGCTTATCAGGGTATTTGCAAGCCAATATTTGATGTCTAGAAATAGAAGTTGCTCCACATGATATTCCCAACATGTAATCTATAAATTGTGCCATGCACGTAATATTTTACTGTGAAGTCAAGTGTTTTACAAAGTCTGCAGTTGTTTTAAATAACTAGGAAAATCACGAGGCGATGTCCCAAGCCGTGGCATGACACATATGTGAGTGCGCTCCAGTCTCTCACAGATGCGATGTCACAGGCTTGCACTGTGCAAATGAGTGACTTCAGTCGTATGGATGAATCCATTGTCTATAGGGCGTATAGAACTTGCTCTCAGCACAAAGACCACATATGAAATTTGAAAATACTCAGAAAGGATGTAGGTACCCCCATATTGTATCCCCATCACTCCAAATGAGGTGGGGGTATATAATAAAAATAGAGAATATATTAGTTCTCTTGCTTCCAGATTTAATAATCATCAACTATCACCAAGGCCCAAGTTTTCATTATATTGTTTTAGAATTTCAGTCAAATTCAGGTTTTTGGTGGGTGTGCAAGTGCAGTAGTTCATACTCAAATACCTTATCTCTGGACGAACAATTGCAAAAGTATTTTCTGAAATACACTTTCATTGCCTTGCATTTTTTTGTTGCCATGGATTACTCTTTCATCTCCTCGCCCTACTTTCAAAGCAAAGTTCAGTAAGTAGATCCACTAGAGTCTATAGACTGAGGCAGCATGCATGACTGAAAGACAGATGGCACTCCTACCTGTTTCATATCTTACACAACTGGTCACGCAAGTATATAAAACAAATGTCAGATAAATGGTCTTGAGATTATCTTAAGTTATCTTATGCATTTATATTTATCTTATATGGTAAAATTAACTTTATTTCAAATTCAAACAGTCAAACTGTCAAAAACTACCATAAGCTGTGGCAGGAAGGCAACAGCTGTGAAGAGCCTGTGATCTTTTAGTTCTGAGTTTTGGGCCTTCATCTTGTGCACTGGGATAACATGACGTCCGAACAAGGTTCTGTCCTGGAGAAAAGAGACAGAAAAAGAAAAGGGATAAGAGTAGAAAAGGTGAGTAGGTGAGTATTAACAGTAGTAACTTAGTATTTAAGATGCCAGAGTAGTCAGTCATGAGTTCAGTGTAGTGCCAAAAACTTTGACAACTGCGAGATAAGATCATCTGAATGTGACTATATGAAGGTTATTCAGTAATGTCACTGGCCAATATCTCAGAATGTCATGTACAAGCATTAAGATATCTGAGGCGAGGCAGTGACATCCGGTTCCGTGTTGTAGCAGACCTGCTAATGATATCACAGCCCAATGTGTATTTATTTGTGTTTGTATATGTGGGGTGATACGGGCGTGACATTTGCACTCCTCTGTTTTTGGTTGCTTGAAACTTTGTTGGTCCAGGAGTCAATAGAGAAGTGGCAGCTAACACTGTAACTACTGTAGATGTAAAATGTTCGGGGTGGTGGGGAGGTGTCTCCGATGGGCATGCAGCTGCTAGGTAACTAATCCCATCAATGGTACCAATGCAGTGCAGTAATCTGGAGGGGCTGACCAGCCATGATCGCAGGCCTCCAGTTATTCCTGTTATGCCTTTGTGGAGGGAGAGTGACATGCCATGGACACACACGCATGCGTACAGACACACACTTATCGCTCACAAACAGTGAGGGACCGCATTCCTGAAAAGAATGGGGACTCTTTAACAGGGGGTTAAGGAAAGGGTGGGGTGTGTGCAGATTACAAGGTGATGTGAAAGAAATGTGCTTATGTGTAACGGCAAAAGTGTTTGTCACCTCATTATTCTGTTTGGGCTTCCCTTTTTTTCATTCATACACATAATAATACATTTTATTCACAGAGGGCTTTTCAAGATACCCAAAGATGCTTTACACAGTAGATAATAAATAATAAAAACACACTAAAAGCAGAGAGCATAATAAAAGCACATTTGTTAGCAGGGGACATTAAATTAAATATTAAAAGTGGTTCTTCCAACTTACTAAGTTATACTGTGTGTTGTGTGAAGTAAAATGCCCCTATCACGTTGTTGTCCTCACCCTGTGTGAACCCACTCTCCCTTTCACCCTTTGCCTGTTCCACAGTTCCCCCTAAATGAGAGTCTGTCTCTCCCTCCCTCCATTTACTCCCCTCCTGTTCATCTCTGTTTTCCCTCCCTCCCCCGCTCCTCCTGTTTCCCTCTCACCCTCCCACACTCTCCCTCCCCATCAGGAGGCTTGGGCCTTATAGTGGGTGTGTGTGTGCTGTCATCTGAGGTATTATGCTCTCCAGTGCAGAGCCACGCTTTACAGTTTAGACTCGCTCTGTCTATACTCCCGCTGATCCCTTTGAATGGAAACCCCTCTGCTGGGCTTGTATTCAGAGGCTGTTTATCCCCCCTTGTGTGTGTGTGTGTGTGTGTGTGTGTGTGTGTGTGTGTGTGTCCCATTTGTGTGTATGTTCAATTGATGTACTGTATACCCCTTACATTCCCCTTTTCTACAGGAGGGTTGCCCCTCTTTGTTTTTAACTGGCAGGAATGAATAAAAAATGCATAGACTACATTCCTGGGTTAAGGAGAAACAGAGAGCCATATGGATCTGCCATCAATACAATGGTCTTGTTTTGGCCCATGTCTCGCTCGCTAATGATCAGAAACTTTCATAACAGCTTTTATGCAGATTCTTACCAGACTTGACTAGTTTTACAGTTGGTTAGTACTGTATTTAGTGTGTGGCTCAAACAATAGAGGAAGCTTGGGCTACTTTTACCCCTAATTTAACCGGTTATGGATTCTTAGAAGAGGAGGGAGGGGGCTAAACGTGTCAGAGGAGGAGAGGAGTAATTGAACTCAAGCCATGGGAGAAATTAAACAATGAGGAAATGAGAACAATAATGTCAGTGTTATCCTTTGACCCATCAGAATTTTGTATTTGGCTCTGACTTCTGCAGTTCAGGCCAAAATCCAAAAAAAAAAGAATGGATGGAGAGATGGAGGACTGATTTTATAAAACAAAGGTTTTCACTTTTACATGTTAAATGCATTTAGTTTATAAATATGGCAAGTCATTATTGAAATATGGTGAACAGCCAACATATTTTTCGGGCATTTTTCTGCTTTTCCTGACACTTATAGACTAAACGATTAATCAATTGACTGAAAATCAAGGAAAAAATAAATGTCTAGTTTATTTCTAATAAATCACTAGTTTAAATAATTGTTAATTACAGCCCTAGTATAGTTCTCATAGAGCACAGTATTAACCAAACTTTAAACCGCCTCCACATGGATCCACAGTCTTTAAGATGATGGGATTCAGGATAATCACACATCTTAAAATAAATTATTTTTTTAAGAGGAAGGAATTGTTAAGGAGATGTTTGTTTTCTCAGCTTATATTTATTATTTATGCAGTATTAGCAGTGCATTTAAGTGGAAGTTCAGGTACTTCTGAACTTCTTTCAGACCTGGGGTGCAGATGTATGCTACATGCTACAATAATGCTCATAACATGTTGGTCTTTACAGTGTAGGGATATTGTCCATAGTGTTGGTGCCAAAGTGTGTTACTGTTAAGCTACTGCGTCACAGCTGCAAACAGCTCTGTCTGCATCTGTAGCCCTGCGTGCTCCCTGCTGCCTGAGCTGCTCTGATATTTAGAGAGAATCTAATTAATGGCTGTAATATTGTACGGCCAGACGTGTCTTGACCGCTCTGTGTTTGGTGGGCATAAATAAAGGTGTTTATGTCTCTTGTACCTGCCAAGGCCAAGTATCTGGCATATGTTTAATTTTCTGTATTCCATGTCAAAGAAAGAACAACATAGTTTGCTGCCTGGGCCAAATCTTCCTGGGTTTAAATCCTGTGCGTGCGTGCCTGCCTGCCTGCCTGCATGGTGTCTATGTCATCAGTCTGTCTTACACCCGGGTGCATGACGCATGCCTTTGTTTGCCTGATGGTGACATGCATAGGTGATTGCGATCGTATGACTGATAATGACGCAAAAATCGTGAGTTGATGGGTTGTTCGTTTGTATGCTAACAGCTCTGCCAATCCCCTCCAGAGGCCAAACTAGGTCACATTTATGAGGAAACATATTGTCTCTCACTAGCTTGAGGGCACATGTCTCACCTAGTGAGAATGATAGATGATGAGTAGATGATGTGTTCAGGGTAAAAGTCAGTTGGAATTTGCTTACTTTTGATGTAGTTTCTGGTTTACCCTCATAGCATTTGTTAAGCATTTGTTTGATTATGTTGTGCTAAAAATGTTTTATATTTATGAATATTTTTTTATTACCACAGCTGTTGAATGCAGGTAAAGTTCCTCTGTCCTTAGCCCTGTGTATGGTCTTGTATGTACCCTGTGTCCTGTGGTATATAGCTCTTTAGCTCTCCAGGCTATCTATAAGTAGCTGCTCCAGCTTACCTGTCACTATTAATACCTACAGATTAACCACCTGTGATTCACAGACACCTGTGATACAACTACCTGACACGTTTTCAGGAAAAGCTCCTCAAAGGCGACACTTTTAGTTTTAGCAGGGAGCTTTCAGCATCAGTGCTGGAGACAAAGCCACGCATGCAGGGAGGGGGGTGTTTACTAGCCTGCTAACCTGCGGCTGTTGTTGTTGTTCCCTCTGGGACACTTTTTTTTATGAAAAAAAAATCGGGGGTAGGAAACTGATTCCCTACTAGGCTGAAGGACTCACTTTGAAGCCAGTGCTTTTAAAACTTTACATCAATCAAATTGCTGTTTTCCAATGTCAGCTTTCTGCTGAGCTGTGGGACATTTAGCTGCTTTAGAGTGGCATGACCCTCGCACCACCTGCCATGATCCAGCTGTCAGCTGTCCTGCACCCTGAGCTGTGGGGAAGTTACATGACTCATACAGTACATGGCACATTTTAAGCCCTGGAGCTCTGACAGCAGGACTGCATTATAAAAGTTAAGATGGGATGCTTTATATGCTTTCATTCATTCATTCATTCATTCATTTGCACAGATTTGTTTTTGAACCATTGGATGGAGTTTTTGTATATGATGAAGAGGGTAGTGCTAACAAAATGTGTTCATTTTGTATGTTATTACAAAAGCAATAAAATAACTATTAATAAATAGTTATTTTATTGATATTGATAATAAAATAGCATCTCTAGTATCATAACAAAAGGGGAAATCAAAATAAAACAGTACTGAGTCATAATGTTACTGTTGTACAAGGCTGAAATGATTGATCTATTGCAGTTATATACCACCTGATTACAATGTAGGGCCACTGAGAGAATCAACAATCAAATTAGAAATGAGTATAGAAATCAATTACATTGAAACTTCAAATCAAAATGTTCATTGTTTCTGATTGGGCGTTCCCTCACATGAACCCCATACATTTGAGAGCTCCTGCCCTGTACAAGTAGAGCTTGTCTCCCCCTAGTGGTGTACTTGTGTTCTACAGTAAAGTTGAGGGATCTGGATACAGAGATTTGATGATGAATTCATGAGATACATTTCTTTTTCATAATGAAGAATTATTAATCACAAGATGAGTCGCCACTGCAGATTGTAATTTAGTAAGAGCAAAGTTAGGCATCCAGTTTACCCAGATGATAAAACTTTCACAACATGAGTCAATTAGAGAGAGAGCTTCCCTGCAATTGAGCTCACTTCCATGCTCCTGGAGTCAGTTGAAAAATTCACTTCATGAATTTCAATGCGCCTTGAGGTTTTCACAGGGGCTTTGAGGAGAGATTCCCCCTCTGAAAAGTATTCCATGTTCTTCTTTTAAAGACTTTTAAAAGAAGAATGTTTGATACATGCGGTGAATGCAGAGCAGATGCTTACAGTGCGATGCCTTCGCTGTGAACCCCAGCGGTGAGAGTTGAAAAGTGTTACGGGCAGGTTGGTGCTTGTACCTGTTATCCCTGGAGATTTGGCTCACGGGGCAGCACAGTGTACTTAGTCAAGATAGTCTTGCTGATTGAGCACTCTGGCAAAACTGGTTACGTGTGTGTGTGTGTGTGTGTGTGTGTGTGTGTGTGTGTGTGTGTGCTCTTGTGTTCTGTGCATGCCAGTGTTTTTTTTTTTCCTTTAGTATTACTTAGAATTAAGGTGGTGCAAAGTGAGGTGAAGGGTTCAAATCCTGGCCACAATGAAATGATAGACAAACTGAAATAGAAAAGGGAAAGTCCCAACAATATCCAGGAACTTTACCTCTTTTTTTGTGTGCCTCAGCTATTTGAAACCAAAGCAGCAGGCTTATAGGACTTTCATTTTTCTTTTTATTGTGTTTTATTGCGTTTAGGGTTTGGGGTTCTTTCCAGCTTTAGTGATGTGTTTTCTGTTGACGTCTCCTCTACAGTTTTAAAACCTACTTCTCTCATCTACTTTACAAAAGCATGTCTTGCGCTCCTCATTTTTTTAAATTTTATTTTTGCTACCAGATTCTCTTCAAAAAGTCAGTGATGTGTTCCTTTCTTTCTGTCTGTCTCCTCCAGAGGATGACGTCGATTTAGAGGCCCTGGTGAATGATATGAACTCTTCGCTGGAGAGCCTGTACTCCACCTGCAGTGGTCAGCAGACTGAGTCCACCCCACTACTGCACAATGGACAGGTTTCTTCCTCACACCATCACACGCAACACCACCAGCCTCGGCAGGGTCAGCACTCACACGCGCTAAGCCACGTCTCCCCGGAGCCACCGCCCTCCTCCTCATTGTTGTCCGCGGACTCGCCCCAATCCAGCCTCCGACGGTCACAACCCATGCACATCCTCGCTGTCAGGTACGTGTGTCCGCACACAGTATATGCAGATTCCTAATTGAGATTGATCCACTTCAACAGCTCATAGTTGTGTGGGTTGTGTGGCAGCCATTGGACAAGAAAGGAAACTGAACCCTAGGGGGAGCTGCCCAGACTAACATGAAAGACTGCTCTCAATTTGAATGCACAAAAACTTACACATAAACATACATTTGGCATAGTGAGTTGGAAGAGGTTTAAGGGAATGTCCATCAGCCTGTGAATTTGGTTTTGGATGCTCTTGAACAAGACATTCATTTTCTTGTACCCCGGCGAGACATGGTTTCATGCCTGAACTTGTGTTGCTTTTGAAACTATTTTGATAATCGATCAGTCCTCTAAGATGATTTTCAATCAAAAAAGCCAAACATTACTTTGTTCCAGCTTGTCAGTGGTGAGGATTTCCTCCTTCTCTTCATTTTGTTTGATAGTAAACTCAGTTTCTTTAGGTTTTCGGAGTGATGGTTGGAGAAAACATTTAATTTGACGATGCCACCTTTGGCTTTTGGAAATTTACCACAGTTTTCTGACATTTTACAGACCAAAGAATTGATTGAATAATCACAAATCACAAAGTAAGTGACAGATTTATCGATTATCAAAATAATTGTTAGTTGCAGCCCTTATTGAATGTATTTACCACATAGTTGAAGGACATTTTGAATAACTGTTCCTCAGTAAAATGTGTGCACTCATGAGCTGTTTTACAGTGACATCTAACATATCTTGGGCACCATCAGAATTGAAAACCTTAAACAAAAAAATGTAGATTACCATACACATATATCAGCAGAGAAAAGTCTAAATAAGACTTCAGTCGTACATGTGCACACACACACACACTCATATGCACATAAAGACACATGCACTCGGGCAACAGAAGCCTGGCACTAAGCTTTAAGCTAACTCCTTCCAGCCTCATACATTTACATATGCATAGCCACACGCACATGCAGAGCTCCAGCCCTTTTTTTCCTCCCCACATTGGAAAAATACCTCTCAATCTACACTGTCATCCCTCCACACCCTCTTGATAATTGGGCATAACGTTTCCTCCCCACTCCCTATCGGTGGCCCTTGAATGACCCGTTCCTCCTTGTCACTCCCTCTTTGTCTCAAAGTACACCAGCAGGAGGAGAAAGGTAAAAATTCTCTTTTATTTTAGTACCAAGTGCAAATGTCTCTCTCAATTCGAAGAGTAGTAACCCTACGGGTTCTCCCTAAGGCTCAGGCTGTTATTGTATGCATTCAAAAGTGGGTATGCTCACTCGCACACATACACATTAAGGCAACAGAAGTATGGTTGTGTAATTACAGTACACACAAACGCATACACAGGCTCAGGCCCTGAAGTTCTTATTATTCAGGGCTGACCTCTGGATAACCCCATTCTCAAGCTCAGATGGAGCACAACATCAAAAGGCCCGTTCCCTTTTGAACTCACTGGGTTCTACAGAGAGAGACAGAGTTTGATCGAGAAAGAGAGAAAGAAAGTAAGACTCTTCTACAGTAATTCTCACAGCTAGCGGTCTAGCTAGAATTTCACAAACTGACCTGCACATTATTTTTTGAAGAAATTACAGAATCCTGAAAAGTTTATGATCAGCTGTCAAATCATCGGTCCTCACTCAGGCCACAAGCTTACACTATATGTGCCTAATTTAAAAACTACTTTAAAGTGATGTCTTGATTCAATATTGATGCATGATAAATATTGCAGAAAATTAGCTAGCAAGCTACAGGGGTCTTGTGATTTCCACTTGCTGGGAGAGTGTTCAGAGTAGATCAGATGGAAACAGACATGAGACTGAATACTGTACAGCAATGCTTTATTAATTCTAACTCTCTCTGCCGCACATATTTCACATGTGTCAGCGGCTCTCGTTTCAAAGTTCTCCCGTCTCACTTTTCAAGAGGCTGTTCCAGGTCACGACCTTAGACTTCAGTTCATATTTATAACACAAGCTAATACTACAGAGTGTGTTTGACTACGGTATGACTGTTCCTTTGTCTCCATTGTCCAGGAGGTTGCAGGAGGAGGAGCAGCAGCTGAGGACATCATCTCTCCCGGCCATCCCCAACCCCTTCCCCGAGCTCTGCAGTCCAGCAAGCTCCCCTGTCCTCAGTCCTGGGTCCCTACCTCCTGGAGAGCCCTCCACTGGCATATATGTAAGTCAGACCCCACTAAGACACACTGGGGAGACTTTTCAGAAACTTTGACTTTTCAGGAATTAAGAAAGAAAAAAAACAGTTAAATTTTCCCAGCAGTGCTCCTGTGGGTTTAATATTGTACTCATTATAGGAATGTGCATTATAATTTGGTATATGGTTGCATTGGATACAAAACATTGTCTTCATAAGGTATGGGAGACCATGTCAGATGCTTATTCCTTTGAAAAACAGAATATGAGACATCAGCTCGTTTTGATTTACTTTTATGTTGATAACTGCGACGCGTGTGACTCAAGTTACTTGTTTTGTTATTGAATATCGTAAATCAGCTGTATTTAGTGGTCAGCTGTGTGTTGGGCATAAGCATTTAGGAATTTTCCCTGCTCTACATTTGCCCCATGTTTTGCTCATGCTGAGGCATGTTGATTGCTTGCATGTGATAGAAGTGTACTGTACAGGGCATGTGTGCGCTCAAGAGGGTTTGTGGCTTAGTTGGAGAAGAAATGAATGAGGTGACGAGTGGAGGAGCGTGTGTGTGTGTGTGTGTGTGTGTGTGTGTGTGTACGTGTACACCTGCACACATGGCTGCATTTCTGTGAGCCTGTTTGCATTTGTGTGTTCATTTGTTGACAAAGATTTAGAGACTGGTCCGTCTATTCCTGGAAGTCGGAGTCTCTCCATCGTTACTGTTAATGATCTTCATATGGGGCCAGCCAATGCTGGTTACAGTAACATACCAGCTTACAGTAATGTGAGGGCGGACTATTTCTCATAAACACGCTCCCTGGCTATGATCCTGGCCTGTTCTGGTCATGGCTCTTATGGTACGAGATCAGACACTGCAGTTCCAGTTAAGTCTGAGTTTAATATGATCTGCTCTGCTTTCTCAAACGCCAGCTCATAAATCACTTGACGAATTGATAAACCTGTGGCATCCAGTAAATGCTTTAAGAGTTGGGAAGTTGTGGCTTTGAATTACCATCTGTGACATAAATAAAGCTCTCAATATTTAGTGTTGGACTAAGCCTTGAAAGGTTCAATTTCATTCTAGTCTCCTT
The DNA here is from genome assembly GCA_008360985.2 of Macquaria ambigua. Taxonomy (NCBI): domain Eukaryota; kingdom Metazoa; phylum Chordata; class Actinopteri; order Centrarchiformes; family Percichthyidae; genus Macquaria; species Macquaria ambigua. The sequence goes on from VMKM01000135.1 coordinate 432,624, forward strand.
GAGTGGGAAAGTTGTGTCTTTCTCTCTGGAAATGTCGTAGGCTTGAATTATAAGCTGCGGCATAAATTCAACACTGAATGGTAAATCTCGTTCATAAGTTCATACGGTAAATAGGTCAAAGATTAATGTCTCACTAAGTGGTTATGAGTTTTGCGTTGAATTACTAGCTGTGACATAACTTTGGCTCCGTATAAGTAAAGCAGGCGTGTCCGGTAAATATTCAGAGACCAATTTATTAGACCTGGTGACCTGCACGGGACAGGAATGTTGGTTTTTGAATTCCCAGACGGCCTGTTAAGAGTGCAGTATAGACCAGGAAGTGGAGCGGGGGATTGAAGGAGGAGGAGGATTGAAGGTAAATTATTTCTGTGATCGTACAGCAATCAGATGATGAAATGTCTGTAAAAGTGTGAGTGGGAGATCAGTAAAAACGGACACAGGTCTGACCAACTTTGCTTATTTGAGCCACTCAGCTCTGCTTGGAGCTACTAGATCTGCCTTTGACATTGATTACAGTTATGGCACCACATCACAGCAATTCCTGTTTCCGATTTTCAGCTGGTGCCAAGACCTTTAAAGAGCGGGAATGAATGGATTTTTGTCTGAAAACCAATACATGTCTGCACACTTCTTACCTCACAAAAATATTCTAGTATAATTTAAATATAACATTTCCAGGTTTCTTTTTGGTCATACAGAGGAGATCTCAAAATAATTGTTCAAGTGTACCCATACCCATAAAGATGTGCACAGTGCTCAGTTCACAATTTTTAATAAAGTTCAGTTACAATAACTTTATAATTTTGTCAGTCACATTAGAAAATAAGAATTCACGTGGAGTGTAAAAAAGTTTTACATCATGTGTTGACAGATTGCCATACATCTGCTCAGAATGTACTAAAATCTAAACATGGCTGTAAAGGTAAACCGTTTCTAGATATAGGAAAAACAACGTTTTTACTGGGTTTGTTTTGCATGGAACACCAAACCTCTGCAATGAAGAGGCAATGCTGAGAAAGAGCCGTGGAAAATTGAATTCCTTTTGTGTGTTTACTGTGCACATACTCGTGTAAACTTGTGAGTGTGCTGTGCATCCATCCATGCATATGGATGTATTGTTTTTTAGATGTATGTGTGTTTGTGTGTTTGCACTCACGTTTGCCTGTTTGTCTTTGTGAGTTCTGTAAACTATTTACAGCATTGGCAGTGTCTATCCATTGTTGATGGCAATGGAAAGTATGTCTCATTGTGGTTGTTCTTCAGTGGAAATTCAATTCAGCACCTTTCCACTGAAAAAACTCTCCCGCGGAGCCGTCTCATCACACACATGTGCTTTTAGGCATGCGGAACAGTGGTAACACTGCTTTCTTCCAGACACATATTCCTCCCTTGAGTGGTTCAGATCCATGCAGGAGTGGGTGATTAGGGTTTGACAAGTGGGATGGTGAGCAGGTAAATTATTGCCCACAGCCCACTCTCCAAGACCTTTATCTCTCTTTGTCAGTCTGACTACCCCTCTCCCTGCCCTCCAAACACACTTGAGAAGTTTCTCTGTTTAGTTTACTGAATTTTCCGACCTCCGGGCGCTCTCTGACAGACTCTCATACTTCTGTCCCTCTGTTCCTCCTTACCTCACTCCTTGGCCTCTGTGCAGGAGGCATGAGGACGCAGCGCCGGGCTGTCAGGAATCAGTGGGCAAGCTGTTTGACATGACCATATGATCCCCTATTACCTCACTTTCCTCCACTCTCCTCTCCCTCCTGTCTTTCTCCATTTTCCCACTCTCAGCCCTCCTCTCTCCAGCTTGTCTCTTTGTAGCTGCATATTCTTAAAGGGGAAAATCTGAAATAAGAGACGCAGTATGTTCAGTGATATGAAATTAATCGAAATAAAGCGCTGTGTTAAAGTAATAGTCGTTCATACTGTCCAGGGGATGCTGCAGAGGTTTTCTGACATGTTTACAGCAGGTGTGTGTGCCAGACTTAAGATTTAAGCTGCTGTTCTGAAGTGTCGAATCAATGAAACATTCAAGGCCAATTCAGAATGAACACATTTGGTTAGTTTGGGGGCTACAGGATGATTAAGAACATCGAACTAGGAAGCTGCTGTCTATGAGCACTGGCACCAGTCCAGTGTGGTTTGTGTGAAAGTGACCACAGATGGGCACATATCCTTAAAAAACTGACTTCCTGTGCCTGCTAAGGATTACTACAAACATAACTTGTGTTATATGGAATATTAAAACTACATACATCTTTCTATATACAACCAACTGGCCAAAAAGCTGGTATTACCGTCACACTACAGTTAAGAAAATACTAGGAGCTTGGCCTGTGTAATCCATGTCATGCAATGGAAAAACCTATAAGAAGCCTTGAATGCAAGGCAGTTAGCTATACTATCCATTAATTTCAGTCCAGGGGTTTGACAGTCTGTCCTCAGTAGTGCAATAGAGAGTGCTGTTATGCACTTACTTGGACACTGTGTTCTCATAGCTGCCCCAGTCGTTCTAGTGTGGGAACACTGATTTGATCAGTGGGTTGCCAGATTTTGCTGGATTTACTGTACTTGGACTGGATGTCCTGTAGCTCACTGTGCTCTATGGTATGGAAGGATCCCCATGCCCTGTCTCTGCCTCTCTAGTCTGCATTTCATTATCTTTCTAGTGGTCTGTCTATCTCCATGTGTCTTGGACTGTATGTCAGTGTTTATCTTTCTGTCTGTCACAAGTGTTCCTCTGCCATCCCTTCACCCTTTTGTCCTTTACTCCAAACTTGTAGTTCAGTCAAAATTCCTGTTGATCTCAGGAGTACTGTGTGTTCAAGTGTGTCCCGTAGCAATTTAGCTCACTAGATGAATATTTATTCGCACGTGATGAGAGTAAGAGGCCTACAGTAAAATAGCTCATGGTGCCAGACAAGCGTGGATGTTGGGTTGGCACTAATAATGTCAGCAAATGGCCTGCATGCTCAGTGCCAGCGTTTTTGTCTAGTTGCACAAGTCTGACTAAAAAATAATTCTACTGCTTTCTGTATAATGCAGGTTCAAGCAAACTTGCTAGCAATCTGTCTAGCATCTCTTCACGCTTTCTAGCATTAACAAAGTAAAGATTATTCTTCAGTAGGGGACAGCTAAGTACAGTATGTAAAAATGTTCAGGGTTATACAAATAGTGCACCACTTTATATCATGTGTTTTCTGATAGAGGTGACAGCATTTGAAAGTGAAAACAGCAAAGTATGTAAAATGTTCAGGGTTATGCAAATATTGCACCTATTTATAGTATTAGATTTAGAGACAGAAGCAGTATGTACAGAGATATGTGCAGCACATAATGCTGTCAGTATCAGCTTGTAGAAATCACGTGAACTGTTTTACATTATTCTACTCTTGGGCTTGTCTAAGGCTGAAAATGTATTAACTCAAGAATAATAAATAGCACTATCAGCTTTTATTCAATTACTCACTCTGGGCAGAAAGATGTAACAAGGAAGGTGTGATGCAGTAATGAGACAGACAGCATACTGTCTCCCTTTGCAGTTAGCATTTGAATGCTAGTCCACCCCAGCAGCTGGGAGAAATGTGTAAAGTAGCCTAATAAGTAGCAAAAATGTTATATGTGGGAATGTTATTCAACCTGTCTATGTATGCTTCTGCATTTAAAACTTAAATTTAAACCTGCAGTAAAACAAGCTGTAAATACACCACTGACATATTATCCCCTTATAAAATTGATTCATTCATCTGGAGTCGTGTTAGCTCTGTTTTGGTTTCTACCAATTCCTGAGAAAAATATCTGCCTCATGAGCTGCTAAATGCTCCACTATGTTCACCAGCTAGATGCTAACTGTGCCTGTCTGTCGTGTGGTGCTGCCCAGGTGCACACGGGGGAAGTTTGCCTCAAAGGCTTTCTGGCAGAAAGCCGTCTGCCAGAAAGCCTTTAGGAAGTCGGGTAATGTAGTATAAAGAGCGACAATATTTATTCACGTGTAAATATTCTGCGACCGTTTTACAACGTTAACCACAGTTTGGTTAGGTTTAGGCACCAAAACTACTTGGTTAGGTTTAGGAAAAGATCATGGTTTGGGCTAAAATAATAACTCAACGCTTTCTGCCAGGAAGCCTTCAAGGCAAACTTCTCCCATGTGCTGGGCGCAGTGGGGGTTTTAGAACTTTTGCTGAAAACAGGTGCCTTCTGCGGCCAAAAACGAGAGTGAACCAAAACAGCAAAGGTGCGGGCCATAAAACCAAAACATTTAGCTGAAAGAAGCTAAGATCCGTAGAGCTGAGGGTTAATGCAGAGTTGGGTGATTATTGGGTTTGTCACTACGAGCGACACCTTTCATTGTTAATATGAAACTATTGATTAGTTGAAGTCACTTCATTGCCACGTGATGTCTGAAAAGAAGAATCTTTAGCTTCTATATACCGATGGATTATTAATTTAAGAAAACAGTTTTACACAATGAATACTTGAAACAGCTATTCTAGTTGCTGAAGAAAAGGTAATAGAATTTAAACGGTACATAAATGATGGGCATCGATCCATGCCGCCTCTCACTCTCTTAGCGCTGAAGCCTGGAGTTCCTTGGCTGCCTCCTTCCTCAATGTTGGAAATACTCCGGGTCAAAGGGTAGATTTTTCCACTGTAAACGGAAAAGCAGAATGGAATGCTGTCGATGCCCAAAGTGTTGGCCTCCATGTGTGGGAACGTCTGTGGGCGCGTGCATGAGTGAGTGTGTGTATTTAAAAGTAAGGGTGTGTTTGTGAGGAGGTTCAGTACTGTGTGTTGTGGGTGTATGTGCGTGCGTCTAATGTATGTATGTTTGTCTTTACAAGCAGGGATACTTATGTGTGTGCATCTGTGAGAGTTAGGCTGTGTGTGTGTGTGTGTGTGTGTGTGTGTGTGTGTGTGTGTGTGTGTGTGTGTGTGTGTGTGTGTGTGTGTGTGTGTGTGTGTGTGTGTGTGTGTGTGTCTGTGTGTGTGTGTGTGTGTGTGTGTGTGTGTGTGTGTGTCTGTGTCTGTGTTCTGCTTCTCATTGTAGCGCTGATGTGTTCTGCAGGCCGCACTGTGCGGAGATCAAAGGTGACACAGCGCCAGAAAGTTGCTGGCTCACTCTTCCAGCAGCCAGCTTGCTTTTAAACGGAGTGAAATACGGAACACACACACATACACACACAGACACTTTTTGAATTGTGTAATCTCTGGCTTGTCGCGTTTATATGTTTGTGGTGTGTGTGTGTGTGTGTGTGTGTGTGATTTGTACTGTTTATGCCACTTGGATTGTTTATGTCTTTGTGATTATTTGTAACTGATGTGAATATAAGTAATGCGCTCAAACTGGATGTTTTATTGAGCTTGTGCGTGCGTGCATCCATGTGTGTATATTTGATGCATGCCTGCCTGCTGGCCTCATTATCCCTAACATTACATCTAGTCTCATGCCCAGAGCCCATGGCATGCACACACACACACACACCCACACACACACACACACACACACAAACTCTCTCTCTCTTACTCACTCACTCACTCACCCACACATACACACACAAACTTGCATGTTATCTGATCCTCTTTGTGGCAGAGGTAAAGAGAGCATGCAGGCAGTACAGTAACCCTTTGTCAGCATACATGTCCCTGCCCTCTTTCGCTTTCTCAAGCAGACACACACACACACACACACACACACACACACACACGTACAAATACACAAATTGCATTGAGTGACTGAGTGGATTTGCAGCATTCAGTGCTGTGAAATACCAATAGTTTGGCTGCTGTTGAACAAGTGCTACCTGGAGCAGAGCCAGGCAGGTTGTGGATGAGTCTGGAACATCTCATCTGTCAGGGCATTTATCCCCCTGCTGCTAAATGGAAACATGCCTCGACCTGCTACTGCCACACTGCCACACACACGCACAAACAGGCATACACATGGCCTGTTGTTGAATAATAAGGTAGGCTGGAATGATTAGTCTGAGTAATGGCTCAGTTTAAATAAAATAGTCTTTAAAATTGGCACTGGACAAAGCCACTTGGGTATAGATTAACATCTCATAGCTCGTGCATAAAGAGCATTGTGGTAATGTGAAATTTTGTTTGTGCAGCAGTGTATCACCAAGGGTATTGCTTAGAAAATGTACCATAAGCTAGACACTATCACAAATACTTAAGGGGAAACTCCGGTATTTATAAACTTGGGCCCTATTTTTACAATTTTGGGGTCGAAATGACTAATACTTACCAGAAGTTTTGGAATTGGTCCAGTAGATGGCCTCCGCCGACATCCTCGAATGGGCTGCAATGGCTGCAATGTAATCCTTGCGGGCCATTGCACCTGTGAAAAGTACGTCCACTAAAATTGCTTGTTTTTACCATTGACAGGCTCAGACTGTTTGTAAATTAATTTACACGTTTCCAGTAAAAATAGGTGAGTGTCACTGCAACCATTAAGCCATCTGCAGTTAACATCCACTGCCAACACTGTAGCAGAAGACTGCATGTGATGAACACCACATGCTAGCCCTGAGCCAATGCAAAAGCAGCAGTGTATACACAAAGTCTAAAATAAATTCCAGCTGTAGTGAGCATGCATAAAAACATACACTGTCACTGCTAAAATACTCAGCAACAATTAATTTCTAACAGGCATCAGACTTTAGCTGTAGACTGGCGGGAAAGAAAGAAGGATCTGCTGCCAAACATGGCGCTGCAAGAAAACAGTGTAACAATATCTAAAAACCACAATCATGGCATTGTTGACTAATTTCAAGAGACAGTGTATTTGAATGTAGTGAACTAAGCTGACCAGTTCAGCCACTGACTGTGCAAAGTGCACATGGGAACAAAGTAAATACAACACTTCTGATCTCAAACTGCCCATTTTGCCTGCATGGAAACAGCAATTTCAGTATTATCATCTTAAAGCTCACATGAAAGCAAGCAAAAGCAGAGTCCTGAAGTAGCCTAAATAATGCCAATCAATAAAGCAATACAGGCAGACTGTCTGGCATATACAGTAGGTAATATGTACATTATGTTCCTTTTAGCCCAGCATCAAATTAGGTCATCATAGTTAATTTTTTAGTGATAGATTAATGAGGCAGTCCTATTCAGAGCATTTTGAATTGTTCATTGTGGTAATGGTAGGAAACCACAAGCTTTAAATATTAGAAAATAGTTAATAATTCATTATCTACTTAGTTCATTTCTGTATTGAATTAAATAAATGTCTTTTCACGGGAACGTGACTGGACCACCCAGGCGCTGTGGATGATGCACCTTTTAATGGTCCATCCCTCACTCCTTGTCCCAGAAGGCAGGCGGTGTAAGATTAGAAGCCACAACTTTCACCCAGCTAATAGAGCAAGATCCCATTACTCCTGCAGCTAATGGGAATCCCTGATAGTGTTTGCTCTCTCCTCTGTCTCTGTCTCTATATTTTAGTATCAAATGTGTGTGCTTGTGCATATATCTACCCTGGGCAAACTACTGACTGCAAAGCAATATTGATGTAAAAACTCTTTTACTCATTAGATGAATCAATTTAAGGTTCAGTCTGACAAACTTTACTCAGAATTTTTGTAGAACACAAGTGGCCTTTTTTTGGCACAGGATTTTGTGTACTCACGTGACTCAAGCACACCCACATGTGCCTGAATACAGGTGTATGTACGCATGTGTCTAGGTTTGTGTGTGTCCATGTGTTTCACAAAGAGAGCAATGTGTTTCTGTTACTGTAGGCATTTCATCTGGCCAAAGCTGAACAGAGCTGTTGGACTCATGTAGGTCATGGAGACTGCATATCTCTCTCTCTCTCTCTCTCTCTCTCTCTCTCTCTCTCTCTCTCTCTCTCTCTCTCTCTCTCTCTCTCTCTCTCTCTCTCTCTCTCTCTCTCTCTCTCTCTTAGGGAAAGTAGGACAGCTCAGATTTCTGAGCTGCTGCTGTGAAAAGGCAGAAAAGGAGGGAAGAAAGGAATAAGCAGAAGGAGAATAGAAGATGGAAAATTGAAAAGCTGATAAAAACAGTGATCATTTGATTTATCAGTGTTATAAAGGTTTTGAAAATGGTAATTCATTACATGGTATTAGATTATTCTGTTATAGTATTGCTATTGAGAGGAAAATGTGCTTAATTTTATTGTGTGTGTAACGGTGAATGTGTTCATTCTTTATGAAAGTTTGAAAGTACTTCTGTATTATTTATGTAACAAATTCATCAGATTACTACAGAAATCAACTATTATTTGACATCTAATCAAAGAGACAGCTGAAGGTAAAAAGCTGAGTCATAAGACAATAGGCACACAAGGCAAAAGAAAAGAGACATTCTAATTTGCTGTCATGCTCATCTTGACATGTCTGTCTGCTTACTTGATTTGTCACAAAACATTATAGAATACTTAAGGATGATGGACAAGCCACTTTTATTTAAAGTTTAAAGAAAATGTAGACAGTGAACAGACAAAACAAGGAGAGAAATTAAATGATGTTACAAATGTAGCTATGGCCTTCAGTCTTCAAAGTTTTGATACTGAAGAACCAGTTTGATTACTTAAAGCCCCCCTTCAGAGGGATTTGGAGACAAAGACAGAGCTGGCATTGGGATTTGTGTCAGTAGAGAGACAATGAGAGAGTGACAGACAGAAGACACTGTGATCTTGGCATCTCCAGAGAAAACTCCCAATTATTGGGGACAGTTTGTACAGAACTGTGGCACACTGTGATTCCTCTGAATGGAAAATGACTGTTTGCAGTCACCTGTGATGCTAGTAGTCTTCTTTTTAAACTCATGGGACACAAGGACCTGTAGATGTTTCCCCCTCATACTATAATGTCTCTTTCTCTGTCTTTCTTTTCCTTTTTGTACTTTTATTATTGCTGTTTTTCAATATCTTTATTACAGTTTTATGATCATTCAGTCACTAGTAACTTGTGAGAACAGTGATTTTCTGCTATTTGTACCAACTGCAACTTTAAAGTTTTATCAAATGTGTAAAATGTACCTAAATATGAGGAATACAATCTCTCACATGGATTGGTAGTCTAAACTTGTCCTGAGACCACCGTGCAACAATGCCGCTGCTTTCCATACAGCCAGTGGACCATTTCCAGTGTATTGCCAAAATTATGCCAATGATGTCATCCTTTGTTTCTCCAATCACAACCCCCCTGCCCTCCTGCTGTAATTAGACAATGGCTCCAAATCAGTACTGGTCTGAAAGGACATTTGCTGCCCGGGGTTTGCTGGCAATCAGCCGTGGTGCACAATTAAGCATCCGCTCCCACTTTTACTCCCGTTGGTAAAATATTTGGCTCCGTGCGGGGTGTTTCTCAGCAGGTAGCCAGAGAGAAACTGTATCACCATAACCATGTCTAGATGGCCTTTTTGTGAAGAAAGTGTGTTGCCATACACTGTGCATATGCAAATCTAGTTTAGTTTAGTTTATTTCGGTCATTTTCAACTTATACAACTCAAATACACATGTAAAATTCAAATGTAAAATAAATAAATATAACACTGACAAATCAAAGCAAGTTTATACGTTGAAAAGGTGTAGGTTGAAGCTGTAGCTTATTACATCTACCCTTTTTACATTTATTATTTTGTATTTTCCAAGAAGCACAATTTGCACTGCAATCCCTTTTTAACTTGTGATAGATATACAGTATATAGAATATTTTCATTGCTAATTAAATTTGACCCGGCTCAGCTCCAAAATCTTCCAGCCTTCAACTTTGTGAGCCTGAGCGGGTGTTAACACTCCATTATTTACAGACAGAACAGGCTCTGTGGGCTAACCACCCAATATACAATGTATGGTCTGATGCATGGCTGCACAGTGCTAGAGATGGCAGCCTTCCAATGTACATGACTTTGTATTGTCAGTGTGCACTGGGACTCTTTTTCTCTCTATACGTCTCTCTCTCTCTCTCTCTTTCTCTCTATACCATCCCTCCCTCTCTCCTCCCCCCTCCCTCCCTTCCTCCCTCTGTCCCCTGCCCACTAAATCCCTTTCTGCCTTCTTTTGCTTCACTGAGCCCAGATAGGCCTCTATGTCTTGGGTCTTAATTTGACACAGCAATTGGATGACAAGGGACAGTTCACCATCCGTTCCTCATGAGTCAGCAGAGTTTTCTTGGTTAGTGCCTCCCACAACTGCTGACTACAGACGCTAAGCGGGTACGGACAATTGTCTGAGGCCCATTCAGGTTTTTGTGTCTCCATCTCATCATCCGGACATCAGTTTCCAGTGGCGGCCCAGACCACACACAGCACCACATTACAGTCAGAGGGGCTTTATAGAGGATGCTTGTTAATGGGAATATGGAGCTGGGCTGGGTCATGTGAGCCAAATCAGCTTATCAATGGCTACAGTTCTTTTTTGGCAACACATACAGGGGTTTTATAAGACAGGGGCAGAGCAGATATAGCTAAATGTTAACAGTGGAGGTGGGGTTTGTCTTGGCAAAGATGAAAAAAATCCAGCACCTTGTAAGTTTCTATATAGAAGACAAGTAAATACTTCTGCATTGCAACTGTGAAGCCTTGGCAATGCTACCTTGGATTTCACTGTAAAAAAAAAAAAGTTATCTAAAACTAGACTAAGAAATTAAAAAAAAAAAGTTCATGTAGATTTTCCACCCTGTGCACAATTGGGAATGTTTCCATACAAAGAAATTATAGCTTATACTTGGTTCTGTCGGAATAATCAGCAATGTAATGTTTCATACCCTCCATTGTCTCCCTTTTTATATTGTAAAAACTATATAATTTACTTTATTTGCTCATACAATACAGTTTCTCTCCAGGGATCATTCATTTTCATGTAATATTGTCACAAATAAATCCAAAAACTGCCATGAGCCATTAGCATACCTAGCCAATTTCATAGTTAAATTTCCCTCTTTATCTCTTTAAAATCATTATTTGATTATTAACCTATAGATAAACTGGTCACAAGTATTGTAGTGTACTGTATGAGATTTGAGAATACAGTAAGTGAATCTTTTTTGCTCCAAATATTGTGCATACTGCTACCAGCAAGCTTAGCCAATCGGATGTTGAGATTATAGATGGTTAAGGTCAGTTTAAGTGCTGTGGTTAAGGTTGGGGTAGGCCATTTGTACACATCCTGAAGGCTCAACTCAGGGCAAGAAAGTCCCTGCGCGTGTTAATCGGAAAGAATTCCCCTGTTGCTTCGATATTCCAGGAAGAGTTGACATGAGAGCTGACATCAGGATTGGATTTGCATATGAATATTTAGTGTGACTGACTTGACACTGTCTAAAAAAACAACACTGACTTTCCTCTCCCTTGTACAGCTGTTATCCAGGTTGCCTGCCTTTTTCAACTGCTTCACAACATCGCCCTCATGTAATGGATCCTAATGTGTGTGCAGGCTTGTATGCCTAATGGCTAATAGTCTTTTAGAATGGTAATCTGCTACAGTAACTCCTATCTGATGTAATGGCTTGTAATGTGTACGTAATACCGGTGGAGCTATTTATAGACCAGCAGCCAATTCTCAAAGAGATGGATGCGTGTGAGCTGCTGGGCGTGCACACACATGCTTGTGGACATACTTTAGTTTGCACAAAGCATGTTCTCATAGTGCAGTTTACTTTCTCTTTGTCTGTTTTCTCCTGTGTAGTTTCTGTGAGCGTCTTTGTCTGTGAGAGGAGTGTGTGTGTGTGTGTGTGTGTGTTCCTATGCATGCTGAAACTGTAATATACACAAAATGTACAATATGTATGTGCTTAGCAATGTGTGTCTGTGTATCTCAGGACGTGCAAGTGAGCACATCTGGGTGCCTGTGTGTCTGATGGAGTGTGTGTAAATGTGTGTGTGTGTGTGTTGCCTGAAGCTCTCAGCCTCTCCCTGGGGTATTACATCACAGGGCAGTTATCAGACCTGAGTCATCAGAGAGGTTGAGAGGCCCTGCTCTGCTCCTCTGTTTAAATGAGGACATTGTTAAAAGCATTAGAAGATAAAGAGTAATCTGTCTTTTTTCTTTCTCTCTTTCTTTCTTTTTTTTCTTTCTCTCTTTTTTCTTTCTAACCTATGCGTACCTCCTTTTTTTTTACCCACATGTCTATTCTTTGCCTTTAAGAAGAAGACCAAGAAGTAGAGTAGGTCAGTTGAAACGTGTCACTCCGCTGTCATCTCTGTCTGCTTTCTCATTCCTTCCACTCACGAGGCAGTCTAATGGTATTCTCACGCTGCAAGATAAGATTTCCACAGCTAATGAAGGATCAGCTGCCGCTCAAATTATACATTTAGTCATTTGATTTGTTTGCCTGTGAAGCCTATGACAAACAACAAAAAAAATGGAGCACTGCGTTAGTTCCGGTTGAGCTTTGAAGTCATGCACACTCCCAGCTGATCGCTATCATCTGACTGTTGAAATCACCAGTCACAGTCGAAGAAGTCCATGAGGCGGTCTTTATGATGTGACAAGGAGATACTTTTCTGATGATTCATTCAGCTCTTGCAGTTGCTGGTTATTACTCTTATTGCTTATTGCTACCAGCTACCCACTGTTTGTCCTGATATCTCACTCCACCAGCCAAGCCTCCTGGTGTTTCTTATCACCATACTTGCGATGGCATCTCTTGCCTTGTGCATTACGTCCATGCAGTGTATTCCATGTCACAGTGATTTGATTTCGAGCTACGCTTTGGTGGCGTTAAATAGATCCCCACAGAAACTCATATACTGTTTATATGTAGTGTATTTTGGAAGCACCTTCTGAGCCTATGTCACCATTTTGTCGCCTACATATCCTCTGGTTTCAATAAATGACCCTAAATGTATCTCTGATGTCCCCTTTGTACACAAAACCCTAATGTCTTACATGGGATAATGACCATGTAATCAACCTGCATTTGTCCTCTGCATGCAAAGATCTGATCATCCCTGTTCACATAAGACAAGGTTGAAAACTATAACTCCATACTAAACTATATAATTAAACAGGACTTAGCTTAATGCTGTGTATCAAATAGGATTGTAGTGTTTGCACTATTGTGTTGTGTACACCAGATTGGACATGGGGATGATTCTTCATATTTATTTTTATATTTATATAATTGGTATTTCTATTTCTCGATTATTTCCCCCGTTTCTTCACATCTGGAATGTCCAGCTCTCCATTCACTTTGCCATCTATGTCCCTGCTCTAGTGGGCAGTATGCAGACTCACTCTGACTAACCAGTAAGAGTTGCTATTGCAGTGACAAGACCATGATCCCTCACTGGCTTCCCACCTGCAAACAATGAACCAGTTGAGTTCAGTGGAGTGCACGACCAAGCTAGAGGTACTGCCACTACGTATGAACCTGGGTCTCTGCAGGGTTGAGCGAGCGCTTTTACCTCTATGCCACCTGTGCACCAGCAAAATGGCAAAAAATGTTATATTGACATACTAGCAGCTACTAGCAGCTATGACTCTGTTTGGTATCTACCTTATGAAATTTGGTTAATAACGTCTTAAATTGAACAAACCTTTAGGGCTTGGAACTTAATTTGGGACTTGACTCTTAGTTGTGGCAAAACAAACACTTGACCCCACCTCCGGATTATGATAATCCTGTAGTTATTATGGGGAATAGAAACCCATGTTGAAGCCAGGCCAGGTCACACAAGGTGTGTTGACTTATTTGCACCAATGGCAAACATTAGGTTTTCCTGGGCCCTTTTCTTGTCTGAAATGACTATGACAGAATCCATGTCATTCCTATATTTTAAACATCCAAACTGTGGCAAAAGGTAGATCCTCCAAAACGTTCTAACCAATTCCAACCTGTTCTGTGTCAAAAGGGTTGAGGTTAATGGTGTGATTGACCAACTGTTATAATTACAGCACTGTATCTATAAACCTGTATTGCAGCATGTGTAACGTGTGCAGTCTTGGGGCTTTCCCCTCTGGCTGACTAACTGTGACGTAGACGAGGGTGTGTGTCCTGGTCTGTGCGAGTGTTTGAGTGTTTGGCAGGGAGGGGGAGTGGGTGGGAGAGACAGCTGTGCAGGCTAGATATGTAGTTAACAGTAGGAAGCATTCATACTACACATTCTGCTGCAGTGTGTCACCAGACTCTCTCTCTCTCCCCTCTGCTTCCCACTCTTTTTCCCTTCACTTCTCACGTCTGTCTGTCTCCTGTTTCTCCCTATCCCACACACACACACACCCACGTACATGCCTGTGTGCATGTGCAATCATTCATACACACACGCACACACTTTTCTCTCTCTCTCTCCCCTCCCCCAGCCACAGACTCCCCCTTTTCCTCCCTCCGTCCCTCCCCAAAGTTTCCCGCTATAGTAAATTAAGTTGTATTTCTTTGACTGGTTTCACTTTTACCACTATTTCCTCCTTCCTTCTGTGGAACTGTGCTTATTCCTGGATTACATCTCACCCACACATGTACAAACACATACACACATACCCTCCCATCCCCTGAAAAAAAAGAAGGGGGGAAAAAAGTTGTTTCAAGGACAACGTAAAGCTGTTCTCGCCTCTCCCAGACGGGGTGTGTCAAGGCTTTTGTCTGTCTGATGCCGTATTAAATATCAGAGTTAAAAGGAGGGGTGGGGGGCTGTGTGTGTGTGTGTGTGTGTGTGTGTGTGTGTGTGTGTGTGCGTGCATGTGTGTGCAAAAGTCTCCAGGTTTTTTGTTCTTTAGAGAGAAAGAATGTTGGCATGAAGCTAGCCACCAGGGGAGGAGGAGAAGGTCGGGGTGCTCAAGTGCTGCTCCAGGTTTGTTTCATTTCATTTGCTCTGTAATGAGTCTTGTTACTGCTGTGAGAGATCTGACTGGGGAGTTCAAAGTTAAGCCACAGGGAGGGAGGAAAGGAGGGAGGGAGGGAGGGAGGAAAGGAGGGAGGGAGGGAAGGAGGGAGGGAGGGAGAGGAAAAGAGAGGCAAAGAAGCAGAGAAAAACATACAAGCCAACAAGCCCTCACTTGAAAACTCCTGAACATTTTGGAGGCAAGAAAAGCAACAAAGACAAACTTTTACTCCTTCCTTTAGCCTTTCTTCCTCTTCCTGCTCCTCCTCCTCCTCACTGCCCCACACCCTTCTCAAATGAACCCTCAGTTAGAGCTCTAAAAAGAAACTGAAGCACAGAGCTTGCAAGAGGTCTGAAGAAGTTGGCTGTGTCTGTGCATGACTGTGCGTCTGTGTGTCTACTGGAGTGTGTATGCCTCTCAGAGATTGTGTGTGTGTGTGTGTGTGTGTGTGTGTGTGTGTGTGTGTGCCTGTGCCTGCCTCTGTATGTGTGTATATGTGTGTGTGTGCCTGGGTCTGTGTGGGAATGATTACATCAGCCTGCTGCAGCCTTATGATTGGTTGGTGAGCGTGTGGTTTGATTCAGTGTGCCTCGGAGCCCGTGGCTGAGGCTGTAACCCTTTGTGAGGGGGAGAGAGAGAGAGAGGGAGAGGGAGAGGGAGAGGGAGGGAGAGAAAGAAAGATAGTTGTCAGACTCAACCGGCACTGGAAGCACTGTACTGTACCTGCTGCCATCCGATCACTGACTGTCTCTGTCCTGTGAGCTGTACAGACGCCGGCTTTAGGTCAGACAGTTTTTTTTTTTTTGTTTGTTTTTTTAAAGACAGAGCCGGCGGCCTAGATAGACTGAAGGACTAGTCTCCAGGCTGTGTGACAGGTAGCACAACTGCAACTGTCAGCTGTCGGCATTCAAATTTGTATCTTTCTTTCTGGAGGAGACAGGGCGACAGAACAGCGAGGTTTTCTGTCTTAGTGACTGTGTGTGAGTGAGTGTGAGTGTGTGTGTGTGGGGAGCCAGGCTCACTCCAGAAATGCCTTCGTGTTCCCCAGACTGCTGCCTATTGCGGGCCGTGGAGGTAAGACCGCTCTCTTTCGGTGTCTCATCTCTCCCTGTGTGTCTCTGCCTATCCTCGCCTCCTTCTCTTTATACATTTCTCTTTGAAGTACAGCTATGCTTAACCGGACGCGAGACATGGAATGTGTAAATACCTTAAAGGCTAAGGACAATTTGTCTTTCTCAAGATGTGAGCAGAGCTATAAAAAAGAGTCAAATACGTCAGCAGCTTTGAATGATTGAGGCTCCCCTTGCTTTTCGTCTTGAGCATTTTGGATGGATAGAGCGCCTCAGGCCTGGTTTGTGCAAACTGTGATGCTAATAAGCAAGAAGAGAACAGAATTTCTTTGTCATGATATATTATGTGGGAAGTGTGCATACATGACATGTGTAGGCTTAGTAGGATGGATTCCTGTGTAGGCTATCAAGGCTGGATTCCTCTGCAGGTTAAGTAGGCTGCTCTAGTTTTCTCTGTGGGCCATTAGATGTGTATCCTGTAAGCGTGACTGCATGGGTTCCTTTTGAAAAGCCAACCTGTGGACACTTAGTGGAAGTAAATTTAGGACTATTTACCACAATAGGGATGGCAGTTATATTTCCTGGAGTTTTTGTTGATCTCTAACAAGAGAAAGCTTACCTACAGTATATACTGATATACAAGAATACCTGGATTTCTGGATGTAAATGGATTTAGAATGGAGTTTAACCTACTCAGAGCGTGATGCACTGTTGCTTTACAGCATATATGTTATACTGGACAGATCAGTAGTGCCTCAGTATGTGCGTGAGTACCTGTTTGAGTCAGTATTATTCATGGAAACAAAATGACAACAGGTGTTATTCATGGATTGGAAACATTCTGATAAATTATTCAACAAAAAAACACATTCATTCTGAAATGTAATACACCCATAGTCTTATTACTGGCCCAATTTCAACATATTAAGTTATGGAAAACTTGTGTTCATGAAGTTGAGCTTGAAGCACATTGCATGGTCATGTCTTATCTCTGGATACTTCTTGCATACATTTTCTTGATAAGCTATAATTGAAAGCACAATGCTTACTTCCCCTTAAGCTACAGTACTATACTTATTTGCTGTAGGCAGCCCTGCTCTGTGTTCACAAGAGCAGATCCTTGTTATACACTACTATATATTTGCTTCTATATTACACCAACAAGTTGCTATAAGAAATGCTTGTCTGTGATTTCTAACACCACAATTGCTACATAGTCTTGAATGTCAGTTCTTTTCTATTGTGTTCTATAATTACAGGCCTGTGTACGCTATAGTGTATGGGGCGCTATATGATAAATACTATGCTAGTGTTTGAAGGAAATTGCTGGCTTCACCCACTTATTAGGCTGAGTTTTCAAAAATGGTTTGTGTTAAATGACTTTATCACAACTTAGTATTCCCTGTGGGGTTACCATGAAAATTCATATTTAAACTGCCACCTTATTCTAAATGTATCCTCCGCATCTGGAAAGGTCTATCAATCTTTTGCTTAATTTGATCACATCAAAGACACACTTATAACTGGTTTAAAAGCGTTTTGTCCTTTTTTCAGTCTCCTTTATTGAAACAATTCATTCTCTAGTTTACTACCTTCAAATTATCTCTGTTTATTATTTGAACTCTAATATATTTTCTCCTCATAGATTGTGAAGATCTTCAGTGAAGACGGCAGGGGTAAAGTGGTGGAGATCCCGGCCGACATGACAGCCAGAGACCTGTGCCAGCTTCTGGTTTATAAAAGCCATTGTGTGGACGACAACAGTTGGGCACTTGTTGAACACCACCCGCTGCTAGGGCTAGGTAAGGGGCAGAGCCCTGCACGCCTCAAACATTGTTCACATACACACAAAAGCACACATGAACACACATGAACAGACACTCACACGCACCCACTTGCCCGCACAGAAACTCATGGACTTTTGGGTGGGCTGAGACATGCAATACAATCACTGACATACACAGGTGCTTTCACATATATGCATGCATGCCCGCATACTTGGACATACGCATATTCTCACGCAGGCATGTATTCAAGCATGAGTGCATGCGCATACTATACAGCATATGCACGCACTGAGCCATAATGTCCAGTGATCTAATCAAGTACAACACAGTGGCTGTGTAAAAGATTGCTGTAGCAGTGTAGTATTATGTAGACAAGGCAGGGGCAATGTTATCTCATGAAAAACTGAGACAGACATTGAGCACACACATTGAGCTGCTCGTCACTACATAGAAATATGTAGGTTAAACTTATTGATCAGACTGTGTGCGAACAGAAAGTGATGGAAATAGACAATGCATTGCACACGAGGTCAGAGTTGCTTTAACCACTGACATGCCAATGATTTTCTGGGTCAATAGTGAGGAGACAATTGACGGTTAAGAAAAAAGAAAAGCACCTTCAAGATGCCTGAGTTGTATGTACAGTATTTGTGTGAGATATAGAACAGTTGCTGCAAGAAGAGATATAGATAACAGTTGCTGCAAGAAGACAGATTTAAGAGTGTAAGATGATTAATAATCCTAAACCTTGTCATTAGAAAACATGATGCTAATTACAAGTGTGTTGAGATTAATTAAATTATTGTCCTGCTAAGTGACAGTTCAGTTAAAGGAGACTGTTAAATGGAGCTGATGAAGATTCCAGCTTCAGTGTGTAGTGCGCTTGAAGAAGAATAAAAAGTGATGTATGTTTGAGCTCAGGGTTCCCTTAAATGATTCCATGTAAGTGGAGACGGTCTTCCTCAGGGCCCCTTATTAAAGCTTACCAGTACTCTAGGACCTCATTTAAGGTCACTAGACTGCTTGGAATCAGGTCTTTTTTAGACTCCAGGTTTAAAGAAGAATCATATTGGGTATGAACAAAGGTCCAGGACAGTTCCACCCCAGATTATTCTGAGTCCCGAGCTATTTTTTAAGAATATTTGTCATGCAGAGCAGAAGATTATATTATGATGTGTTTTTCCTTAAATTGTTACCGAAGGGGGATTACATGAAGGGCTCAGAGGCCAGATGTCAACAGATGAGAAGGTAAAGGAAGAGAAGATGATAACTGAAGGTTATGGATTGGGAGATATAGCAATGTAACTGATGAACACTGTAACAAAACCTTTGCCGACTTGTGCCCCTCTCAGTATCAGCGGCGGTGTAACGTTATCGATCCAGTTCTATAAATGACACGGCAGAGAGGTGATGGGGATGATTGATGAAGAGTTTAAAAGGCTATCTTTCATGTTAAAGGTTCTTTAGACCAGGAGTGGCGATACCACTGACACCACTCTCCTGAAAATAGAAGCCCTCACAGCATCATGTAGTGTAAAAAGGTCAATGATGATGGCTGGACCTGCTCAGATATGAGGAATAGTATTCTATGTAGAACGTAGTTTGATATAACCAATTTAAGTATTGCATTTTAGTTGGCCAGTCATTAGCAGTTAGAGAGGTAGCATGTTATACAGTAGATTCTTCATAGATTTAGGAGTAAACATAGCTTGAGGTATTTGAGAAAGTGGAGGGAAGGTATAGCTCACTGTGCTTGGCACTTTTGCTCCCATTTGCTAAAGGCTACCGGACCAGAACACTCACTGTTTTGATATTCTTGATCACCAAATGTGGCACTAAAATGACACTGGGAAAAGTATAAAAAAAAAAGTAGAAAACAATAGTTGAAAAATGTGCTCTATTCCAGCCGTTAATCAAGGAATATTAACTTGTTGCTGCATTACGAAGGACGAGATCATTGCGTTTCTGTCAGGGTGATTTTGTGTTAGATTTGGCAGCAAAACAGTAAGTTTGGAAAGCCTTGGCCAGCTAAATGTTAGAAAACCCAACCTCCCCCTGAGGAGAGGGCGATTATAAAGCACTTATGGAAGACAAGTTGAGCCTGTGCTCTGTGCTCATGTCTGTACAGTTTAACAGATGTGGGAGAGAAGGGGGTGTAGTTTTATATAGAGCAGTGTGCCTGGTAGTGAAACATACTGTAAAAAGAGACATGGTGAAAAATATGTGTAAAAACATTTAATTTCTGTTGTTTTAACTGACAACTTGTGTCAATAGATGTTTATGTTTCAGGCTGTTATGCTGTCATGTGAAGAAACGTTTAGAAAATATATTGCATTATTTAAAGTACAGGTCCCAAAGCTCTAACCTAATATTTCACCATCCATCATGATCTGATTACATTTCTCATCAGTGCTGCCAACACGATGCTGCCAAATACAGTTAATGACATCATTTTTGGCTCGGAGTAACTCTATTCTGGCGCACCTGTACTGCAGCCGTATTCTTTTCAGGTCTGGAATAACTACTTATCGTATTTTATGTTTAGGAGTTTCAGTAAATGAGATGTAATGAAGCAGCAGCGTGGTGATAGTTCAAATTGAAGGGTTATGCATAACCATCTGTATGTGCGCGCGTGTGTTTGTAGATGTGTACACATGTGGGATTTTGTCTATAACAAAATAATATGAAAACCTTCCCAAAAATATGTTAATCACAATTGCTGTTAAAAAGGTGGGAAATAATTTGGGTTGAATTCCTTTTAGTGGTTGTTATTATCCCTCTCTGTATTGGATGCATTGTATATGTCTGACATATTCATTACAGTAATTTAGATATTTCACCCAGGCTTGTTCGGAGCTCTGTCAGTTGTCTGATTGCCAGACCTTTCCTATAGTTGACAAAATGTGGCTAGTTGCTCTTCAGTTATAAACTAAGATTGTAATTGCATTAAAATTACTTCTCCATGAAGTACTGCCCTTTTTGTGTGTGTGTGTGTGTGTGTGTGTGTGTGTATACTGTATGTTGACTGAGCCACTGCAAAAAAACAGAAATGTGTTTGTAGTACATGTAGTTAGTTATTGAAAGCATAGTTGGAATGGTCACAATCCATTCTGGCTATATCTGCTGATATTTTGAATCTTGTGAACAGTATATAAAAGTTAAATGTCTTTCTAGTGCCAAAGTATATATTTAAATGAATATTGCCTGTGTATAAGTATATATAAAGTGCTTTATGCAGTATGAGATGAGGCAGTATGTGAAAGTGTGTGTACGTGCTCGTGTGTGTGTGCACAGAGTGTACGTCTGCACTGCACATGTATGTGCCGTGACAGTGGTTGGGTGGTAGACAGGAATAGGAGTTTCAGAGAGACCCGAACAATAGTGTATTTGAATAGAGAGGCCTATTCCCGTACATCGCTGCCCACTCTTGGTGAGCTGCTGAATGGGATGAAATGGCCGTTTGAGATAAGTAACACTGACCTCTTCACCCTGAAAAGGTTAACAACTCTGGGACAGTGAGGTAGTGTTGCCAGGGTGAGTCACTGTCACGAACATAAGTGACTCATCAGACAGGCGACAAAAGGAAATGGAAAGAAAAAGAAGAGTCGTGACAGTGTTAGAGATTGTGACGGGGGGGGTGGAGGGAACACATGAAATTAGATAATGATGTGCGATAGAGCTGTACAGTCAGATTTCTCTGAAGTTCTCCATTTCACATCAAAAAAGAGATATCAGACCAAATACTGGTATTGCAAAAGTTAGTTAAGTTCCAAACGTTTTAATTAAATCTACTGGGGAAAGGAAGGATGTCTTTTATTACAGACAGAAAGAACTTGTAAAGCTGTTGGAATTGACTGAGTCATCAGTCACAGGATAGAAATCACCAGGACCTCTGACCACATCCATACAAGGACACACTTTTAGTTGAATCACATCCTCTTTAACTTGAAAGAGAAAGGCCTTGGTCTGATCATTAGTCACACCTCATTTGATACAAACCATTGAAACCAGTCTGCATTTGAAACCTGCCGTGATTTTAGAGCCTTTAGAACCATTCACCACTTTTTTTTTTTTTCAAAATGAGTTCAATATTGCCTAAAATTATTTATGTTGAAATTAAGTGTGTGGTCACAGTGGTCATACATACATCCTGTAAAGGTGTAGTTGAGGTGTAGTTGAAGTGGGTGGTTTCCAGGTGTGGATGTGGGTAACTGTGAAGTGTGTAAGTGTGAGCAAGATGTTATTGGCAAAAGAGAGTTAGTGCTTACTGGACTTATTCTGGATGAGAAATGGTCAGGTTACACTTGGAACAAACATCTGATTTGACATGTAAAGATGGTCAGGTTTTAAACAACACTGACATGTTTTTGTTGTTTTAAGAAAATAAGATTATTTGTGCTTACAAATAGACCAAATTACTTGAGATGAAGTGAGTGTGTACTTTTCTCTCAGTTTGATTTTAATGTTTGTTTCTGACTTACGAGAAACACCGATAACAGATCTTTCTCCTAAATTATAACATCTATACAGGTCATTAGAGATTTCCATGGTACTTACTTGTTTGACATGCTAAGAAAAATGTTGTTATTGTAACCTAAAAGACTGCTCTGTTCAGAAAGGAATAAAACATTCACATATGACTATTCACTCCTTTGACAGAACATGTTATATTCTGTCAGCTAAAGCAAATGTTGTACTTGCAGAGTTTTGTAAATTAAAATGAGCTTACATGTAGTGTAGTTGTAGGGAAATTATGAACAAACAACAAATACTAACCCTCCTTTGTTGTTCTTGTTCCTCTCTCTGCCTGTCTCACCTCAGAGCGCTGTCTAGAAGACCATGAGCTGGTGGTTCAGGTCCAGGCCTCTATGAACAGCGACAGTAGATTCCTCTTCAGGAAGAACTATGCCAAATATGAATTCTTCAGAAGCCCCCTGGTAATTGCTTTCTTAACATGCCATGTCACTCCTGTGTAACACTATTCATTTTTAGATCATTTGAAATGAACTATTAAAGATATGGCTATTAAAAGGATAACAGGATGACACCCCATTGTTTCTAGTAATCAGAGCATTCAGTCAAATGACGAGATGTTCAAGTAAAGGGTTTACTGGTGTCATCCGTCTTTAAAGAGTGGCCACTTGCCTCAGAGACGAAAGACATGTTCGTCGCCAAAGTGTCTCTCTTTGTTTTGTATTCTAGTGAAATATTATGACAGACAGCTGAATGTACTAATGAGACTTGCGTGACGTTTCTTTTTCTGTCACGAATTCCTACCCTATAATTATTGTCACAGTGGCTGATGTTCTCTGTCTGTCTGCCTCCGTCTCTCTCCACCTTCTTCTTCCACCAGACATTTTTCCCGGAGCACATGGTTGCATGGTGCCAGGAAACCAGTCGTACGATTCCACCATCTCAGCTCCTTCAGGTACATACAGCACACACACACACACACACACACACACACACTGTCACGTGTCTGTCTCTCATTCTCTCTCCTCTTCCTGACACACACACAGCTTAGTTTACCTCAGAGTCAGCACCCGCGGCATACTGTACAATCAAGCTGACATACCTCACCTCTGACCCTTAGACAGTGTGTCTCGTCAGAGCCTGTAATAACTACTGTTGATCCCCTGTTGACACATGACTGTCTCGGCACACGCACCGCAGGTCCGACACTTGTGATGGATGGAATTAGGCAGTCAGGAATAGTACATACAGTTCCTCGTCTACCTACCGTATGTTTGCAATTCACACACTTGTGTCATGCTACTTATCCGCCTCACAGACCACTCACGGGCCACACACTGATTTCACAAAAGATCTAAAGAAAAGAAAAGGTCTGGGAGGAGACCAGACAAAAAGATTCTTGGGATCTTGAGGAGCTTTGGTCTTAATAGATAGAGGGTTTACATGCAGTCTGACTCTCTCCTGTATCAAGTAATGGAGCTGTCAGAGACAGAACCACAAGTGGAATCCATCCCTTCATCCTTGCCACTCACAGAAAGCTTTTAACTCCCCTGCTGATCATATAGACGTTCTGCTCCGTTCTGCTCCACATAGAGGAGTCAATAAATTAATGGGGATGTGGTGAGCCTGAGTTGTGTCAGGAATCCCCAGTGTTTGACTTATTCTAAACACAAGATCTTTGCAGTCAATTAGAGCGCTGTCCAAACCAAGACGGTTTCTGACCTGAGCTCAGCCAGGTGTTTGCAATATTTGCCATTATGCAAGGAGCATATGTCGACGCAAAGCAGCCGAGTGTGGTGCCTCAAAAAAGAAAAGCTTTTTGAATGAACGTGCGCTCGGCAAATGTCGGAAAATGCTCAAGCATGAGGCCCATTGTAGGATGTTTCCAAAACACTGGGAAACATGTGCTTTAAATATTGAAGAGTCCTCTGGAACAGTTTACCTTCCATCCGCAGGCCACAGATTCCAAATCAGCTCTAATAACTTAACCTGCCACTTCATGGTGTGATATTTTTGTGAAACATGGAAACCGCAAACTCAAAATACTTCAGACACCCACAAGACAATTTAGGCTTTAAGGGTTCCCAATAGGAATGTACTGTATGTTGATTCAACGTATGTACTGTGTTTGTCTTGACAGGCAGATTGCATAACATTAAACTTTGTGTTTACATTTGTTTTTCCTTTTTGTGTTTAAAATAGAAAAAAAATGTTTTCAGAAATTAATTACAGGCCCTGCTTAAAACATAAATTAATTATGTATCTACTGTACATATTTATGTATGTGTATGTATATACACATGATAATATCAGCCCTCTTCAGCGCTCTACACCCTTTGATATTTCAGACAATAGCACAATGTCTGAATTCAAGCTGCCGTCCATCTCAACCATCAGCTGTCAGTCTTTCACTGATGCAAGAAGCCCAGATGACGCTGTGTTCTTTGACAAAAAGCACCTGCCTCCCGTCTGTGATGCCTCTACAGATGGTGTCTGCTACAGCTTTCAGTATGTGGCTGTGACGGTGACAGAGAGCTTATAGGCTTCAGATGTGATCCAGCGTTGCCCTCCTGAGGCAGAGGGTCCTTGATGGAGGACATTAAAGAGTGAAGAAATCCAAACTTGTGTGTGCTGATCCCCTGCTTCATGTCTTTTTTGCTCCCTCTTTCAGAACTTCCTAGCGACCAGTAGCTGTCCAGAGATCCAGGGGTACCTGTATGTGAAGGAGGTGGGTAGGAAGTCATGGAAGAAAGTTTACATGTTCCTGCGGCGCTCAGGACTCTACTGCTCTACAAAAGGAACCTCAAAGGTAACATCATCTTCAAGGACCAGAATATATTTCATTGTCATTTTTCTAACATGTAATTATTTTTTTAACTTTGTACTTACAGTAATGTTTTATTGTTAAAGAATTCATATGCATACTACATTAAAATTTTACAGTAATAACACAGTAAATATTCCAGATTAAATGTAATTACCTTCAAAGAATCAGCCTTTTATTGATGGTGGTCTCTCTGCATACGTCTCTGTCTGTCAGCATACCTCCAGGCTGTGTCTCTCTGTGATGTTCTGACTTATTAATTATTTCTGTCTCCAGGAGCCCAGACATCTACAGTTACTAGCAGACCTTGAAGACAGCAACATCTTCACTGTCATCACAGGCAAAAAGCAGCACGGTGCACCCACAGACTACGGGTTCTGTATCAAGGTGAGTCTCAGATGACAGAAGTGAGATGGAGCTGATTTCTAATGAAATATTATGAGCGGAGCAATGATTGACATCCTGTGCAGCTCCCTGTCTCATGAGGAGGGCGCTGGCATGCATATGTATATATCAGTGCTGAGGTTCTGGTTTCTTGGTTTATATGTTATAAATGTTGTAGATGAGCAAACCATTAAAAAAAAATTTCTTAACTTAATTCCATCAGTGATAATGGTGGTGCTGGTGATGATGATTAAAAAATGTTAATTTGCAGCCCAATAAAGGTCGAGGGGAGCTGAAGGAGTTGAGGATGCTGTGTGCCGAGGATGAACAGGGCAGGACCTGTTGGATGACTGCCTTCCGACTCTTTAAGGTAACGCCATGACAGTCTCAAAAATATATTGTGTAGTTTTTGATGTGTTTTTTTTCTCTTCAGATCACACCACAGCACATACATCATAGCACAGATACCAAACTTTGGTCAGAAAGTACATAATCTCCAGGCAGGGATCAAAAATGGGTTGGGAAGTTTCTGATCCCATCTGAGAGACTTCCAGCAAACCTTTAATCATTTACAATACACTAATTAAGCATTTTGATAGTGTTGTTTGACCGCTGTGTTTCTTTTTATTTACAGTATGGGATTGTGTTGTACCAGAATTATAAGATTCCTCAACAAAGAAAAACCTTACTTTCACACTTCTCAGCACCTGTGGTAAGTGTACCTCTTTATTTCAAATTGAATCAAAGCACCTTAAAGCACCTGGACACTTGTGTTGCTGCCTTTGAGTCCACATTTTTGACTGTCATGTATCTCTGTCTCCCCCTAGCGGAGTGTATCGGAGAACTCCCTCGTGGCCATGGATTTCTCAGGGAGGATAGGCAGGGTGATTGACAACCCTGTAGAAGCTCAGAGCGCTGCCATGGAGGAGGGACATGCGTGGAGGGTGAGACACAACCTCATTGTTTATGTTACGTCTGTCAACAATGCTAGGAGCGGACCTCGAAAGATCTCTGCAGATGACACTATTTATTTTGTTCAAATATTCATTTCCTCTTGTCTTCAGGTGTTGATTTTTCAGTTATTTCTGAGCTGACAAAAGCTGTTTGTCTATTCATAAAGCTGATATGGCTGCGGGGTGTCTTAAACTCAATCCAAGATAATTAAGTCAATATAATGCAGTGTCAACTTTGCTCTTATTTAAGGTTAGAAAATACTTTTACAATGCAGTAATGACTGTTGTTAAGGACTTTGCACATTTAACTGTTAAGAAACATGAAGCTCCATCACCACGTGTTGAGAAAAACTATAAATACAGTAGAAATACTCACCCTGAACCAGATCATGAACTAATCCCTGTTGTTTTGTCTTTGTGTGGCATCTCTCTCAGAAGAGGAGTACACGAATGAACATATTAGGCTCCCACAGTCCACTGCACCACTCCTCACTAAGCTCAGGTAAATGCAAAGACATTTAGGATCAACAAAAGTAGTTGATTGTTTGACACTTTTTTTCAGTGTAAATAATGAATCGTAGTAGTGAATCATTTTTTAAAAAAATATATTTTAAAATGTATTTCTTTAATTTTCCCTGCAGTCATCCACATAGCTCAGTTGTGGTTCCATGGCAGGATAACCAGAGAAGAATCCCATCGCATTATCCACCAGCAGGGACAAGTAGATGGGTAAGGGAGCTGCAGCTAAAGCAAATGTTGTACTTGCAGAGTTCCTATTCACTGAATATGAATAAAACAGAAACAAAAGAGTTATATATATATATATATATATATATTTTTTTTTTTTTTTTTCCCCTACTGCATCCATAAAATCAAGTCAACTGAATAGTTTTCTCACAGCGTCCTCCTTTCTCTTGTTGCACAGGTTGTTTCTGCTGAGAGTCAGTCAGAGTAACCCCAAGGCGTTTGTCCTCACATTGTGCCATCACCAGAAAATCAAACATTTCCAGATACTACCGGTATGCATTTCTTGGTGTTTAATATATATATATATTTTTGACATACTTTTAAAAATGGTTTTCTTTTATTAAACAGTGGACATTGAATGTTGAAAATACACATTGCAACATTTATGTGTATTTTGTGCCATGTCAATTTTCGCTTTTGGGACACAATAAAAGCAACCTTGACCCCTGTTGTGTTCAAAATGATTTATGGCAAAAGGCTGCTGTACTCCCTTACAGATCATATTGCATTACCCATTAACTTTGCATGATTTCCGACCTAAAAGCATTGTTTTTGTCAGCTATGTCAATCCCAGAAGGCAAACCATTAAGTCAAAGCATTAACAGGTTAATGTGAATTTGGTCTTACTTGAATAAAAATGGTTTCTGGAAGCCAGGACCTCTCTAGAATGTAGGAAATCAATCTTAAAAATTAGAATATGGTTTGCAAAATAGTCAGTAGTAATGGGAAATATATGTGATTTGATGCCAACAAGCGAGTCTGACGTTCTCTTTTTCACCTTGTCCTTACTTTTCTCTTGCCATGCGGTGTGTCCCTGCTTGCTCTTGCCCGGACCCTTTGACGCTGGCAGTGTGAAGAGGACGGCCAAGTCTTCTTCAGCCTTGACGACGGCGCCACCAAATTCACCGACCTGATTCAGCTGGTGGAGTTCTACCAGCTCAACAGAGGAGTGCTGCCTTGTAAACTCAAACACCCGTGCACCGTCGTGGCCTTATGACATCTTCGGATCATCTGACCCCATGACCCCTATCACTTGACCTGACTCTGCCTAAAACAAACAAAACATCAAGAACCTTTCTGTCGGTTGGTTCTTTTTGTTTTTATCCTTATAAGAAGCTGGTGAATTGACTGACGTTTCGTTGTTGTCATTTTATATTGTCGTGAGTCCGCCGGAGACTGCTGACTTGTTGGATTCCCTCTGGTTTGCATGGACGTTTGAGGAGTCGGATGCTCACGAGGTTCCTCAGTCAAGAAGAGAGAAGATAAAGGAAATGAACACTGCCGTTTGTGTCAATGCTGTTCCACAATCTTGCTACCCATAGTCATCAATAAGCTTGGACACAGTGACCCTCAAGGTTTTATCACACAGCTCAAGTGTAGACTGTATTTCCCTTCAATTGGACAATCAGCAGGACAATTCAAGCTTTGGTGTGGACCACTCTGCTCTCTGAGAACAAACAGTAGTCTCATTCAAACTTCATCACACGTCCTCAGAGAATATACTGTAGATGGAGAGTTGATTGTCTCTTAGTTTTGCACTCATCGAACTGGGAGTTGCCTTTGACGGTGCATGACTTCTCCGCTGTTGCATTACTTAACTGTGAGATGGTGCCACTGCCCTCTAGTGTCATAGGCATGTAAGGACATGTCAAAATTCAACATGGATGAGATTTGGAGGCACCGGAAAGAGTGTTGCTTTTGGATCCTTTTGAGGCTTGGAAACATCAGA
Organism: Macquaria ambigua; assembly: GCA_008360985.2. Classification (NCBI taxonomy): domain Eukaryota; kingdom Metazoa; phylum Chordata; class Actinopteri; order Centrarchiformes; family Percichthyidae; genus Macquaria; species Macquaria ambigua. Next base: position 461,382 of record VMKM01000135.1, read on the forward strand.
AGTTTGTCAAGTCAAACTAGCCTGGAGAAAATGGCTAAGGAAAAATCTGGAACTGTTGAAACAAAGTATTTTTTTAAGAGTGGACATTACAAAATCTGCATTGTCCACCCTCACAGAAATTGATTTGCTCATCTCTGACCACACAGGGTTTCTTTTCTTAATGATACATTCATTGCAGTTATGTACTGTTATCAAAATTGTCTTTAATACATTTTTTTAAAGTCCACCTTTTGCATTCTGGATAGTTGCAACTCTTCATTACTCACATAAGCTACAATAAGGTCATTCTGAACTTCTATTGCATGCTCCACTTCCCTAAAATATTTCCCATGCAACTTCCACAAAAATGAATAAGCATTCATCAGACCATGGTGTCATTCAGGGTGAAATAACAAGTAATAAAGCTAGAAGAATGTTGTAACCAGGTAGACAGTTATGGTGATTGCAATGCTGAAAAGTGTAACCAGGTAACTTTTTCTGGGAAATTAGCAAGTGCAGCCATATGCAGTAGTTCACTGCAGGCAAAGGCATGATGAAACCTGTTGCAGACGATCAAGTGGGACAATGGAGAGTGTAAATTGTTTGTTTGATTCTCTTCACCACAGCACAGGGAAGGATAACCACTAGCATTTCCTTCAGGTCTTTTTCAAGCGACAGCAAATCAAAGGAAACAAAAATGATCAGTCGTTAGTTAAACAAAACCAGGTCAGCCCAGAGATACAGTGGATCCGGTGGGAAACATCTGTCCTGGTTCTGGGCCCTCTTTTCACATACGTTTCACATATTGTTCCACAAATTGCCTCCTACCTGTTGGAAGTCAGTGAGATGCTGTCAAACATAAATGTGGCTAGGAACATGGTTTAGTGCTCTCTGACTCCACACCGATAGTAGACTCTGTGCATTCCATTCCATATAATGCGGCCTTTTTCTACCTGGAAGAACTTGTGAACCAACAGTGTCACACATACACCTACTGCCTACTGCACGCCACCTCTTTATGAATTCAGGCAGACTGTCTACAAAAAGCTAGCCGCTGTTGCTACAGTGTGGAAAACAAATGTGTAAGGAGAGAAGAATATTGTAAACAAATGATAGCTGCCTCTCCTTCTCTATCTCTTTCTCACCTAGACCACTCTCACCCGGTCTCATCACACTTTCTTTAGCCTGCTGTTGGATAAACTACACTCTCAGGGGCGTGGCAGCAACATAAAACTGGAAAATTTTAGGATTCAGACTTCTGACTGCTAAATTACTACAGGGCCCATTTGGATTATTTTAACCCATGTCCCTTCATTTTAGTTTACTGAGTTGCCTGTGGTACATGATGTGTTTTTGATTGACGATAATGAGAGCATCAGACTGAAAAAAACAGACATAAAACTCTTACTGAGTTAGTTTGAGGGCACTGGATACACCCACCTTTCGGCCCAGACAGTGCAATTTCAGCAAAAATCAATTGTTTTCCTAATGCCAGCCAAGGTCAGTCACAAATAAAAGAATTTAATTGGATTTCCCTTTGTGTTTTGGCCAAGTCTACGATGGAGCTCCTGTAATTAACTATAGTGAAAGGGAGATTTCAGCACGGTGTCTCTAGATAACCTGGATCAAATTTCTATTTCAATACATGGAGATACCTTTTTTTTAGCATTGATCATGTCTGGCAGAATGGAACTAAACGGATAACACATGAAGGGCAAAACCCAGCCATCTCAAACTCTGGGAAGACATACAGTAGGTAAATGCCCAAAGTTATTGGAAGTATTTCTGATGATACTCAGAGTCTGTCACTCCCTGTAAATTTGGTTCATAATCACCCTCTTTGACATGTCTCACCACAAACAGCTGTTTTCCCATTTTGTATTATTCCATCACTAAAAACTCACACTTTAAAGTTTTATTTAGTCCAAGCTTTGGTTGTAGCTCTGGTTAGGTCACCAGCCAGCAGACTATTAGATATCTCTTTGTACTTACCTGTAATGCAACATCAACAGCCATGATTTATTTACCTGCAGGTTGTCTTAAAGTATATTGAACATCTGAGATGCAGAATAGCTGCACAATATTGACTCTCTGTGCATGGTCACCATTATTTATCTAAGATGCAATGACTCAATCATTTTTTAAAGTATTGTTGCAGCAAAATGTATTTATTTATCTGGATGTGACTGATTACTTGAAAAATTTAGATTTCTATTTCTCAGCGCTGTTCTGTACTGTTTTCTTTTGTCATTACCATGAAATGATTGACCAGTGTGATTTGTTATTCTAATTATTATTGTGGTAATGACAGAGCATCTATTGATGTACTTTGTTTTCTTTTTTTAGTTTCATTCAAAAGCAGTTTTGCCATCATCAACACTTATTATGAAGTGATGTTTTAAAGCACACTGGCATCCATAGTGTTAACATTGTCATTCCAATAGATGACAGGTGGAATGTTGTGAAATTGAAAACAACAAAAAAAAAATACCTCAGTTTCCCAAAGCATTAGTCACTAAGTTTGTTTTTTTACCCTTTTAATTACTGTTCTCATTTCTCACAGATCTATGAAAATATCTCCTTTTAAGAGTTCCAACTCTTTTATGTTAAAAAAGCCTCAAATGTTCTCATCATCACTGTTTTGTGGTGATCTAAACTAGAAAAAGTAGATATGAATCAAAGTAATAAAGCCACAAATGTTTTGGGAAACTGGGTCAAGTAAAACATTCTCATAATTCACTGTTTAAACGCCTTGCCATGAAGAAAGAATTTTAGAAATTTAGATGTAGAAAAAGCCCTTTATATTCAAGGCTTTACAGGAAAAACAGGCTTTTATTTAGTAAAAAAAAAGACAATTACAATCGGAAAAGACAACAGTGATTCAAACACTGCTCAGTATGTGTGTGTGTGTGTGTGTGTGTGTGTGTGTATGTGCGTCAGTGTGTGTGTATTTTATTTGTGTGTTCATGGCTCTAACTGGTAGCCCAGTGGGTTGAGTCCTCGGTACAACATTTCAACTCCTGAAGAAACCTCCTCAGCTCCTCTTTAGAGAAAACCAGAAGTACCATCTCTGGGTGGACAGGGCTCTCACACGGCAGCGAGTCCCACAGTAGTCCTCATAGGAGCGACATTACACTTGTGTGAAAATTAACTTGCTGCAGGCTTCAATAAAAATCTTTAAATGCCCCCCACATACAGACACAGCAAGGCAACATTGTTAGATGGGTCACAGCAATGACCTCCTTTCAGCTGAATGAAGAAACTTAATTTAGTAGGAAGGTTTTATCATTTGCATGAATGTGGATTTTGAGTTTAATGTGCAGGGATTCTGTCACTGGTATTTGATATGTGGACATTTGGAGATATTTGGGTTATAACAATACATTCTTTTCTAGTTGCTGTAAGTCATCTTAAGCTATTGAGACATCACTGAAATGTTGATGTTAGCTGTTTCTAAATTCTAATCTTACCCCCCTGAGATTTGATTGTCTACTCACTTTGCAGTCATCCTCAGACTCTCTTTATTTCATCTTTTTCTGGCTGACGTGAATGGTAGCAAGTGTCAACATGTGAGGACCAGATAGCCTATAAAGTGGAGTCAGTATTCGTATAAAAACTGTTATAGTCACAGGGTCTTACTCTAAATGCAAAAGGCAGAAAGATCAATTAAATTAGTGAACATATGAGAAAAGAAATCAGGGGATTTGCATATCCACATTGTTACACTTAACAGAAATGAATGTAACTGGGTTGCTCAGGGTTGACTGGGGGCATGTTAAAAACTACTGGTCCATCAGATCTCTGGGACTTTTATGTACAAGATGATGATGGATTCATAAATATTTGAGTTTTATTAGGCTTGGACTTGTTACAACACACTTTTCTTCATTATGTGCACCACCAGGAAAAATTTAGTAGATCCAGTACTATTTAAAGAGTACAGTTAACAGCGTTGTTAATACTATTGTTTAAGCTGTTTATAAAAAAGAAAATACTAAAATACCTAAATACCTAAAATACTCGCGTGACTACCTGAGCTGATTTCAAACCCCATCTCTAACAATGTTACCTATTCAACCTATTCACATTTGTTAACAACAGGTGACCAATTCATGAAACATCCTCAATTTCCATGCCATCATTTCTAGTAAATTAGAAGAAATCATCTAATGGGATCCATTTCATCATGTTACACTGTGTCTTACAGAGATAATCAAATAGACACTGAAACATGTAAATAAAATAACTGACATTGGGGCGCAGTGTCAGTTTTGGTAGCCAGGTAACTTGTAACAACAGATGGTGCCTCTGATGACTCCTCTATCTCTGCACAAACCAGACCTAACATGTGGGCCAAATGACAGGCAAAGCTACCGTTCAGAGGGGACCGTTCACACTCGAAAACCTTGTACTCGTTGAATACAATTCAAAAACAGAAAACGGCACTCCAAACGATTCTGGCGAAAGGTGATGAAGAATGAAAGCTTGTATTTTGGAGTTGAAAGGGATTTGCCCCCTATCCTGCAAAGATTTGATCGATTATCACCTTGACTCTTATTTTCATAACATTGTCACAATGCAACATACCGTGGATGTACAAATGAGTAAAGTAAAAATATATCTATATATAAAAATATAAACTATTATGTATTTCAGGGAATGCAAAAAAGAAAACAGTAACTTATCTCTTTTTTGTAAGAGAGAGCTTCTGTATTCAAAATGTGCTTTGCTTCAATCTGTAAATAGTTGAATGGCTTATAAATCTTAATTGTAACCTTTTCAGGTATTTTTGTACAAATAAGGGACTGATATATTCTGTTTATTGTAATTAGAATAAAACATTAATACGTTGATATAAAAACCTGTGTTTGTCTTTATTGACAGGAAACTTCCTTTGAAACATTTGCTAACTAAAGAATGTAACACTACTGTATTAGATGTATGTTTTTTATACAGAGTGTTATACAAACCATACTGTATTTGCATTGGTTGTCATAACTATTGTTTTTCAGAATCAGGTGCATCCAGAATCTGAAAAACAAATGTTCCAAATTCTACTTCCTATCCTAGGCAAAATACAGATATTAAGATAATAATAAAAAAATAAAAATAAAATACTGTATATTAAATTCTGCTAAAATCTACTGAAAGAGTAACCCTTAGGTTTTCCACTAGATGGTGCAATACAACAACAAGTTCAGGGGCTGATAAAGTTAATTTGAGTATTTGAGTCACCATCACTTATTATGGGAAACTATTTAGCAAAAATACATGTGGAGACAATAAATCCTGCGAATAATTCATTAAGTGACATATAAATTCTGATGCAAAGAAAATGTGGGTCCCACAGAAAGAACACATGCATTGATCCTACTGAGAGTTGACCTTTTGACACCATCACTGGCCTGGTGTGTCACACCCTTTGGATTATCAGTCATGCAAAAATAGTGAGGTTTCAAGACTTTGACGTTTTGTTGAAGGCAAAGAAAAAGATTAACATGTTTGAAGCTTTGCAGTCCGCTGCCAGAGTAACTTTTACATAATCTTTTACACAAACAAACAAGCAGATATCTATATCCCTGACTTACGGCATATGTACAAAGTCTGTTTGCATATTTACAAATGGTCCTGATGGTGGCGTCAGATGGTCGTGTCTTACTGCTTCTCTACCCTTGTTGTTTTGTAGGCATCCCATGCATCTACCTACCAATGATTAAAATGTCAATCCTGTTGTGAACCATTGGGTTCAGTTCACATAATCCCATGTAGGCACGTGTTAGTGTCTACAACTCAGCTTGTTGCAGCAGATGTTTATATAGAGACACAGAGGTTATTGTTTTCACAGGCTGAATATCACTCAACATGGCTAATTAACTGTAGGTGTGAAGTAGGAGGAGTTCCCACCTCCTTAAGAAAACACTACAGTCTTGATGACTCAAGTAAATGTTATATGAGTTTGTAATCAGGGTGTGTGGCTGCCAAAGTCATGTAAGGCAGGAAAATGATCCTGCTGACAATGATTACAGTGAACAGATGAGTCAGTCAGCAGAAAAATACATAATAAACTACCAGGAAAGTGCAAGTTCCCTTAATTCCTCTCAAAACAAGACACACCTCTAAAGAAGACACTGCAGTCTGGAGTCCTGTAGGATTGGAAATATTTACCTGACCTTTATTTGTTCATTATCCTCTAATAAACAGTATGTACAGTTTATATTTCCCCTCCCTTTTTTTCAAATGGTTATTTGAAAAAAAAATACCTTTGTGGGCATTGTATTCTTTGTATGTCTTGTATTTATATTTTTTTGTTAACACATTGGTTTAAAGTGTTTTTTGGTGTAAGAAAGGTGGTTTACATATAAGACTTATACTTAGACATTTTATTGTTTAAATAAAACAATAAAACTACTAATACTAATAATACTAAAACTCCTCCTCCTCCTACTACTACTCCTCCTACTACTGTTACTACTACTACTACTACTAATGATAATAATAATAATAATAATACTGGTAATAATTTTTACTTCAATGTTGTTTTAAAAGTAACCCCACCTTCTTTACTGGAGGAGAGGAAGAGGAGGAGAGAGGAGCTCAGTGCATCATGGGAAGTCTCCCGGCAGTCTAGGCCTATAGCAGCATAACTAAGGGGTGGCTCAGGGGTCACCTGAGTCAGCCCTACTATAAGCTTTATCAAAGAGGAAAGTCTTAAGTCTACTCTTAAATGTGAGGAGGTTGTCTGCCTCCCGTACACAAACTGGGATCTGGTTCCACAGGAGAAGAGCTTGATAGCTGAAGGCTCTGGCTCCCATTCTACTTTTAGAGACTTTAGGAGCCACAAGGAACCCTGCATTCTGGGAGCACAGTGCTCTAGTGGGGTAACAGGGTACTATGAGCTCTTTAAGATATGATGGTGCCTGACCATTAAGGGCTTTGAAGATGAGGAGAAGGATTTTAAATTCTATTCTGGATTTTACAGGGAGCCAGTGTAGAGAAGCTAGTATTGGAGAAATATGATCTCTTTTTCTGGTTCTTGTCAGTAAACGTGCCGCAGCATTCTGGATCAGCTGGAGAGTCTTAAGGGACTTATTGGGGCAGTCTGATAATAGAGAGTTGCAATAATCCAGCCTAGACGTAACAAATGCATGGACTAGTTTTTCTGCATCTTTTTGAGACAGGATGTGCCTGATTTTTGCAATGTTATGTAGGTGAAAAAGGTAGTCCTTGAATTTTGTTTTATGTGGGAGTTAAAGGACATATCCTGATCAAAGATAACTCCAAGATTCCTTACGGTGTCGCTGGAGGCCAGGGCAATGCCATCTAGAGAAACTATATCTTTAGATAATGTGTTTCGGGGCCAAGTACAATAACTTCAGTTTTGTCTGAGTCTAACATCAGAAAATTGCAGGTCATCCAGGTTTTTATGTCCTTAAGGCATGCTTGAAGTTTAGCTAATTGATTGGTTTCATCTGGCTTGATCAAGAAATATAATTGGGTATCATCTGCATAACAATGAAAATGTATGGAGTGTTTCCTAATAATATTGCCTTGTGGAACCTTGTGGAACTCCGTGACTAACTTTGGAGTGCATAGAGGATTCATCGTTAACATGTACAAACTGATATCGATCTGAAAAATAGGACTTAAACCAGCTTAATGCAGTGCCTTTAATGCCAATTAAATGTTCTAGTCTGTAACAGAATGTGATAGTCAATGGTACTGAATGCCGCACTAAGATCTAACAAGTCCTTTGTCTGATGCAATTAGAAGGTCTAATAATAATTTTCAAATAATAATTTTCACAGAAAAATACAACAGGATCTATTTAAAAGCATGAGCAGCCCTCCACAAGACAAATCTTTATTTTTTTTAACTTTTATTTCATTTAGTATGTTCATTCTCCTGAACTGATTGGACCCCCAAAGTGTGTGTGTGTGTGTGTAGTAGTAGAGGCACAGAAACCACAGCTTCAGGATATCCTTGTGAATCAGTCTTTCTTTTATTGGCCATGAGCCTCGTTCCCATTGGCTGGCCTGGTAGGGGTTGGTGGGGTGGGGGTGGTTAGTGGCAAGATAAAAGGAGCGAATGTCTCTTGTCCTGCTTACACACACAAACACACTCATCACGTGCCTGGCTGTCTGTCCATCTGTTTGTAGACGCTAAAGAAGAGGAGAGGATCCACCATCCAAACGCCACTGCTGAAGCTCTCATCTGAAAATGTAAGTATGCACACACACATACACATACACACACACACACACACACACGCACATGCACGTTCACATCCATACAAACATGTCTAATCCTATTTGAGATAAGGATAAGGATAAGGGCTCTGCTTCTCAACAAGGGAAAGTGACTTGCAGGGTGAAACACTTGTTGAACGATAAGGCACTAGTGTCGAGCAAGGGGCAATGTTCATATGTTGTTGAACAGACAGTATGCCAGTGATTTGTATGAGAATATGTTTAAAACTTGTTGCTGCATTGTAATTATTTATTGTTGTAGGACTGCAACAGGTTAATTCTTTAAAGTATGGCATGTTCCTGGTTTGCAGTTGACAAATAGGCTCATAAATCTCACTGAATCTTTCCCTTATTCATTAAGTTGTATGTCAGTGTGATCAAGAAAATCTTGATGAGGCTCTGTTTTAAACAGGTTTATGAAACTGCCCTTTGGCCCATTGTTTTTATGAGAGAACGCGTGTATAACAGCGGTCTATACATATAGACTATAAACTTGTCTTAGACGTAGAAATGTTTTTTGCTACCAAGCTTTTCTATTCACCTCAGTCCATAATGTGAAAGTAAACTAAGCTATGATCAGACTGGCTTAATGTGTTGGTAAGAGGGTCAAGGGTTCATACATACATTTCAATTGTGCAAGCTTTTTTTGCACTGTTTGCAGACACAAACTGTGTCAAGGAGCATGCTTAGGCTGTGTGAGTGTTGCTACTCTTTTGTGAATTAAAAAATTAAATCACTAATTATCTTCTAAAAGAACACAAAAAGCCATACTAATGGGAATTTCTGTAAATCAAGACCTATATTGAGAATATGGAACCAACCACTGTAAATGTGTCACCAGTGTTGACACATTGTCATATTAAATATTATATCTAAAATAAATCGTTCTGAAAATAGCAATCCCATAACTGCTTTCTAGTAGACCTTTTGTTCTTCTGTTGAACTCTGTATGAACACTTTAATTTCATATTGTAGCTTTCTCAGATACTCACATGTATGATACATATTTAATTTTGAGCTAACAGTTTTACAGTGTGCATTTGGTTTATTTGGTTTATATTAGAAAAAAAGGGATGGCTCAACTTCCCAACTGGCTCATATCACACCATTTCCCCCATGAAAAGGTCTAGCCAGACCTGAGATTTGTAAATGTTTACTGATATAAAAAGTGTGTACCAAGTAACAAGTGTCTATATAGATTTTTATGTAATACAATGTAGTCAAAGTGTGAGTCATTTTATGCGTTTGGATTTATGGATTATCAACACTCAGGACCTCACTTGGCATCATAAAGCTGGTTAACTGTACAATGAACCCATACAACTCATTCCTACCAATGAGGTTAAAGGTTAAACTTGAATAATGTGTGTGAATGTGTGTGCATGCTTTTTAATTTGTCCACTCTATTTTAATCTGAAAGAAATCATCAAGAAGTCCAATCTAACCAATAAAAAAATCAACAACGTAGTGCTTGAGAAATGCCATGTTTCTGTTCTGTATTCCAGTGGTACCATGGATGCAGCAGAGTTTCGGCGCAGAGGGATGGAGATGGTGGACTATGTGGCCGACTATCTGGAGAACATAGAACAGCGACCGGTCTACCCAGATTTGGAACCGGGGTATCTTCGTTCCTTGATCCCCACTGAGGCCCCACTGGAGCCTGAGAGTTATGACGATATTATTAAAGATGTGGAGAGGGTCATAATGCCGGGGGTGAGCTTAGAGTTTTGCTGATTTGTTGATGCACACAGTGGCGTTGTAGATGCACAGATTCTCTTGTGCTCTTCTGACAGTGTAATTCAGATTAGTCTTTTAGGTCATTTTGGAAAGTAATACTGGTGTAGAGGCGACCGCTTTTCTTTTGTGGAATCACGTCCATAAATTTTGAGAATTTATTAGGTAATAGGATTACAACAAGCTGCTTCAGTGTCTTCCCTCACTATTCACAAAACATTGACATTTTGCTGTACCACTAATAAAGCAAAACATTTCTCAATCCCATGATAGAAGCAGCTTTTTAACAAGGATACCCATTAACAGTTGATCCCATCTCAGTATATCTTAGATTAAATAAAATAGAATGATCACATTATTAGTGATAAATCTTGTTTTGTTAAGATGAAAGTTTGGTATTTTTATTGTAACATGAAATTTCTCTAATAAGACTTTTGTTACATTCATACTCATTCAACTAATCTGGAGCTGGTTTCTCTCAAGACTGCATAATATACATTTAGTATATTCCCTTTATGTCCATGGCTATTAAAACTTTTAGAAATGAGGGAAAGTGTTTCTGGCAGCATGGTGGTTCACTGGTTAGCACTGTTGCCTTCAGCAAAACGTTCCTTGGTTTAGGCCTCATTTATTCATAGAATTGGCATGTTCTACCTATCTTTGCATTGTTTTCCTCTCACAGTCCAAACACAATGAAAGTTGGAAACATGTAAGTGTTTACACCGTACAGTATTAGGTTGTTCATGTGGATTGTCTACTGATCATGTATTTGTGCAGCACAGTATAACATACTGTACCAAAGCAAATTCCACCGGCTAATAAACAATCTATCTATCAATGATCAACAGAGGTGCTTTTAAAATCGTGCAAGTGTCGCTTTCTTCAGTAGTCTTAATTGATGACTCACACTGGAAAAAATATGCAGTGAGAATTCAACGATTGTATACAGGTTTCCATCGCAACCAAAAACTACAGCAGTTTATTTCACATATTAATTTCTTTGTGGCTAAAGAAGTGCGAGTCAGTGAAAACACTCTGTGGTCTTTGGTGGTAAACCACCTGCTGAGAGTGAGGAGTATTCCAGGTTACTTCCAGCAACCTGTTGTGACATGGCTAGAAGTTTCTGCTAGCTAATTAGACTAACAACAGTAATAATAGCAAAAGAAAGGTAGCATTGTTTGCTGTTACTAAACCACTTGTTCTTAATGAAGAACTAAGTTTGATCTTGTTTTCATATTAATTAAGTATTTGCATGTTTTATCTTTTTCCAGGTCACCCACTGGCACAGCCCATACTTTTTTGCCTACTTTCCAGCCGCTTCCTCTTATCCTGCCATGTTGGCCGACATGCTGTGTGGAGCCATTGGCTGCATTGGATTCTCCTGGGTAACAAACACTTTGCTGTGTCTCTGTGTCTGACTTCAACACTGCCTGTATCTTTAGTTCATACTAATGTGCAAACAGAACATTTGAGATTTTTCTTTGTATTTTTGGTGTGTGTTTTTCAGGCTGCCAGCCCAGCCTGTACAGAGCTGGAGACGGTGATGTTAGATTGGCTGGGGAAGATGCTGCAACTGCCTGAGTTTTTTATAGCCGGGACTCATGGCCATGGAGGAGGCGTCATCCAGGTAAGTGTCTTTTGTGTGTATTTATGCCTGTGAACTCCCTGCACAAATGTTCTCAGGCAGTCCAAGGATTCAAACCATCTTTAACCTCCGCAGTATGAAACGTGTAAAGCCAAGTCAAAGGTTCACATTTAACCTTTAATTGGCTCATAGGAATCATGACTTTTTGAAGTATTTGCATTTCCATGTTTGACTTTCAGGAAAACAAAGGTGTCTATATGCACTCACAGCTGAATGCCCCTGAACCCATATTCATCAGCAATTTGTGTACTATTGATTTGTCGTCTCTTTCTCTCCCTGGTTCGCACCAGCTGAAAATTGGCAGGAAATTGCCTTTTAATATGTCATCCACAGGCAGACAGAGATGATGGTGATGGGATTGTTTCATGTGGCAAAGGCTAAGCATTAGTTTAGTGTTCTATTGACAGAAACGCAGTAGCAGCAGCAGAGGATGCTATCTTTATATATGTGTGTGTGTTCATTGGTTGGTGAGTATTGAAGCATGAGAGTGCACTCTGATGACAGTTTATTTCATGCCTCTTCTATTGTTGCCACCTGAGTGCGAGGGTGTGTGTGTGTGTGTGTGTGCGTGTTCTCATCTGGTTCATCGTGTTTTTGTTTCTGTCTTGCCACTCTCCTTTTTAAGTGCAGCTTACCAGCTCACCATGGCAACGAATGAGGCTCTTCTCACTGCAGCAGGGCTAATGAGTGTTGTGACATCACATTGCCAGCCTATTATTATAAACCTTATGTCAACACAAGGGGGAAATGGGAAGATTTTAAAAAAGACCCTCTGGTGACCTTAGATGTCCCTTTTTTACCCCTTTGTGAGTCATTAGACTTTGGTGGCAGAACAAGACAGTTTGCCTTAAAATAAATTACCAATGACAAAACATTACAGAGTCTAATTGACTAAAGCATTAGAGAAAAACTAATCTACGTAAAGTTGTTAAAGACACAAACTGCATCATCTTTAGCAGTGGAGCATCACTTCTCATCCTTAAGAGCAATTGTGCAGTTTCTCTTTTCAGCTGGTAAAGAGAACATGTGCAACAGGTTTCAAGGCTCATTATGGGAAAACGCCTGCTCAGTTAGATTTGAAACAGAACAGGCTATACTTCACTATGCTACTGGTGGGTAGGATGGATGAGAGCTAATAGACTTTTATAAAGGCTACCAGGGTAGTGCGTAGTGTGCTTTGTAAGCAGGGGAAAGACAGGAAGTACACTTTGGTAATTTTGGAAGCTTGAGGTTTGCTTTAGTTGTCAATTTCAAACTGTTCTTTTATTTGGTTCAGTTCCTTTGAGGTAGTTGATGGATAGGTTGACTGATTGATCCATTCTGTGGGTCCCTAACCTCTTAAAGGTCTGGCTTAATTTCACTCTGCCTCTGCATTTGTTTCGACACAAATGACATAGCCTATATCGGCCTGCTTGTCTGGTGAGTGATTTGTGCTTATTGACTGAATGATTTGAACATTTCATTGACTTTCTTGTGGTAATGCCCCCAGATACCTGAGAAGCCACGCTTCACTTCATCATGTAGCCTCAAACAATTCTCACTGTATCAGGTTGGCTGGATGATGACTCACGATGCAGTTTCTAAATACAGTGATTTTCTCCTCTAATGAAGACGTGGAGGTGTCAGTGTTTAAATAAAAGGGAATACCCAACAGCACAAAATGATGATTAAATGTTCAGCTCTGTGTGTGTGTGTGTGTGTGTGTGTGTGTTTTCAAAAGGTTTGGGTGTAGTTGTATGTATGCATCTGTGGGAACACACACATTACAGGCTAGCATCAAGCTGGGATAAGTCAAGAATCCGGGCTATGATATACGATTTGTTTGCTAATCAGACAGCTACAGTCAGTAGTGACATACTATCTAAATATGTATAGCTTTTCACCACCCAACAGATGTTTGACAAGTGCTGCCCTTTGCTGAAAAACCAACATGAACCCTTCCTACACAATCACTAAGTCCACTAAATCCAATTAATCCACCATCCAGTACACTTGGGATTCAGGTCCTAAAGCTGGAAAACCACAGCGGCTTTCTTGTAAATGTCAAAATCAACCTTGTCTTTCCACAAGAATTAGTGTCTGAACATATTTTAAGCAAGAATATACCATGCAGTTACTGAACCATGCTTAATTTTTGATTCACATCATCAAAGGATAATTGCAGCAAACTGCAGCAGCCCCAGCTTTATTAACCAACAAGTCGTCACTGCTGGTAGCTTAAACAGCACTGTTCCCCCTGGCAGCACACACCCAATGTACCCAAAAACGGCTTCCTGAAATAGACTACTCTACATATTTGATTGTTACCTGTATTTACAAAAGCAACAGTCAAGTTTGGTATGAAATCCACACCAGTGGAGCAGCATTGCTTGACAAGTTCCCTCTAATCCTCCAACAGAGCACAGCCAGTGAGGCAACCCTGATGTCCTTGCTTGCTGCCCGCTGTAAAGCAGTGCGACGGGTCCAGTCCTTAACCCCTGAGAAATCAGAGGGTGAAATCCTCTCCAAACTGGTGGCGTACACCTCTGAGCAAGTAAGCACAAAAATATATTTCCATTCTGTGTTTAATGCATAAGCTAAGCTAACTCTGATTCCATTCATTTTACCCACATTTTGGACATTACACATACAGTTTTATTATTTACTATTTTCAGATATTAGTAAATTATTTTGTTTAAAAATGCATTCATCAGTGTTCTTTTGCCAAGGTACCTAGGCAAGCTTTATATAAAATGAACTTTCAGCTTTACTGAACAACACCTAAAATTGACTGCAGATAGCGTATTGAAAATCTGGTGTCGTAAAACAAAATACAATGCAACAGTGCATTTACAAAGTTTCTGCAAATATATTGACTTCTGTAAATGGTCTCACTCAATAGCAGCCCATGTGAACTCTCAGATCATTAAAGGTTACCTCAGTAATAGTGAAAGAGTTTTTCAGTGATTGAGTGAGACAGAGGGTCAGTGAGGCAGTAGCTAGCTCTGATCAGGTTTAATACCAGGCTGACTTTGTGATTGGGTTAAGGAGTTGCCTGAGGGCCACACAGACCTTTACAGGGAGAGCAGTTTGTTGTTTTTCTACTAAAGAACACCGGTCTATTGTCTGGGTGTACATGTCTAAAGTATATATCCTTTTTGCATAGTAGTCTGTTGTAGATGATCAGGAATAAATCATGGAAGCTCTAAGGTAGAGTATGTTACAGGCTTATCTAAAACAACCACATAGGATGAGTCTATGTTATCAAGGTTTAATTTGAATCAGAATCAACTTTATTGGCCAAGTATGTGTGCACATACAAGGAATTTGGGTTTGTCATTGCTCTCAATGTAACACAGTTTCAAGAACAATTTTCAGGAAGCTAGATAGAAATAGCTAAACTCAAGGACAGCAAAGCTGAACAAGATAGGTAAAAATAAATATAGAACTATTATGTAAGTAGGTGAGAAATATAGATGTGTATATAAATATATATATATAAGCAACAGTGAACAACAACATACAATGTCTACATCTAACTGTTTCTGTAAATTGTATACAAGAATACAATAGTGCAAGGGTGCAGAGTGCGAAGAGTGCTGACATCAATATTGAATGATTAATGTAATAGATTACTTCATGTACTAATTTACATGAAGTAGATGGATATAGCTACAGTATATGCATGTATACATGTCTATATACAGTATATACAGCATGCTTAGATTTATATTTGACAATGATGATAATATGTACATGTTTAAAAAAAGGTGTGTATTAAAAAAAATATATAATCTAAAATATATAATTTATCATTTCTAGGTACAGATGACACTATATGACTGATTTAACTGTCCATCAGAGTGATATATATAGGTTTCAAATAAACGTATCAACATGCATAGTCCAAGAGGAATTAGGTTTTATAATTAACACTATCCCATCCTAACAAATTCTATATAATTTCACCATATAAAATCATTCAGTATCCATAAATATGAAATGAGCTGTTAAGACAGACTTCTCTTCTTACCTTGCTTTTTCCATAAATGTTGTATCTCTTTCCTCCTAAGGCTCATTCCTCAGTTGAGCGTGCTGCTCTGATTGGAGGAGTAATGATGAAAAAGGTCCCTACAGACAACACATATGCTGTCAGAGGTGACATGCTTAAGAAGATGCTGGAGGAGGACAAAGCAGCAGGACTCGTCCCTTTCTATGTAAGAAAAGACAAAAATCACCATCCATTGATCCCACTATCACAGAGCCTGGCACATACAGCAACACCTCCTTCCACCATTAGATCATTTTTACACTGAGTTACACACATCTGTCATTGAATTGCTTTTGCTATACATGTAAACCTTACAACCACCTATGCAACCGCTCAGTGAGTTGACAGCCACAATGATACAATTTGCCTGTGATACTGCGGTGCACACCCTGAGGCTTCTGTTGAAGGATAACATTGTTTCCGTTGAACCTAATATATGTCTATCTGGTTAAGGACAATAATCCCTGTCTCATCTGGACCTACAGATCACTCTCAGGGAACAATATTCAGGAGGTCCAGCAGCTCTGAATCATCTGTGTATATTGAAACTGATATCCACGTCTACGTCTGAATAAAACATTGTCTGTGCTTGTATGAAAGCCAATATGTTACAGTAGCTGCAATGACCGTGAATTTGTATTTTATTTTCGTGTACAAAATGATTAATATTCAATCTGTCATTGCTGTGACAGTGAAAATAGAAAATGGCACGGGTAACAAAGCACTTCAGGGTGGTAATGATTTGCATATTTGTGTCTTTCAGTTCTGTGCGACTCTTGGCACCACTGCATCCTGTGCTTTTGATCACATCACCGAGCTGGGGCCCTTATGTGAGTCAACAACACACACTCAATTTTTTTGTTTCACATCAGGAAAAGGACTGTAAAGCCCTGTTGGCTTTATTAGCTTTACAAGACACACTTTAATTTAAGAAGGACCAGGATGTTTGGAAGGGAAATCCAGATCAAGAGGGAGTCAGGGAGTGTTTGTGTGTGAAAAGCAAACAAACCAAAAATATATGTATTCAGTCAGTTTTCCAATATTCAGTATTCATTTTTATGATACTCAATTATACCCAGCTAATTTTTTTTTTCTGAATGAACAATTTATGAATCTATGTGTAATTCATGCATTATAGTTTTATACCCCAGGTTATGAAATCTGGATTGACAAAAGTAATCCCTTTACAGATAACCTCTCTGTTTCTTGTCTGTTCCAGGTAATGAGGAAAATATGTGGATGCACATTGATGCAGCATATGCTGGGAGTGCATTTATCTGTCCGGAATTTCGGCCTTTGTTGAATGGCATTGAGGTGTGTAAAGATATGCAAGCATTCATGTTTATACAGTGCATTAACATTATAACACAATTAGTAACAGTGTTTGGGTAAGAATGTTTTAGTTTCTTGGTAAAATTTCTATGACTAGGTCGCTCCAAGAATTCTCATGAGAAAAATGACATGATAGGATTTTAACCTTGAGCATCCCAGTATGTGTAAGACGGATTTAATATGGTCAAATATTTGAAGTGTGCATCCACCTGCATAGACACATGTTGCTGCTGAATGGCAACCTATTTCTGTTCAATTGGTTGTGAAATATCTCTCAGAACATCTATGAAAGGACACACTAACCGCATACTGATTATATATCCAGCTGCTTTATTTCTGTTTGAAAATGGCATAATGTTAATGTCAAGGAGGAAGCATGCAAGAGTGAGTAATAGGGCCAAACAATCGGCATTAGCGCAGGAGCATCAATCTGCCTTTTGAGGCTGCCGAGGCTGCTGTTGCTCCCCAAGCTGTGCAGAGACGCAGAGATAAGGACAGAGTAATTTCCTGAGGCAGCGTTAGACCTTTATATATCACTGTTTATTAGACACACAAGTTCAAACAATGTTGGTGGGGAGACAGAGAAAAACAGACTTGCCTGTAAAAGGACCAAATATTGTTTAATCTTTTCTCCTACCGATAGTTAGCTATAAAACTAGCTATTGGTTATTACAGTAACACATTTTCTTTCCATAATCTTGCAATTTGACATTTTCTAGTATTTCTTAATACAATGGGAATTTGAGATTCGGGGTTCTTCTTTAAGGAAGTGGAGAGGAGATTTCACAAACTTATTTAAAGCACATGCAGTAATATTTAGTAGAATTCATGTACTGTAATTATGGTATATAACTTTGAAACATTACGAGGTCAATGGAAATTATTGGACGAGGACATGAAGAAGGAACCCAGTCTTTTAGGATGAGAGTGCAGCCCTGCTGGAGGGTTGGTTGCTAGGATATGAGTGATGGGCGAGCAGGCAACCAGCCCCCTTTGAATCAGTCAGCATGGCAACTGTCAGCCAGGAGTCTGTCTCACATTGTCTCTCTACGCTGTGTTATTGCATTTATGGAGGTAGAGAAAAGGATATTACAAAAGATAGCCAACAAAAAGATGAGAACAGATTAGGAAAGGTTTGTCTCTCTTTGAATAAACCCTGCCAGGAAAGGGTTATTTTCCTTGTGCCCTGCGAGCTGTTGGCTGGATGTTGCTCTTTTGCATTTCAAATAAATTGTGCCTGCTTTAGTCTCGATAATGCTGTTGGTGAAAAGGTTGTCTCTGTGTCAGTAATGGTAAATAAAGATACATTATGGTGTATTTTGTGTTAATTTTTGTTATTTCATACCTGTCATTTCAGTAAGACATCAAACAATGTCACTGCATTACAATTTTTCTTTTGTTTCCTTTTAAGTTTGCAGACTCTTTCAACTTCAACCCACACAAATGGCTTTTAATCAACTTTGACTGCTCTACAATGTGGTAAGTTGCTGCACTGTTCTGCTATATTTGTGTACAAAATCCAGCTATACTAATACAAGGTACATTATTGGTGTGGATAAAGAGTATGTAAATATACTGTGTGACACAAAGACCTGTTTAACAAAAGGAGAGTTATCAATGTTTTTTTGTTTTTTTATCACCTAGCACCTTCTGCATTTTGTAATTTTTTTAAATGCATTTTGTATTTACCAAGTTACCTCAGAGTGACTCTTGGTCCCATAAAGTAACAATGAGTAGTTAGTGTCATCACAAAACTGATATCCATCTACACCTCAGTCATTTGCACAGTAAAAATAGAAGTACGCCTTCCATCTGCCCCTTCTGTCAGCAGCAAACAAAACGAGACATGCTCTGCACAAGATGGAAACAGAGGTGTTTCAAGCCTCGACATGTGATGAAGGGAAGAGGTTCTTAACCCTTTTTCCATCACCTCTGCCTCAGTCTGTCACTACTGACATGATACCTGTTGCTATTGAGATAGCTTTCTGTTTCAGTTGTCTGGCACATGTATAACCATTAGTGTAAGTTACTTTATCCAAACATACATTTTGATACATGTCACAGTTTATGGTTACAATTTATGATACACTATGAGAATGATCTATATTGTCTAGTCTAGTACAACATACTAACAATATAGTGTATTACAGTATAGTATATTATGACATACATGTCAATGGTAAAACACACTAGTACTGAATATACTGTGTAATAGTGTGTGAAATCTATATTAAAGGACCATAATCATGTTAAACACCATTTTTATAAAAAAGAGTTCTGAATTTGTACATTTTAAAAAGTGAGATTCTAAAGGATTTTGTAGGATTAAATGGTCCAGTAATATTTGGTGTAAAGATTTGTTTCTGCTTGTCAACACCTGTCAACAGGGTGAAGAAGAGAACGGACATTATTGGAGCCTTCAAGATGGAACCACTCTACCTGAAACATGAAAACCAGGAGTCAGGTAGAGTCATTTCACTTAAATTATTTGAATCGGTGATCACAGATCAGGTCGGTGGAACCTGGGATCTGCTGCATAACATAAATGACAGCAATGAACAGTTGTGACCTTGTTTACTGTTCACATTGTGAGGAAGGTTGTTAGTGTACTCATTTGAGCCAAAATGCACACATTTCCGATTCAACAATAACTGCTGAAGCATTGCGCCAATGTCTTAAAATGCAGTGCAGTGTAGCCTAAACCAGATAAACACAGGCGTGAAGATGAATGTGTGACAACCAGACAGGTGTGTGGGAGTGTGCTCTTGTGCATCTATGTTTGTGAAGACCAATCGGAGTGACCTTGAGAGGGAGGACATTTCATCATGTTAAGACTTGGTTTTAAGGTCTTAGGGAATGTGTGCGTGTGTGTAAACATTGACTTTTGTGAGCCAGCTTAATAATTTCACAACTCTATCCTACCTGAACTTAAGCTGATTTACTGTTTGTGGGACCTAATTTAATTAATACACCCCATTAGCACCTTGCATTGTCCTGTCTTGGAAATGTGAAAGTTGTTTTTAGATAGATTTGGTAAGACTACAAACTTTGCCTAGGATTAAAATTAATATCAAAACGAAACTTAACTTTAAATGATAATATGATAATAATATGATCATAATATGATTTAGTGTTTATGTGCATATTATGTGTCTGCTGCTAGTGTGTGCGCTGGTGTACATGCTTCCAGCCTGCAGATGTGGGCTTAGATCTGCCCTATAATTTGTCTGACAGACAAGCAGACAGAGAGAAAGACAAACAGCTACCTCCCACCACACTGAGGCACCTTACAATCTGGACTCTTCAATCTAATTAGTGGTTATTAGCACCAGCTAACACGGGTCTCCATTCTGTGGAGATGAGCTATCTGTAGCCAATGGTCTGTGTGGACTGACAGTGCTGTGATCAGTGAGATATACAGTAGAGGGTGGGCGCAATGATGACAACACCTGGACAATGGAACACAATCCAAAATACAACAGATCCTTTTCTGAAGCTAATAATGTTTAACGTCAGCGCTTTGGGGATTCAACTTTATTGCTACTAGTTGTAATCTCTGCTAGTCTATTGTTTTACAAGCAGGAGAAATTGTTCTTGATTTTGTATAATATTTTATTAGGATCTAATGACAAGGCACACTGTAACTGGTTATAGAGGCATTTGGTCGCACCTTTAAGTACAGAGAAGATGGCACACTGGCAGCTTGAAAAAGCTGCATTAACAATGTACACTATTAGTATGTGATGTGATGTGGCATTTTAACTGATTCCTGAACTGTTTTTCTTTCAACAGGGCTGGTCACAGACTATAGGGTAAAATGAATTATTATTAACTTAGTGTCTACAATTTGCAAGAAACCAGTAAATCCCAGTTAATATAAAGCTTGCAGAGGTTAAAGCTACAACCCCTCGCCTCTCTCTTCCTCCTCTGTCCTGCAGCATTGGCAGATTCCACTGGGAAGAAGATTTCGCTCACTAAAGATGTGGTTTGTCTTCCGTATGTACGGGCTTCAAGGCCTGCAGGCTCATATACGCAAGGTAGGAGACCAACTGAATGATCCACTCGGCTCTTTGCCCTTAAATTCCTGGTTTAAAAAAACATTTCTGATTTTAGATTCCTTTTTCAATCCTTACACACATAATCCAACATTTTCACATAGAAATCACCTTCATTGAAAACATACAAAACTCTAGTTATATCTGAACACAGTCCTCCAGATCCAGTAACTAACAAGCATACATTAACGTAGATAGAGTACAGTAAATTC
The DNA here is from genome assembly GCA_008360985.2 of Macquaria ambigua. Classification (NCBI taxonomy): domain Eukaryota; kingdom Metazoa; phylum Chordata; class Actinopteri; order Centrarchiformes; family Percichthyidae; genus Macquaria; species Macquaria ambigua. The sequence continues at coordinate 482,615 of VMKM01000135.1, forward strand.
AATTTATAGGTAGAGTTGATTCATGACTTTTATGTTTATTTATTTATTTATTTCTCTAACCAGCGCTTAATGGTATTGAGTGGTGTTTGTGTGCATGCAATGGTTTTAATGTAGCATTACAAGGTACGTATATTGCAATATACAAAATAAAACATATATCATTTTGTGCTAAATATATGATATTTGTACAGTGTAGAGGAGAATTATTCCACAAAATGTACCTTAGCAGCTGAAAAACCAACCATTTGTTATTAGCAATATCAATGTGCAAATGTGCTGCTGTAGTGTTATTAACTTAATCCAAAGCCTGACTTCCTTGTTGCTTCGTTATAAATGACTAAAAGACTAGCACAATGCTGACAGTGGTGAGCAGTCTGGCTTCTCCTCTTTTTCCTCTCATTCCTACTCAATCACTCCTGAAAAAGAAAAAAAAAAAAACACTTCTGACAATCACATTTGCCTGGTCTTATGGTAAATGCCATCCCCTTCCCTCCCTCCCACGCCTCACCCCACCTAATCCTCCTTACCACTAAAGTCCCTTCAGTCTCTTCATCTCTGCCTCCATCAGCATATCCTGTCAGTCATATATGTCTGGTTTGTATCTTCTTTTTATAGCAACATTTTCCTACATTTCTCCTCCTTTTCCCTCCCCCTTACCCACCCAGGCCCATCCATTTCGCTTTGACGTTTCTTCTCGATGCTTCAACCCTGCGTGGCCGCGTCTCTCCCCCCTCATATTCCTCCTCCTCCCTCCAGTCCGCTCTGTCAATCAAATGAGCCTGTTTTGTGTTTACTTTCCATTTTAAATGAAGCGGCAGATCCCTGCAGCCATAACCCATGACACACTACGCTACTGTACATCCGTCCTCTAGATTAGATAGAACAGTTCGAGCCGGATTTTTCTGGTCCTGCGTAGCTAAATCTTGGAGAGTCAGACAATATGTTCAAATGGAGATACAGCATGTGTGATGTACTGATTTGTGAGTTTCCTCTTTCCTGGTGGAGGAAAACAAATTTAAATTCTTTATAAGCACTAATGAATTGTCCTCCCATGAGAAAAAGTTGTAAAACGAAGCATTTTAATGACAAAGGCATGTAGAATACCTACCTAATATACAGTAATTAACAAAACAGACAACAACGTCTGTTAGGTATATTAGCTTGTAAAAACCTCTGAGTGATGATGAATTACTGGCTGGGAATGAGGAAGCAACGTGGTGGTCAACCAGTTGGTCATTTAGGCCAGGTGTTTGGTTTCATTAGAGAGGTAGTGGAGGTCTATATAATTATGATTAGACGCAGTGATGCATGTTTAGAGTTTCAGCATGCATTCAATGTCTCAGTGGGCTCTCTGATCATAAGTGGATAAATGATGTTGTAGGAAAGTGTTTGATCGTACAGTGCCATTTGAAAATTATTTAAAAGGAGCGCAATGACATTTCCTGAGAGCAGATCTTGATGCACACCATTTCATGGTTACGGAGTCCTGTTTTGAACTTGTTTGAACTAAGCCTCAGAGGCAGTGCTTCCTACCAGGATGTGTACTATCCCTCAACATGCACTTTTAGTCAAATGAGTTTGGTTATCGATAGTGACAGATGGTTACATTTAGTCCATAGTAAGGGGTTACACTCCTGGGTTTTGGTAGAGAGGTAGACTGAACAGAATAGTCCTCTGATCTGTATGGCTGAAAGCACTGTGCCATGTAATGATACAGCACTGCCATCTAGTGAAAATCAGAGAAATTACAGCCTTTAGCAGACTTGTTTTCTTGTAGAGGTCATATGAAAAGGCCAGACAACAGTTTGAAATTGACATTTTACTGTATAAAACACTGTATAAAACTTCTATACTTATTAATTGTGCCCTTTGACTTTTAACTTGCTTGTTAAATTCACTAAGCCATTTCTTTAACCCTCTGAGTGAACATTAGACAATACTGATTAAAACAAGTGGACATAAAGAGCAGTGCAAGTGTACTTTCATCTACATGCAGAGTATATCATTGGGTACATTTTACGAATGGTGCATAAGTCAAAGCACATTATAACCTAGGTCTTCTCTTTACAGCAAGTGGCCCTGGCCAAAGAGTTTGAGAGTCTGGTACGAGCAGACAAGAGGTTTGAGATCTGTGCCGAGGTCATCATGGGACTGGTCTGCTTCAGGCTGAAGGTAACAACATCCAACATTATAGAACTATTACGACTTGATAAATCATTTACGGAATTCCCTTACCCTGTAAAACCCATTTGTTTAAGTTATACTAATAATGTTAAATATAGAGCATCAGAAGGTGACATACACAGAATTTCTATATTGTACTGGTGTGGCCTTTATTACACACATTACCTACCATTCAAATTGCTAAATAGGCATAAAACTCAGCTACAGGTGAGAAATGACAGGTGAGGTTTACATAGTAGTTTGTTTTTGCATGTGATGTGATATATGGGAAAAATGTAACATTGCAATTCTGAGTGCATTAAACATTATAAAATGCAACATGACCAATAGTTTAACCCAGTAACCCAAGTGTCTAGTAGGCAAAACTGATGTCAATCATTTCCTCCTTGCCTCCTCTTCTCAGGGCTCCAATGAGTTGAGCCAGAACTTGCTGAAAAGGATCACCAAGAGCAGAGAGATCCACCTGGTGCCTTGCCAGCTCTCCGGCCGCTTTGTGCTGCGCTTTGCCATCTGCTCACGCACTACTGAGTCACGTCACATCCAACAAGCATGGCGGCACATCACGCAGCTGACCTTTGAGCTTTTGCAGGAGCCAAATCATTGACCAAAAGACAAGAAAAAGAGTTTCATGTTGCAGATGTAAAATGTCATAAAGGGAATGAAAGGGAATGAACAATGATTTCACAGCTTGCTTAGCAGTCAGGTGTGTTTCTGTCTGCAGCCATATTATCAAGTCTAGTAAGCAGTGGTCATTCATTTGCTGATTTTTTGATTTAGCAAATTAATATATGTGAAAATAACTTCAAACACAAACACCCAAATGTGCATGAAAAGAAAGGATGCAGGTTCCAAATATTGCATTTTCTATCTGCAACTTCTCTCTCCATTGACTTAGCTCTTATCTCTCACTCTCAATGATTATTGCTGATTATTTTATTGTCCTCATCCCCCTGCAGTCTTGTCTTTACTCTGTATGTCGCTTCTGTGTCTTCTATGTTTAAAATTTGGTTCAGGGTGATTTTTTTTTAAATTCTGCAATGAATGTATTGCACATTGTGTGTGTGTGAATGAATATTTGTGTCCATGTGTGTCTGCAATTTTCTGTGGGTGCTCATACAGAAACAGCTTTTTTATGTGTATGTTTAGTGATGCGTTTTACGTGGGTTACAAATGAATGGGTTGTAATAGTATGAGAAAGATTGATTTATCACATTACTAGTTTGGCTATATATTGTATGGAGGGCTTCATAGAGTGTGAGGTTAAAGGATTCTAACATTGCTCCTACTAATCAGGTTAAACCCTTTTTATAAGTGCATTAAATTATTTATGACCTAATTAGCAAAAGTAGTTGTGTTTAATATATAATGGGCCTATCATTTTTATTTTTATTCTTATGAATTAAAAGTGTCTTATGCACAGAAAGCCAGTACTTCCCAAAAGTGTAGCACAAGACAATCACTCTTTCACTGTAAGTCAGTTGGACGAGAATGAAATTATGCTACTTTTGGGGTACACAGGAGCAGTATTTGTTTCTTTACTGAGCTTATTCCCAATCATTAGATTTATACAGGGATTTAACATAATCACCCTGTACTGTATGGTATTATGTTTCTGTGTTCAGACAGAAATAAATGATCAAATGAGTGGAGTTAAAAGAATAGGGTTCAAATCTAAATTGTGTAAATGGTGCATACATTCAGTATTCTCTGACTGCACACTGATTTGGTGCCTATAACGTCATTCCAGTTTAGCATTGTGTGTGTTTAAGATCCTTCACATCCCTCCACATTAGTCTCTTATCATATATATTTAACTTTAAGCCTCAAGACTTAAGCCAGATTCTCATGATGAACAAATGTAATAAAAACAAGCCTATAGTCTCCTGCCTGTTGTCCACATCCACAACATATCCTGTCGCTATGGTTTGTCACATTTGTCTGCCAGGAGATATGTAAATCTGTGGTGTGACATCACCAAACCTTGTTGTTAATTCATATGATTGTGTCAAAGTCAGCTGCTGTTACTGATCAAGGTGTTTTCTTTTTGGCTTGGCTATGTGCTGCATGCAATGGTATGGGTTTATTTTAATAAAGTCTACTGTAGTCTGAATGGTGTTTGGATTTTTTTTAAATCCTCATAAAAGGTTTACAATATCTCAGGGTCACTAAGATAATATTTGTGTCTTGCATTAGGGCAGTGCACTAATAAATTGCACTAAGAGCAGAAGGGTGAAGCTGAGGAGCAGTAGTTCCCAAAGTGGGTGCCGCAAGATTTATTATATCATTGTTCATTTATTATGTGTTTCTAATAACGTTTCACCACATTAAAAAAAAGTGATGTCATTAACATTAATTACATTTTATGTTACATTTCCAAACATAACAAAACGATCAGAATCACTGTATTAAAATCTCTGTTTAATATGCAATATAATATAGTTTAAACCAATAAGCATATTTTCAAATGGTGGTCTAAAAAACTTTGGAAACCACTGGGCCATAGTATAAAATAGGTCTGTCTGAACACAACTGTTGCAACTCTCAACACAACAATGGTTCAAACAGAGACCATAACACATTAGACACCACCACAAATCAGCCTTGTCAAACTGTTGGATGCAATCAGAGGTTATGTTTCCCAGTATATTACTGAAAGAGCAGTAAAAAAAGCAGCCTAATATAGTCCTGCTGTCACTCTACTGCAGTGTACTTAATTAAATATGAGAGGCATACACAAACACACACACACACACACTACCAACCAACATGCTGTGCCGCTCAGCCTCCTCTGAGCATCCTAATCCCTGAGGACAAAGGCCAGCGTTCTATAAATACAGATGAGGATTCTGTATTAGAGGTTAATTCTTAGCCCCTGATTACTGTTCAACATTACTGGCCTGCATTCACTTGCTTTTATCAGCTAAATTAAGATTATTCTGCAGGCAATTTATGATACAAGAATAGCTGTAGACAAGCAGAACCTCTCTACAGTAATTTTTGTGATCTGTGAAACATCTACGATCATACAGCTACTTGAGAAAATGCCAAAGAGAAAAGGTCGTATGGTCTGTCTGTTCAGACCAACTTTAAACTAGGAGGATGGGACACATGGGACATAACAATGCTATTACAGTGCAGAGGTCCTAGTTCAACCACTTGCCATAACATAGTGTACTTGACCAGTATAACCTATACGAATAAAATATGTGCTTTACTTCATTTGGGTTATTGAGTGAAATGTCAGTTCTTAAATGCTCACAGAGGGATAGATGCGATGTAGAGAGACTTCTTTTTTTATATATATAATTTTGCAAATATATATATATTTGTAATATATATTTGCAATATTTGTCCTTAGGGGTTTATATATATATATAATCACAAACAAAGAAACAATTGATTTCTTGTTTGCTTATACATATTTTGTTTATTATTCATTATTCAGACTTTTATTATCAGGGTTATCATTATCCTCATTTGTTGTTGAATGTATTCAAGCTTTGTAAGCTTTTAGCTATGAGAAAAAGCTGTTTTTGTACTGGTGTCTATTTGTGTAGCATACTGTAAATGCTACTGCCACACAAATCTCTTTCCAGTACAATTAATGTCTCTAGAGTTGTGGTTGCTTAGTTTGCCCACAAGAGGTCGCCATTACACATGCTGCCACGACAGGAGGTCACATCTTCCATGAACTGCCAGCCACACAGTTGTCATTGGATGACCCACATCCAAAAATATGCTGTTGATACTGACACCAATGGATATACACTAATACGTGACCTGCCCTTTGCATGGCAAATATGTCTTTGGGTCAAATATACTGCTGTATGCTATATAAAGACGCTTAACTATATTTGTGTGTTGAGTGTAGACTTCACTGTCTATAGTAGATTATAGTGCCTTCACCAAGGAAAGCAGCAGAAAGCAGCTAAACTTTCAGTGCTGTGCAACTGCTGAGAAGTACCTTCTTGAACAAAGACAGTCTAACTCAGTTAATTTTTTTTTAGCAATATTTGTCCTTAGGGGTGTAGCACAGTTTTGCTGGCCCTGTACATATGCAGTCTGTTGACCCTTCAGTAGGCTAGCTCTTGAGAATCTGAGAATAAGTCAACATGGTACAGGATTTAGGCTTAACACACTGTAAACCTAAATGAAAGGCAGGTAAACATGACTTCACCACATAGTCACACATTTTATTTGCAGGAACAGTGCCACACTTTATAGTCAGCCTCTGCAGTGAAGGCAGTTACATTTCAGTATATTATATCTATTTTAGCATGCATGTTTCATGAGCTCATCTTATTACATCTGCTAACACCATCAGGCAGTGGTGACCTGCTGCTGTGTGTGTTTGTTGAATCATTGAGTTACCTGACTCCAGCTCTTCTCCAACTATAGTCCATGTTTTTATATCCACAACGGATCACACGAGTATTTGTATGTGAAAGGGGTCGCTCATAGTGTCAAACCCACAGAGAATTATCACCCCACTCTGCAGTTCCCCTCAGTTCTACTAAGCTGTATAGCATCTTTGAGCTCATTGTTTTGGTTTTCACTCTCACCATTCTCATCAGTGTCGTTACTGGCCGCAGCAGCTATATTATCAGTGAAAAATCTCTAAAAACACACTGTACACCTGCCCAGCACCAAACAGCAGATAGGCACAGTTTGCGACTACAGTAGCTGGTAAGCATAGTGGAGTATATCAGTATCTGCTGGATGTGTTAATGAGCTACTGTTTGCTAACAAGTTCACCATATCAGGCGCGAGTCCTGTGGGTAGCCTGAAATCTGATCGGCCACTCCAGGTGCCACCCCATTGTCCTAAACTATGATTAGCTATCTGCCTGGTCAGAGGCGGGACCTTAATTCAAACCAACTGTTTGACCAGGAAACCAACTTTCGTTTATAAAATATTTATAAAGTTTTATAAAAGTGTTTGCAAGCCAACACAAGAACAGGCAAATTAAACTGTTTTAAATGTCCAGAATGGTTGTAATTAACAAATATATCTTGGGCTGTGTTGCAGGTGGGTGCACATACTTCATGCCACCACTGCATTAAGTCAGTGCCCAACTTGGGCCACCCCAGTCAAAAACGTCTGGACACGCCACTGTCCAAAGTTATTGTAGGTTTAATAAATACATTTTGGTTGGTGTCTATGAGAATTAAATGATAACTTAATAAAATAAGGGTGATGTAGAGTAGGGTGTGTCTGACTGAAGATCACAGTGCAGCTACAGTGTAGTCCATAAATATTTGGACAGTCTAATTTTTTGACTTAAGCTTTCTGGATTTCAAAATAAAAAAAATAAAATAAAAATCCTGACACAATCCTATCAGGTGCAGAGAGGTCCCATTGAGCCCAGATGATGCATAAGGCTTTATCAGAGTATTATAGTCCAGTCCAACACATGATGTCAGCTCCACTGTTTACTGCACACTAGGCTAAGTATCCTTCAAACATCTATCGTTTGAGGTTATTGGTTGAATGCTTGCCACAGAGACGTTTTCACTTGGGAGGCATCACGCGGGAAAACATTACAATCTAGCAGCTTTCAGCACATAACTGAATCTGAAGTCACAGAGCTAGACCTCAGAGATCCCGTTACATGGCCAGCATTTAATGCCTCATGTTGAACTGTGCACTGATTGCTGTTAACACTAATACTGACAATTCTATTAGGATAAGTGTTTCCTTTGTGATAATTCAATAGTTGAGTGATCTGTGTGATCACTTCACAGCTTTAGTATGCAAGAGATGTGGGGTTGTGTTACATCTTTCCTGGGGATGTCTCCCTGTAATATCAGTGGTGGAGGAGAATGTTTTCTGTGCTATGTAGAGGCTACGCCATTACCATAAAGATAGTTTTCTACAGTGGCTACCACAGGGAGTTGGCCTTGCTGAGTTGGGCTTGAGGTGGAGGGGTGGGGGTCTGGGCTGAAGCAAAGTGGAGGGGGCTGGGTTTAAAGTGCACCAGCCCACACATTAGAAACCCACACATTAAAGACTTGATGGATCATTTTCTATCATTATGGCACAGCAGGATGCTTCTGTATGTATGACGTATGTTCCATGCATCTGTCTATCTCATTTTCTGATAACACGTTAAGAGCTTAAAAACAGAGATACCGCCATTGGTCAGAAAGGGTACATCTTTATACTTCTAAACTGTGACATGAGGGCCTTTTTATTACCAGTATATTCAATTCAGTAACATTGCACCAGTATATTAATCTTGTTATCATTGCAACACGTTTGATAGTAGCCTCATGATATTGAATTACAGCAAATACACTCCAATGGTATGGCCGCAGATTAGGATCAATTTTCATATGCTGTAAAATAATTCTGATTATGGAATACATCAAACAAATTGCATTGCATTTATATTGTGGTTGACAAGGACAGTGTGTGAGTGAGAAAAGAACTGTACGGTGAAGCGGTTTGGCAAATGTTGAGCACGAGTCAGAAAGAAAGAAGGAGAGCAAACACGAAAAGAGCAAGAAAGAGACGGGAGAACACAGACAGAGCAAACCCCATTATCAACTTCTCTCGGCAGCTTTCCAAATCTCAGCGGACTATCAACAGTCTTAATGTATAGCTGGTAATGCAGTGGAATGCAACTTTCACTTGGGTGCTAGAAGGCTATACACCACAATTCAATCTTTAACAAGAATACTGGCAAGTCTGAAACATTACATGTTTTTTTCAAAATGTTAGTGTTTTCTTAGAGTAAGAAAAATATTACATAATGGTTTGGTAAAAGGATGAAAAAAATTCTTGGTAATTGATTATCTGGCAGCACATTTACTGGTGACAAACAACTGAGCAGCTGCAAGACTTGGATCTTAATAACTGTTCATAAATTTTACTTTTACCATCAGGCCATATGAGAGGTATACAATACATGTATGAGAAATAGCTCATTGAATAACAATACATGCAACTCAGACTTAGCTTCACTGTATGCATGTAATATAATATGGAATTGCTTATATGGATATTACAGCTTTACTGCCAAGATTTTATTTATAGGAGGCTATAAGGAGCAGCAGTGGGCCAGTCCCCATAGCATTTGAACAAAAATGATGTTAATAATTTACAAAAATGAAAATCATTGTTAGTTTTATCAACATAAATACAGTACATTTTCATTGTTACTTTTTAATAGCACAAATAGGGTGAAACATCAGGGAACATATAGGAGCATAGCTGCAAAATGCATAGCACTGAAAAAAACATTACAAAACGATAAAGTTACTGGTATGGTGTATAAGTAGAGACAATATCATATAATGTTGTACGTAAAATATTGTTATGTAATACTTATTTAATAGGTCAAATGATACAGTCAGTTCACAGTTCTATGCAACATAATGCAGGGCTCAAAGTTTGATATACTCACAATATATTCAACAAAGTTGGAATTAAATATCCATAGTTTGGTATTTATTTTATTCTTATAAGGTGCAAAACAATTATTCTCAAGTTTCAATACACTTTTTTTTTTAATTCTCTATTGCACACTGAGTTTGAGATTTCCAGAGTAGGACAAGGTCCTTTTAGTTTAATGTGCACATACAAAAATTAGTGCGAGTCCTAACGAACTCTGCCTCCTAAAAATTCAGTTTATAGTCTACTAAATGGTGTTGCTAAATTTAGTAGGCCTTTATAAAGCTGGACTTTGACACTGGAGACTGACCTTCATGTCCTGCATCCTTGTGTCCTGCATCCTGCGTTTGGTTGAGTTTAGTCAAAAAAAAACACTGGTATTTGGTTATATTTTAAAAAGTGAACATGTCAAATCAGTGTTGGCTATTCTTAATATTCAACAAAGACCATGAACATATGCTTTAGTTGCCATGGGTCAATATTGTAGGGGAAACAAATGAATTAAGTCGACAGTTAACATTTTGCAGACATATTCAGTAAGAACATTTTGCAACTTTTCAGAAAATGTTATTCAAAATGTTTCCTTATTATGATAACATGTTTCTTTTGCTGTTGCAAATTTTGTTTGTATCTAGTGGACGTGCATGAGAACGCAGGCGACACAATACGCAGTCCTGTGGATTGTTTCATGAATTTACATTAAATGATTGGTTGCTGTAACGTGCCAAGAAATGTAGCACTGCGCCAGAAAAATGTGGGGAAGAAGAAGCTGATAACTACTGTTACCCGGCAAACATAGATGTAAACAATGCAGGTTGTAAAATATCCAAAAAATTGGTTTTGCAAATGTTGTATGATGAAGGAAATGCAGTCAAGCATACACACAAAGTGATTGTTTAGCCCCACCTAATTCAGCCTTCAGCCTGATACCTTACATCTGTGCTACATTAGTGTTGCAGGTTTTTTACTTGGAGCAGCAGCAGTACTTACCCATATAAATCATGTCCAAGACAGCAACACTGGAATGGACACACCACGGTATCTAACAGGTTAGTAGGAGTACTACAGCAATATCGTGTGGGATAGGTATCTAATCTGTGTCCAGGAGGCTTAAAACCCATAAAATTAAATAGGAGCTCTCTGCCTTTCTTGTATTTCCTTTCTCTGAGCAAATCTAATTTTCAGCGCCCTGTCTTTCCGGTTCATTCAGACCAGTAGGTTTCAGGTCTCACTTTAGGCAGCTAAAAATATTTTATCTTCATTCAATGAGCACTGAATCAGACATGTAATTCACTTTGACTGGCCCCATCAGTGTCTTCTTTGTAGACACTCCAGATACAAGAAGACCACCCACATGCTGAAATGTTAAGGAACCTGCTGGATTTATAAGTACTGCAGTGACTTAACAGAGTAAAAAAGAGAAGAGAAGAGAAGACAAAAGAAGAGAAGAATCCCTGTCAGCATATCTGGTGTTACTGTAAACACTGTGCAGTACTAGTACTAGTACTAGAATACTATATATTACCCAAAATGAAGAAGAAGAAGAAGAATTACTTCATTAATCCCTTTCGGGAAATTCAATTTTTTCACTCATACATAGGCCTGAAATACAAACATGCACACACACAGGACCATAGACATGCAACTGGGGGAGAGTGATGGTGCTGCCAGGTAGCGGCGCCCCTTGAGCAGTTAGGGGTTCAGTGCCTTGCTCAATTTCTGTTGAGTTGTCTGATTTTCTGTCAGGATCTTGAGCTTGGGTCTCAAGCTTCCTTTGAAGTCAGCCTACTCTTCAGACGGACAGCTTCTCAGCCGACGCCCAGACAGACTTTTTTGTCGCCGGCCTCCTGCTCAGCACCCTGCCCAGGCCTACAGCTGGATCATCAGTTGCTGATTCTTCTTCTTTTTCATGTTCTGGGCCTTCTGTGGCTCCTCTTCTTCTTTTGGAACCCTTTTCTCTGGGATGCCCTTGTTCTGTTTCTGTTGCTTAGCAGGGCTTTTATCGGGCCTTCTCTTTTTAGGGGGCCTGTAAAACCACCTGAATTTGACGTTGACATATGTTTTTCTGTTTTTTTGGACAAGCTGTTTTGGCCATTGATCTGGCTTTTGAAGGCTGATGCATTCTGATGACTCTCCACTCCACTGAAAGCAGTTCTCATGTTTCCAGAAAGTGCTACAAAATCCAAATACAACTGTCTGCGTGCACATACAAATACACACACACATATGCACACACAAATTCACAATTAAAAGTATGCTTTCAGCTCTTTACTGTCTGCCTCTGAAAGCAAAACAAACATACTGGATTACAGCACAATTTTCCATTCGTTCTACAGTACTTTGTTCGACAGATTAATGACTCATAGTTTTCGCTGTGAGAATTTGAGCTTAACATGTTGGAGGTTGCAGGTATCAACAGATCCCTGATTGCTGGTACAGTACTCGATCCTTTGCTTTTCATCACCCATTGTCCTTCGATTCAGGCTTATCATATAAGAGCTGACTTTGTGATAACTCGTGCAGCAGACACTCTGCCACACTGCACTTTATCTTATTGATTACATCAATTAACTTTACCACAGCTCCCCTTCTCTCTTCTCACATTGTTTCATACATACGCACAAGTATCAGTGCTTAATCACTAGACACAGTAAGTAAGCAAGGAACAGACCTGCATCATTCACCGGCTGTGCTTCCTGGGCTGGCTGCTCTAATTCACTGGTGTGGTGGGAGTGGTGAAAACTGGAGTACACATTACTCCTCCCATGTTCCCTCTCTCCCTCACTCTCTGTTTTGTTGGGGTACACCACTCCTGTTCCTCTGGGCCAATCACTCTTCAGATCTCCCCCGCTCACAGCACATTCCCTTACTCTCCCTCTCCCTGCCTTCCTTTGCTGCTTCCTTTCTTCATCTCTTCCTCAGAGCCATCTCACTCCTACTCCCAACTAGGATCTACAAACTAGCTCTTCAAGGTAAGAAACAAACACACTTCTTCTTTCTCACATGCATTTCTTTACCTGTTAACAAAAAAAAGAAAAACTTAATCTAAAAGGGTTAATTGACACAGGTAAATTTGTTTCATTGTGAATTCATTTACTGTGTTGTATGATTCAGTCTGATCTGTCGGTGTGTATGCATATGTTCATGTTCAACCTCATTTTCTTTGCTCCTCACCCTCATGAGGACCAGTCCCTACAAGCAAAGGTAACAACATGTGCAAATATGTATGAGTTATTTGATTCCCAGCTCCACATGGCTGTCCTTGATACCATGGGTGTTGTCAGTGTTGAAGCTCAAATGCAAACTTTAGACTTGCTGATTCCTCTGGTTGACCCATAATGTCATTTAAACTAAAGAACTAGTTCTGTTGCACTGTGTGTTTTGTTTACCTTGTGCACAAATGAAGAGTAAGAGGGGGTCGTGTCTTTCATGGGGGTGGATGACAGAGAGCAGAGTGGTCCAGATCATATTGTTCTTTGTGTGTGCTTTTAGACCAGTTATCTAGTACACTTTTAATGCTGCATCAAGTGAATACGCAACTGCGTGCAGTGCAAAAGTGTATATGAATAATGACACAGGCTAGAAGTTCAGCATCCATAGAAGTGAGGCATTTTCATTAAGGGGCAGAAAATATCTATAATACCATATACAAGAAGACATATTGTTGCTTTGCTCTAATTTTACTTTTATAGAGGCAAAACTACTCATGCAGAAAAAATGTACAGTGTAAGATGTTACAAACCAGGGGATTGTAAGACTTTTGCATGCAGAGTACAGAGTTCAAAATCACAGTAAATAACTTTTAAGTAAAACCAAGTTACCTGTCTCTACTTAGCTCACTTGTTTTTACTGAGTGTTTCCACATTTTGCCAATTTACAGCCGCCAGTGTGTGATGCAGTGCAAAATAGAGCTAAATCTGTACTGTGTAAGGTTTATTCAAGTAAAAAAAACAATACTAGTCAAAACTTATTTGAGAGAAATTACTGATAAAAAACATAACTTACATTAAAGGGAGAAACTGGATCACCCCTGCTTTAGTTGTAGTAAAGCACGCAATGTCCACAAACTTAGTTAGAGAGTTCCGTCCATCCATCCATTAGCTACACCCGCTTATCCTTGAGGGTCGTGTTTCTACATGCTTTTAGAGATGTTTTTTTCCTCAATAGGTGCGAATGATTAGCAAAGTTATAATCATAGTTATTATTTCATACTCTTTAAAACACAGTATATTAGTAATACTGCTGGTTTGGTATTTCTGCTTAAACACGCAGCAACCATTAACTCATAAACTCGCTTTACTGAGTGTGGGAAAAGAACATGTTCTGTTCTTATCTTGGCATGATAGTAGCATACATTTTCATTTTCAGGTTACATAAGTCTAACTAAAAGTAACTGTAAAGAGATGATGTAAGCAACCTCTGATTTCTTAGGTTTCTCATACAATGCTGGCAGAAACTTGAAAAAAAATGACAGTATCCTACTGAGAGATCATGTATCTCTTTCACAAGCAAACATTTAAATGTCCAGATCAATATAGCTATAAAGATGTCACACACATGACAGTGTTAAGCAGACCAACATGCTTGTTGACATGTTCCCAGGTTGTAATCACACCTTGTCTAACTGCTTTGACCTGCTTGTTTCCACTGAAGTTGCTGTGGTAACTAAATGCTGCAATTTCAATGAATAACAAACATTGTCATTGCGGTGTTGTTACAGTCTGTTGTGCTGACAACGGAGAAGTCAAAAGATTTATTGTGGGATTTACACAGTTTAAAAAGAAATTCAGAGAAAAGTAAGAAAAAAGTGAGAGATAGAGAAGGAGACAGAGAATTTGGCTGCAGCTTAATCGACCAACTGTTTGGCAGTCTGATAATGACAGGCTGAGACAGCACTACCTCAGCTGTAGACTGACACAAGGTTGTAATTACAATGTCACAGCCATTGAAGATCACCCATTGGTGGCAAGACAGCATGATATGGCAGCTTCAACAAACATTGCTAAGCTTAGTTGTAGTTTTAAATAAAGATTATCTTCACATACTGTAGATACCAATGATAAAATGCACACAACTAAGGCATAAACAGCATGCAAGGAAAATATAATAAACCAGAAAATTAGACTGAAAGAAATTTAGTGTGTTCTAGGGTGTGTGTGCATGTTAAGAGACAAAGAGCTGCGTTTCAGGTTGTGTGTGACCCGTAATTGCAGCCATATTGTGCTTCTATATGACTACATGGGAAATACATGTGTGATTCTTGCATATGAGAATTTTTTTTTTTGTAAATATCTTCCATCAAACCACACATGGTGGATCTGGCACAAAACACTGTTTTCTGTCATTGAGTTTACATTCGAAACTCAAACAGAGCAGTTTCTGGCACGGCATGTTTAACAAGATCAAACTCTGACTGAAAAAGTCTTCTGAGGTTAGTATTTTTCCATTGCCTGCAGATTGACATAAAGTGTGTTTGTTCTATCTACATGTTCGTGTTAGTACTGAATGCCTGGCTGTTTCCTCATAGCCATTAGGAGGAGTTAAACACAAAACAAAGATGATCTTCAGTGGCAGGTTTCCCTGTTTATTGGGGTTTGTGCAATATTATATATAATTTTATGTTGGAATTTGTAGTTTACCTCTACACCCATACACTCTACGGCCCTTCCTTAAGGCCTGAGTGCATTTAAGCACAACTGCACATGTAGTTCAAGTTTATATAAAGAACACGACCAAAACCTGCTCAATATGTGAGGCTTTCATGAGACAGCAGCAAATTTGCTTGCTGGCTGTTGAAGAACTGCACTGTTCTTAGAGCCTATTTTCTTCTTGCTGACTGGCAAGCCCTCAATAGCTGTTACCCCTTGATCTGGGTAGGAACTGACACCTCCCAAAATTCTCTTAAATCACTCCTCAAATCTTCAGTTCACTTTCCTCAAAGAATTTTAAGCAGAGACAAGCTTGTATTCTCCTTCGCAAATCATAAAAAACGTACAACAAATTCCCATTTCATATCATTGCTTTGAATTTTTGCCTTAAATAGATCAAAGATAATGTTGTGGGATTAAAGTATCTCACTGTGGTTATCATTGTCCATGACAAAAGGTAAGCCTTTTAACTGTAAAAACAATTCAGACAGCCAATTTACAGTGTTTTTCCTTCTGATTTTGTTTCCTTTGGAGTGTTTGTTAAACCTGGTGGTATTGCTTAGTCCATCGATACTTTTTTCCAGCTTAATGTAAATAAAGTGTGCTATTATTGCTCATGATCACTTTTCAAACCTCTCCACGTGTCATCACTTTGAGAGCAAAAATGCTTTTAGTGAGAAACACGCTCCTTTTTTTTTTTTTTTTTTTTTACCCCTTTTCTTGCCAACAGGAAATGGCTTCCAAACGGCAAATTGGCTACAAGTGCTGCATATCAGGAGTGGTGCTTCTCCTCTTGGCCAGTGTTGCTGCCCTTGTTGCTGTTGCCGTCATCCAGGACTCCTGGAGGTCTAAGGAGTACACGTTAGAGGTGAACGCATATATCCAATAGATGCACACATACACATGTAGGCACTTACTATCTGGCTGTAGACCTTCGTCACTTTAACAAAGTAAAAGTATATAACAGTTCTCAAAACACAAAGAGACCTGTATGCAAACACATACTTCAGCTCCCACATACTCTCAGTTGTGAATGTCAAGCCAGACGTTGTCCAGATGTCAGGGTCAGGGGTTTTCAGTCAGCTTGGTGATGAATGGAGGTCCTGGTGGATCACATGTGGGTTTTTTTAAACTGTTGCTAGGTGTCACAGCAGCCTAGTTTAATACAATCTTTATAGTCTTATCTCTTTGTCAGATTAACAACATCAATTAGGGCTTTTAGATATTTTACTAATCAAAGTAAGAAGTGCAATCAGATAGACCAAATGAAAAATGTGACCCTGTTAACATGATATTTTTTCCTTTCTTCTTCTCTTCAGTATGGCATAGTGATAGACTCGGGTTCATCTCGTTCCAATGTGCACCTGTATGAGTGGCCAGGGGAGAAGGAGAATGAAACAGGAGTGGTGGTTGAGAAAATGAACTGCAGAGTTGCTGGTGAGTCATAGTTGAGGGAAGAGCACATTGCAGCTTTTGTATGTAAAAGTTCTACATTTTCTAGAATTAAGTTAAAAAATGTAATGAAGAGAAAAATGAAAGCCAAAGCTTAGTGAGCATTTTGAAATTTGAGACATACTCCATCAGGCTTTATTTAACTGACGAAGTTAAAAATGTTAGAAACACATTAACTCGGGCATTTTACTTTATGTTTTTAGTGCCTGTACTTAAGAATATGATTTTATTTTTGGCCTTGTGCCCACAGGTAATGGTATCTCAGAGATGAAAGTTGATCCAGAGAAAGATGCTGCATCATGGAAAGCATTCAAAAACTGCATGGACAACATCACCAAAGCCATTCCTGCTGAAAAACACAAAACCACACCTCTCTTTCTGGGAGCTACTGCTGGAATGAGACTGCTACAGTAAGAAAATGTCAAAATAAGTTAGATTTAGGGAATTCTCTTGGCATTACTTATGATGTATTGGAGAGTGACAGGAAGGATCAGAGGAATTTAACCCCATTCATGCTCCACATGATTTTCCCCAAAGCCCTCTGAGTCACCAGGAAGCCCCAGCAGTAAAACATGTTTAGAATGCAGGCTGGGGCAAAATTCAAGAGCTCAGATGATATAACAGTGACTTACCAAATATATAATAAAATTCCAAATATGGGGTGTACTCTTCTCACAGTAGTGGGTAGTTCAATGAGATGCTTACTGAGCGTTAAATAATAATGATAATAATAATACATTTATTTATATAGCACTTTTCAAAACAAATGTTAGAAAGTGCTTCACGAGGCAATGAAAGCAAGATAAATGAAGCAAACGTACAAACAATAAAATAACTATTAAAAAATAGCAGTGCACAAAAAAGATCAAGAACAAAATACAGTGGGTAAAACAAGGTGAGTGGATACATACTGTATGTTGATGGTCTAATCTCTACAGGAAGTGTATTTCAGAGCCCAGGCTTGCCTTCATTTCATAGAGTCTAAGTCTAAAGATTCCATATGCAGATGTGAGTTAATTTTTAGTTTAAATCCTAAGGATCCTATTATTGATGTGGGCATTGTAGTACACATTTTGGGAAATGCGCTTATTATGTGCATTTTCTGTCTGAGAGTTAGATGAGAAGATTGCTGCCACTCTCATATCTGTACGGTAAATATGAAACTAGAGCGAGGAGACAATTAGCTTAGCTTAGCATAACGACTAGGAGGAGGGGGAAACAGCTGGCTCTGTCCAAAGGTAAAGTGACTTCCTGGAGGTAACCTCACAGTGACAATACTCCAAGAAGTGACTGTGTTTTGTTTTTTGTATGGATTAAACAAACATAGAGACCTAATGTGTTAATCAGTGAGCTTTAAAGTTGCTGATAGGCTAGGATTTTTGTTACCTTTGAACAGAGCCAGGCTAACTGTTTCCCCTTGCTTTCAGTCTTTATGCTAAGTTAAGGTAACCGTCTCCTGGCTAGCTCTAGCTTCATGTGTAGCTTACAGACATGAAAGTGGTATCAATCTGCTTATCTAACTCTCTGCAAGAAAGCGAAAAAGTGTATTTTCCAAAATATCAAATCTATTCCTTTAATGACACCGGAAACAGGAGTGGTCAGTAGCAATGAAAGATGGAATAGATCTGTAATTGTGTTCCTTTTTCTGTTTTGCTAAGTGAGATGGATGAACAGAGGTCAAATGAAGTCCTGGCAAGTCTCAGTGAATACCTGAGATCTTTGCCATTCAACTTCCAAAATGCTTCCATCATTTCTGGTCAAGAAGAAGGGCTGTATGGGTGGATCACTGTGAACTACCTCATGGGAAACTTCCTAGAGGTAAGACACCGTCATTGTTCTATCTGGTTTTTGTAGGTCAAAGTGTACTTATCCCTTTAAATGTGGAAAAAAAAAAAAAAAATGTTTTTTCACAAACATGGCCATCGGATGATTCATCATATACTAACCCTTTCCATTATATTTGCAGAAAAACCTGTGGAACACCTATGTACGCCCAGAAGGGGCAAAGACTGTAGGGTCCATGGACCTTGGGGGAGCATCAACACAGATCGCCTTTGCAGTCCAGGATGATCTCAGGGGGGCTGACTACATGCATGTAAAACTGTACGGCTACCCCTACAATGTCTACACACACAGTTTCCTCTGCTATGGCAAAAATGAGGCTGAGAAGATGATTCTGGACAAAATAGTCCAGGTACACAACTTTTCTTTTCGTCTTTTGCATGTGTGTTTGTGTGTGTACAGAAGAAATCGTGTCTACCATTGTAGGTCATATCTCCCGGGTACTATAAGGGTGGTGGTTCTTTTCTGAGCTTGCTCCCTGTACAGCATTAGTTTCTATGGTCATGTTTAAGTGCTTGTATGCGTGGTGCACATGGCAGTGGGGAATGTGGGCTTTTTTTGTATACATGTGCAGGTCAAAATCCATTAACGCCGAGTTAAGAATTGATTAGTGAACACTGCTGTCCCTGAGTTGCTAACAGGCAAAGGGAGACCAGACAAGAATGCATTATGTCATTAAGAATATTGATCGGACCGTGAATGTCGTCAAGCTAGCCTGCGAGAAAATGCATTATTTCTGGCAGCTTATAGCTTCATTCTTGAAACTAATAGCAATAGTTAGAGAAATATGCTGTGCTGTGAGAATACATTATGGGTATACATTTGCAGCAGGGTCCTGGTATAAAATGTTAACTTTAAAGTATTTACATCAGGATATGTATGTGAGAATGTGTAATTCAAGTAAATAAGTCATGGTTTATACTGTATATATATAGATGGTGTCTGTAAATGCATAAGTAATACTGTCCAAACTCTTCCCTCTTATCTCATCCTCCCATGTCTCTTCCTGTCCCTCTCTTTCTTATATTTTTTTAATTTCCTCTTAACGTTCCAGGAATCATCTGACCCAGCCTACATTCTTAACCCCTGCTACCCTGAAGGTTTCAACATCACCATGAATGCCTCGGCCATTTATGACACAGCGTGCACACAGAAGCCAAAAAGATACAACCCACATCAAGAGCTCTTCATGGTGGGAAGCGCTGACTCAGACAAGTGCGGGAGCATAGTGAAGTCCATATTTGATTTCAAGACTTGCTCCTCATCCCAGTGTTCCTTCAACGGGGTCGAGCAGCCACCTGTCATTGGAGAGTTTATGGTAACGCAAACATGCAAGTAGAACACATGCAAGAGGAGAGATGAAGATGGAAAAACAACTTACTATATGTTTCTTCTGTTCCTGACAGGCATATGCAGGATTCTTCTTCACTTCTAAGGCGGTGCAAGTGAATGGCAAACAAGATCTCGATCAATTCAACGCCTCAGTTAGAAAATTCTGCCATACACACTGGACAGTGGTAAGGTCTTCCAATTGGTATACAGCTATAGTAATAATAGGAGGAGAAAAGGTGGAACGGGAGGATGGAGAGGATGAGAAGAGAAGAAAGAGAATTCCAGAAAAATAAATGTAGCAACAAAGTGAATGTTGGGATGGGCAAAAATGTCAGAAAGAAAAACAGCAACAAATAAAGAAAGAAGCACACACAAACATAAAAACAGAAATGCTTTTTATACACTAAGTGGTGCGGCTAACACCACCACTTATAGCACAATGGCTTTTACTCATCAAGAAAAGAGCCGAAGAGTGTTTTTTCCTAAGGCTAAATGCCTGATTTGAGATCACTGCCTGAGGTGTGCCAAGCTGTGTGAAAGCATTTTCTTCTCTGTGTGATTTAGTGTTGGTGCTCCCATTAAAACATGATTCAAAACTGCACTTACTTGCAACTTAACTTACTAAATAAAAACTATATGCATTCGACTTAAACATACAGACATTCGGTATAGAAACAGAGTGCAATTAAGTCCCGCCCACACCAGAGGGGAAAACAATTCATCACTCTCCATTGACTTTGCATTGCGTGAAGCTGGGAACACTGTGGGATCCTGACACTCAGTATGTCTATGTGTACAGCAAGCATTTTGTCACTGGTAGCCTAAGTCAAATATCCAAATGTCACTTTTAGGCTAACTATATTGCTGTAAGTTAAGCTACAACATTTTGACAGTATGCAACTTGTGTAGTGGAATGTGGCTAAATCAGAAAGCTATGCAGTATTATGTTTGCAAGTGCCTTAGCTAGCTACACTGACTTAGCTTGAGAAGGGACACTGAGATAGACCGACAATACTGAGTTTGTCAATATATCTTTTCCTCTCTGGTAGACACAGGGTGCTAAAATAATCCTTTAACATGCTTAAATCAAATGTTTTTAGCTAGCTACAGGCACTTTGTTAGCGTTTCAACCCTTGGTTGCATATTGTGGCGACAATTGTTTTCCCTTCAGTGGGCATGGTTTTGTATGATGCGATGCGCTCTGTCTCTATAGGGTTATTGTTTTATAATGATCAGCTTAAGTATATTTCTGCCAAAGGCTACATTCAGTGCCCGATTGTATCTGAAGTTGATATTTCTCTATTGCAGGCTATAGACGTGCCTGTGTAAATACCTTTGCAGCCGTTTTCAAAAAAATGTCTTCTGGATGGATGGAAGTTTTATTTGATCTTATCTGAACTGTAAATTGATATCAGTCTTGATTTTCATCCTTTCATCCATCTTCCTAATCACAGGCTACACTCTGATCTTTGTTTCTCTTCCTTTCAGCTGAGGAAAGAAAAGAAATGGATCTTGGACAGATACCTTAGGACTTACTGTTATGCAGGTCACTATGTCTTGACTTTGCTGGCAGATGGATACAAGTTTGACAAACAGACCTGGGAAAACATTCACTTCGAAAAAGAGGTTGGTTGAACAAAAAACAACATAATTTTCACCATGACACTCCTTGCTCCCACTACTGCCTTCTGCTGTCCTTTACACAGCTATGAGGCCAATACATATCTACTCTATTTATTCTGTGTTCATATATTCTCGCAAAAAATAATGCTCAGATTATATATAAAGGAGTAAATTAAGAATACAACCATCAGAATACATCTATGGCAATTTGATGATAGCTGCTGTGCTTTAGCTGGCAACAGTCCCTGATTCAGACAAAGGTGTTTAACAGTGTTTAACATACACAAGTGGGCCACCCACTGGGGCCCATTAAAGATGGATGGCTGACATACTAATCATCTGCAATCAAGAGGTTGAGGCCAGAGTGAAAGGCAGGCAATGTATCACTCTGGGACGCCCCGAGGGTACGGAGCGTCTTTCACAATGGAACTCCCTCAACAGAAGGGGATTCCAGGTCTCAAGTCTGTCACTTGAGTCATAAAGAAAGACAGCAGCTGTTAAAAAGTTGCGCATTACAGCCGCAGTTTCCAAATTGCATGCGACCCTTTAGATTTGATCACAAGAATGTTCCTCAAAAGCTGGCAATGCTCCCAATTTCCAATCCTACCAACAAGAAAGTTAGTGTGCTGTGTGTGATGTTTAGTGCCTTTGGGGTGTCTGGGAATCTGGCGGTTGGTAGGTCCCTTTAGAGGAAGTTACAAAACAGACTTGGATTCTTTACAGGAATGTTCTTTGGGTGTTATGACTCATCTTTAGCCCTAGAGCTTCATGACAGGGCTGTTTTGATATTCTCAACTTCTCTAGACATGCAGTGATGTATTAGCTGACTGGCAGCATGAACCACTGAAACAACATGGTGTACATCATGCAAATTCACAGTGAGAACATGGGGAATCTCTTCTCTTCTCTTCTCTTTAGATAAAGAAAACCAGCATAGGTTGGAGTTTGGGCTACATGCTGAGTATGTCCAACATGATCCCGTCTGAAGTGAAAGAAACCCCCCCCATGACAAACTCCGTCTTTGCCGGACTTATCTTTCTATTTTCAGCACTAACCATTATAACTGTTGTCTTAGTTTTCATCATCCTCATTCGCACCTGCTACTGAGAGAGCAAGTTACAAAGGGAATGAGCTGCCATTGTAAGCCTTGGGGGCTGCTGTAATCCTGTAAGCAGCTGGAGAGCGCTACAGTAGCATGTGCCAAGGCCCTTGTACTGAAAGTTACTAATGAAAATGTTTTTTTAAATTTTATTTTTCAGCCTGAGCCATTTACTGCCGTCTGTTTCAATTTGAAAAATTGAAGTAAGAGCCTCAAAATGAAAACCTCTCACTGTGTATCCTGATTGTGTGTTTGAGTCTTTGGGCTAGCGTCAGATGTCAAACAGGTTTTATTGAGACAAAAGTATTAAAACACTACTGTTGTACCTCAGGGAAACTCACATAAGTAATGGGATCTTTTTACATCAACTCTTTCCATCTCTACCAAAAGGAAATCTTGTTTTTCAGGTAAAAAGGGGATACATGGGTTACCTGGATAGCGCACAAATGATGAAAGAGCACCCATTGTGTAATCTCGATGTGTAATCTTAAAATGAGCATTCACACTTGCGTGCTCACACACACACGCACATCAGGCAAAAGCATGAGCTATTCACTCACTAATTGATCTTTTTTTCCCCTGTACCATAGTCATTGCACTGAAAGGAAATGCTTTACATACAAAATGATTGCACTTTGCCACGGCTTTATTGTAGTATTTTATATTGTATATATACTCAGAAGTACACAACAATACTCCACATTAACTGAATGAAAACCTCCCTAATAAATAATGTATTGAATGTGTAATGTGCCATTGCTTCATTATGATTTTGCAAACTAAATACATGTTACATTAAGTCATTTTATTAACAGTGTATTTGCAATTAATGAATAGATTTAAATACATTTTGTTTGGGACGGCAGCCAACTGGTCACTGAAAATTATTTAGTTTAATAAGTGTTGTTTTTTCAGATTAAATACATCATATTTATATACTAACCTTGTGTTGTTCCAGCCCTGGGAAGGTTTTCATTCTTTACTTAAAGAACAGAGTATTGTTGGATAAATATTAGATATACATAACTGGTTACACCGGAGGTTGAGGTCTAAAGATGAGTCAGTGGAGTTTAGTTTGAGAGAACTACACCAGAGAATTAAATATAGTGTTGAGGATAAGTCCTGTCAACACTGACAATCCACACAAGTTCAGTTTTCAGTGTAATCTATACTCAGTGTTGTTGACAGTAAGTAATGAAAGATATCTGGTTGTGTCACTCAAAGGCTACATCATTTATGAGGGATTTATTTCAATCAGAGAAACTAGTTTACACAAGCATTGATGACAGCGTGTTCATTAGACATATTTTGGTATTGACTCCATTCAGTCAGCAACAGAACCCCTTTACCAACCATTACCAACACCAAGTCTAGATGGAAAATGCATGGCTGAGAGGGAGCAACGAATCTGACTGACTGTCTGAGCTTTGTGTGAAACACAATTGATGAGTACATCCAAAACATTTAATTGGTAGGTGACTGGCAAGTATTAGCAAATAAAAATGTCCTATTATTGTACTGCCCATTTTATGGTATTGTTAAAAGAGTGAGTTTTCTCAAGATGAATTACAAAACATTTCATTCTATAGCAAAAGAAAGTGATTTCTTCACAGCGATATTCATCATTTCTGACTGAAAACAGCATGAATAAAAATGCGTGTGTGCATTTGTGTCTTTTGACATTCTGTATACATGGTACTCTACTTTGGTAGCTTTTTCAGTAATATTGTTGTCTTTGCACTGGAGAGAATTATGCATGATTCTCATGTAATGCACTGACTGTATTAGTCCTGTTTTGATAATAATTCTCTCTGTTCAGTATATAATAAACATATCTACTAACTGTACCTTTTGTGGCTGTTTTATGAGACTTAGGCTACCGTGTTGCATCATAAAATAACTCTCTGATGAAATTACCTGAGCTCAGCATGTTATTTAGTTTAATACCTTCTTCAAATCTAATGTCTTAATTAACAGAGGAGATATTAAAGTACAACTAAGCCTGTTTAAATCTAAATGCCTCTGTTTCATCTGCATCAACTGAACAAGTGTAAAATCCCTGGTGACTTGTTAAAATCACACACACACACACAGGCACAAACACACGCAGCTCTTCCTCCGCTAACCTTTTATCCCCTATCTCATACTGTGTACTACAGTGCACTCTAGTGGTACTGCGTTGTACCCGCAGAATACGCAAGATGAGTATTGACTGTTTGAAACATTTTTTTTTTATTGAAAGATTTGTCTAAAAAGAAAACAAAAAGAAAGGAGACATTTGAAACTACAGCAATATCCACTGGTTCTACAGACACTCTCAGAATCACAATTGGACATGGAATTAGACATGGGAGGCATGTGACCAAGCAAATAAAAAAATAGCATCATCAAAGTTATTTCTGTTGCATCTTCTTTTACACACCTGTACAAAAAAGATCTCATAAATATTACTTTTGTTCTCGCTTTCTCTACTTTCTCTCTTCTTTTAATAATTTATTTTCCCATAGAGGTTTGTATCTGCTTGATTTTGGTTGAACCATGCTTTTTCTCTGTGTCTATCCGTTCCTCCGTCTCCATTAGATTTCTTTCATTGGTGGAGGGTCAGGTAGGTGGGGCTTCAAGGTCGTGACCTCAGAGCCAGCGTCAGCCAGTTAAAGTCCATACAGTGTTTTATTTGTTGTTTTTTGTTCTCAGCTGATGCCCTCTTACTCAGTACAAATAATGCAGATTCTTATTTCCAGATTTGACCTATCTAAGAAGAGAATAACATTCTCATATTTGCTGTGTTTTTCGAGGGCTGCCACCAGGAACATGTGAATTCTTTCACTTGAAAGGAGGCACAAGACTTGTAGGATGCCTTTTACGCACACGTGGATAACAATTGACTTTTTATATCTTGGCTTAAAATGCTCAATTACTGTCATTCTGAGGGTATACCTCTTCCAC
Organism: Macquaria ambigua; assembly: GCA_008360985.2. NCBI lineage: Eukaryota > Metazoa > Chordata > Actinopteri > Centrarchiformes > Percichthyidae > Macquaria > Macquaria ambigua. Next base: position 508,136 of record VMKM01000135.1, read on the forward strand.
ACCCACCCAACACAAGACAACCTAAATCCCCATTAATGAAAAGTGTTTAGCAGCTCACACATCATAATCAATTCTCAAAAAAGACATACAAAAAAAAAAAGGCAACACAAAAAGAAAAAGGAAAACAAAATATCGCTCCTTGTCCGTTTAGAATATACATAAGCTGAAAGGATTTTGTTCAACAGAAATGCCCTTTCCTCTAACAGAGATCAGCGCCCTGCTCACATTTTAAATGGCTTGTGTTTGGCAAGACAGTGGCGTAAAACAGTATGTTGTATGGACTGACACTATGCATTTCAAAATGATTAAACCTAGAGCATTTTGGCTAGCCGTCATAATGAGTTACAGCATCTCAGTGTCGGCAGTTAGGATTCGAGATTGGTAATGCAGCCTGAAGAGGGTGTTGTTGGGTGCATACACAAGTTTAAAAAGTACACACCAATATTCCGCAGGATATAAAGCATTTCTAGCCTTTTCACCACTAAAACATAATAGACCAACTTATTCCCAATAATATACCTACCTCCTCCACTTTCTCCACACCGCAGGGTGTCTGGTTTCTCGACAGATGTTACAGAGCCACTTTAGATCATTACCGTGATCATTGGACAAACAAAACATCCCAGAGCACACTCTTCTGGTTGAGGCAGTTGTGTTTAAGACCTACTGCATGTTCTCAGTCACTGATAAAATCATCTCACACACCAACAGCATGACAAGCAAGAAAAATCTCAGTTTCAGAGGTGTAAAAATAAAGAAAAAGCAACATAAGGAAGATCTCTTCACTACCTAGTTTCTTCATCTTTGGTATAAAATATGCCACCTGTAGGCTGCTTTTTGTTCAACAGATAAGAAAGACTCAAGAAACTGTCAACAGTTTTACTAAAACTATTGCTTTTTGCACATTTAAAAATCCTAGCTTTTTTCTGCTTTTTGTCAAAGTCAGAAGTGTTCCTTTTTTTTTTTTTTACTTTTCTTTTTGCAGTGAGACAAGCAAAGCAGGCAAAGCAAAAACGTAAAGAGGTAAAAAGACTGCAATCAAAAACCCAAAAAATACAAATGTGATGGAGAAAAAGAACCTTTATCCCATGATTAAACTTAACTGCATTTTCCAGGAAGCAGTGGGTTGACCCTTCCAACAAGTCGCATTAAAGAAGATTTTTTTTTTTCCTACCAACCAACATCAGCGGCACTGCACCACATAATTTAAAATCATCTTCATACAAATAAAACCTTATTTTTTTAATCCTGTACAGATAGCTTTGTAGATTTCATCTCTGAGGCTCTCGGAAATCTCCAAGAACCTCTCAAATCATTCAACCACTCAGTCTTTTTTTTTTTTTTATAATTCAACACTATGGAAACTTTTTTTCCAAAGTTTGAGAAAATTAAGGCAATAAAGATTTACGAAAACATTGATATTCTAGAAAACTACTCAAATAATAAAAAGAATGAAAATAATGTAGCTTAATATGAAAGGAAGACAATCAGTTTTTTTTTCTAGACTTTGCTTCCTTCCTTTTTTTAATAAAAAAAGTCTGAAAATCTACCTGCACATTCAAATGTTCTTTTTTTTTTTTTCTGTACAGCTTGATGGTTGAGTTCAGTCTGTCTTCTCTTTTTCCTTTGGAGGCAAAGTCCAGTCTCACAGTGAGAAATGATAAACTCAAAGTTGCAGACTGCATTTGATTTCATTGTCCTCAAGTTCAGCAAACCACCATTTCTTTTTTTCCACTGTCTTTTTTCACTTTCTTGGTTCAACCAGGTAAGAAATATAATTGATTTTTTTTCTTCATTTTGTCATTTATTTGGTGCCTGTGCACAGTGGAAGCATTCTCCCCTCAATGTTGCCCATGTAACCTCTTTTTTTTGTCCCCGTTTCATTTTGATTCTCTCTGTGTCTCCAGCGCCTCAGTGCAGTCCTTCTAAAGGCAATGCAGCAATGATTCCTACCAATCTCGTTATCTAAAGGAGACAGAAAAACAAGTCAGTGAAAAAAAGGGTAACTGAGGAAACTGTGGACAAAGATGCTGTTTGTAAAGCAGGAACAACATTCTTTGTCCAACCGCTGTGTGTAAAGGAAACCACCAGCAGGTTATCTAGGAGGAAGAAAGACAAGACGAATGTTATACAAGCAAATGTTGACTTGATTCTGTGACCAAAACCACACAGCAACTGGCTTAACATTTTGTCTGTACAACAGCTACACACTGTAGTCTTTGGTAGCTAATTATATATACACACTATTCACCATGTTTTATTTAACTTGCAAATCACAACCTTAGCAAACACTGTTGTAGTACACTTCAAGATTGTAAGTAGAGGACAGATGAATGCGTGCATCCAACAATGTTATTTTCAAACATGATGTCCCCCTCTCTGGCCCGTCTTTTCCATGCACAAACGCTAAATGAAACACCTTTAAAAGACTCGTTCGACATTTTGGGAAATATGCTTAATATGCTCGGCTTTCTTGCCGATGAGAAGTTCGATACCACTCTCGTGTCTGTACAGTAAATATGACGCTGCTGCCAGCAGCCTGGCTAAGGTTAGCTTAGCTTAGCATAAAGACTGAAAGCAAAAGAAAACACCTAGCTTGGCTCTGTCAAAAGGTAACAAAATCTGCCAACGAACACCTCTAAATCTCACTGATTAACACAATATATTTTGTTTGTTAAATCTGTAAAAAAAAAAGTGTAAAAATGACATTATACCTATCAGACATTGTAATGATTTCTAAGGCAGTGTACTGTTTAAAAACAATATAATCTTTGTGGGGTTTATCATTGATGATAAATGATATGAAGTCTATAGTTTCTGAATGTGGAGTCACCAATTTTTGATTAGCATTTCCTTAATACGATTGGTTCCCTTCATTAATCTCTCAATATTTCTGAAGGCGAACTCTTTGGTGTTCTTTATCGATGTGTTTTTAAGAACAGTATTTCACAGTTGTACTAAAATTAGGTTTTTGAATGCAGAAAAATGAATGTCGAATGTCAAATTCCCTATGTCAAGATCAAATAAAGCATGTACAGCTAACACCATTTGATTCCTATCACAGTTTGATTTTTTTTATTACTCAGCAGCTAGAATCCATTCTGTTGAATAATGCATTCACCCCTTAACACTCAGTAAGGACTCCAAAACTGGAACAACATAACTCTGTACAAGTTGCGCAGAAAGTTTGCGTTACAAAGACAGACGTCTATTTACAACACTCACTTAGACTGCTGGTAAGAGTAGGCTGTGGCATGATCTCCTGTATTCTCCACTGATAAAGGCTGCTGCCCGCTGACGTCCTGCGAGGAAGGGGCGGCTGTCTGTGGTGATTGGTCTGTCACCACGCCCTTACACCAGAAACACAGTTACAGAAAGAAGTCAGATGTGAAATTATCTCATACTGATTTCAACCTTTCAACCTCAGACACGTGAGGTGAATAAAGGACTCTTTGTTCCACAAAGCACTGAAAAAAAGTTCACAGAGAACATCCAAGAAGTTGACAAAAATTAACTTCTTCTGGAAGACTTTAATTTCTGTTGCTCATTTTAAGAATCCGATAATAGTTCCTCTGGTCTTTGGGAATTTAGTAAAATGAGTTGCAATGTCTCACCCTGAATCACACAGAACCACAACCTGATTCTGATATTATCTAGGTTTACAACCTGAAGTTCCCTCAGTGGTAATACATAGTGACTGACAGTGAGGTCTCACAGAATATCTACCAATTTTTTGGTCTTCATTTCATGACAGCATGGCCATTATAAACTACAGCTTCATTTATTAGCATCTAATTTATCTGAGAGGCACAATATGAGAGAATTCTAAATTATAGAGTATATAATCCTCAATATTCAAGTCAGCCCTGTAAAGCCATATATGGGCTGCTGTATGAAGTTGGTATAAGGAGTAACCAGAAGTCAATAATCAACTTCTTTTTGTCCATACTTCCACTGTGATGGCAGAGGCAGGCACTGCAGTGTACTGGGGAAGGTAGGTTCCTTGCATAGGAGCAGCGGCTGCAGCAGGCATGTACTGCAGAAGAGAGAAGGAGGGGCACAGACAGTATTATAATACAGGCACAAACAAAAGATAACTCTTGAAACTCTGAATTAAAGCGCTGTCTGACATTCCCGCTGAGACATGTGGTTTTATGACATTTCACAATACATTACATAACAGTTTGGCTTGGTCCCAGGGTCATTGCACATTTCAGACGTGGGCAATTTCCATGCATGTTTATGTGGTTTCTGCTGTGAGATCATTTCAATTACAGCTGATCATGGAAATCTCTACTGACTAATTATATAAAATGTATTACAACTCAAAAGATAAACACACACACACACGCATGCAGAGCAAGATGGTTTGGAGGAGGTAAAAGCTGAGACTCACGGTGCCTGTGGTGCCCAGAGACAGGTGGTTCATCTGCTGGGTGAGAGGAGCCATCACACTGGAGGGGTGAAGAGACAAACTGGGCTCTATGGACGCGGCTGGGGTGATCACAGCACCCTGAGGCAGGAAGGAAGGACACATGACCGGTCAGGTTGTAGACATTGTTGAACACAGTGAACAAACTGTCATATCCAGTCATTAAGCATTATATGACAAGCAACCAATGGGATCAATGAAACTAAAAAGACTGTTTATGAAGTACAGCTAATCTAAAAAATTTTAAACCGATCACAGGAGGTGGTATATGAAGGGATGGCAGAGGAGAGAAGACAAAAGTGGGAGAAATGTGGAGATGAGAGGCTAGGAAGGAGAGAAAAAAGAATTAGAGAGTGTGAGAGGCAATGATCTTAAGCTAAAAACTAAACTAAGCTACAGTAAGTAAAGCTAGATTAGTGGGTAAAGAGTGATCTGAAGGGGATGGAGTTGTTAAAGGGATAGGTTTGAGAAATATCCTTATTATTTGCTTTCTTTAAGTTAGAGGAGAATATTGATACCACTCTCTTGTGTGAACGCTAAATATGAAGTTAACAGCAAGGAGACTGTTAGCTTAGCTTATCTGAAAGACTGGAGGAAAGGGAAACAGCTAGTCTTTCTCTCTTTAAAGGTAAAAAAAGATCCACTTACAAGCACTACTAAACCTTACTAGTACATTATCTCTTTTGTTTAATTTGTACAAAAACTGAAGTGTAAGAATGAGAACTTGTGGTTTTATTGAGGAGATAAACAAACGAGATATAACATGTTCATTTGTGAGCTTTAGATGTGCTGGGAGGCAGATTTCTTTTATATTTGGACAGAGCCAGGCTAGCTGTGCCCCCCTGCTTCCAGTCTTTATGCTTAACTAAGCTAACCGTCTCATGGCTATAGCTTCATATTCACTGTAACAGACAGACATGAGAAGGATTTTAATCTTCTTATCAAACTTTCAGCAAGGAAGTAAATACGCGTATTTCCATATGTCACTCGATGTGTTTACTGCAGTGGGAAAAAAGGATGTTTTGTATGCTATACAGCTAAATAAGACCTTTTTAAGACATGCAGCTAGTAAAAAAATACATTACTAGTAGAGAGACTTCCAATCCAGTTAAGTTTGATGACTGCAAATGGTTTGACTTTGTACCTGGCAATGCAGCCAGTCAGCCGGCTTGCCAGGCAGGCTTGACAGAACATGCTTCTGAATGGAGCAGAAAAGGCTTTTACTGTAAATCTCTTCAATGTGAAGGGCTTTGATGCCTCCTAACACCTTGATGCGCTGAGCTCTACTTTTCCAGCACAGCTCTGCTACAGACTCAACAGCTCTGTATAGATTTAATAGGAGACTCCTCACACTGTGCGCTTAGCTGCCTGGCAACATCCCTGCAGAGGTAAACACTGTTCATTTGTGATAGCTGTTTAACTACACTTCCCATGAGCACAGACAGCATCGGTGGATATGTGTCAGTATCGCTCCAGAGAGTAGTCAGCACTTCTGTAGCTGCATGTTGAGACAGGATGTTAGAAGAACACAGGTATTAAATTTAGGTATTTTAGGCACCATCCCAGCTGTATGGCAGTCGTCTTAACAGCTGTAGGGTTTCAAAGGGAGGCTCGCAACAACACAAGCACACATAGGTAAACACACACACAGTAATGAAAGTTCTAGCTGTGTGAAGCGTTCCTCTCGAAGGCACATACAGTCTGTCAGAGTTGTTCACAGTTGTGAATCCGTAAGTGAAGATCCTTATGTCTGCAAGCTTCACAGGGAGGCACACACACACACACACACACACACACACACACACACACACACACACAGTGCAGACAGGGATTGTCAGAGCTGTTAACAGTGGTGAATGCTCTTCCTGACTGCTGTCTTCATAGGGAGATCTGTTTGAAGAACATAGCCGCCCGGCTATCAGAAATGCTCTGTCAACACTATCCTCAACATCACAAGTGAATGAGTGGCACTGTTTCTACACACACACACACACACACACACACACACACACACACACACACACACACAATATATACACACACAGAAGCATCCACACACAGATGCATCAACAGATCCACCCACAAACCCGCACAAAGCCTTGGCTCCGGCAGGTAGATTTAGCAGCCAGAATCCAGCTAATACCCAAGCTTTTCATCCATCTATATAATACGTTCTCTCGTTTAATGATTTCTCATCCTCCCTCGCTCTTTCTCTCACTTCATCCAATCTCACAACAGGCTTCTATGCAGAGAGTAAGCTGCATAAAGCAAAAGGAAACCCACAATGACTAATTGTCTGCTCTGATTTATAGTTGTACAAGTGTTAAACTTGCTACCTCTGTGTGTGTCTGCATGCGAACACTATGCATCAACCGGTGTGTGATGAGTGTGTAATTGTATGTGGTAGACTGTGTGTATGTGTTAATGTTTTCATGTATCAGGCATTTTTTTCCTGGGGTAAGCAATAAATGAGTGCGCAAGACAGACAGTTATCTTTTCCCCCCCGAGGACAGGAGAGAGAAAAATACAAGATCTGCTTCAACTTTGAACTCGCTCTTTCTCTTCCTCTCCTCCTCTTCTTTTGCTGTCATTTTTCCAGAGAGAGAAGTGAAGCTGACTAGCAGAATGCTGCAGGCACCGTGGCAGCATCAAATACACAGTATTAGTGATAATGACACACGTTTATCGAGAAAACCACTAACTGCTGCTGGTGTGTGTGAGCATGCAAAGTATGTGAACTGGCATTATTTGTTCTCTCTCAGGTGGTGTGGTCTGAAAAGCAGATGTTTGTATTAGTCTACAAAATGATTTTCCATACTGAACCTACACCCTCATTTGTTCTAAAGCACACAAGCTTTTACGGGACTACATAAAGCAAAAAGACTGGGTCGTCATTGCTGGGTCGTAAGCTCTAAACATGCACCCAAAAAAAAAGGAATCAAACAAGTATTGTGCACTCTTTGGAGGCTCAGATTTGTACTGATCTGTGCTTTCCTCTGACACATTCTTCACCCCCTTTGTCTCCTCAAATGAGTTTAACATAGCAATTTAACTCAGGAAGATCTGAAATCCCAATCCTTTGGATGTCTCATTACAGTTCTCCCCAATAAGCCGCCTTCCTTGTCTTTCTTGCTATGCATGGTTAGGGTAATGCATTCATTTCCTGTAGGGGGATTTGTGAGTAATTATGCACAAAGACATCCTCTCACTAATTAGGATGTAAAGACAGGGAGTTCAAGTAATCTGGGCATTCCACCAAGGCTCGGAAACACACAGTCCTTAAGGCACTCCACTGTATGTATAGGTGTGCTTGTGTGTCTGTGTGTATGTCTGAATTAATTTGAGAGAGTGCATACTCATGCTTGTGTCTGTGTGCGTAAATATAGTTGTGTGAGTGCATGTATGTGCACCTTCTTTAATTAGAGTCATTAACTTCTGTAGGAACAGTGTGTCTACAGTGTGTACCTGTGAAACTATGTGCCTTTGTCAGTGATACACATAACAACCTCTCAATTTTAGTACCACAAACATGTAAAAATCTCTAACTGTATGATGGACTGCATCGTGTGCATCAACCTAAATGTGTCAATGAGCGCACAGCACACCATTAATCGAAGTTACCAGTCATTAACTGTGGTTCAGCAGTGAGGAAGCCTCTGCTACCATAGGAACAGAGTTAAGCCGCTGTGTCTCTCTCAGTCTCCCTCCCTGACGCAGCTTTAATTTGCCAAGCTCTTCTGTATCCGGGAAATACAATGACTAGCCTTCGCTTTTGTTGTCTAACAGGGATTTTGACTATGCAGAGACAAGGCTGGGGAACAGGCGCGCACAGCCCAGACATGCTTTTGCAGCAGTTGTTTTCTTTTCTTTGTTCTCGATTTATTCTTTGTAATCCCGTCTTTCCTCTCCTTTCCCTGCGCCTGCCTCTTTCCCCTGTCCTCTCTTTGTCAAATACACACAGTTCTCTTATTTATTTATTTATTTTCTCTTTCTCCAATCCCTAATTCTCTCTTCTCCTCTATCTCTCTCTGTCTTCTCCCAAGTCATATCAAGCGGCCTGCCAAATAATTAGATGGGACATTTGTTTGAAAACACATTTACAGAAGGATATCAGGATATTATCCTCTCTCACAGACATAATTTTAATCAGACATGACAAGAGAATGTTTTTAGGAGTTGGCAGATAGACACAAAGAGGAAGACAGATAGGAAGAGAGAACTACAGAGAGGGGAAGCAACAGAATTTGGAATTAGTTGTGTTGTGACAGTATTTGCTGGAATCCCTCAGTGTGTGGCTGATATACCATATCTGTGCTGCCTCTATTTTCCATCCCCTACAGCTGACAATTTCAATGGAGCATAACTAAATTTTGCAGGTATAAAATAGTCTGCAGATGTTGGCAAGAAACCAGCTCATTAACACATGCGGTTAGATAAAAATCTGGATGATAAAATCTGTCTTGGCTATTGTAAGAGAAGCCAACTTTATTTTTTCTAGAAATATATCTATGGGGCTGGAGCCTGCTATGCTGTTAATCTTAATCCTCCATGACAAAAAAATAAATAAAAAAAGATCTGGAGGACACAGTGTCATCATGGCTGTCCAGATAATGTGGCATGTCTGAAGGCTTTTGCCAGCCATGATCACTGACATTCTCATTGGTTTGTGCACTTGTCTTATAATTGACTTCTTCACTTCCTGACTGCTAAAAATGTTCCCTATAAAAATAATTAAAAATATTTTTTTACAGTGACATCATTACTTTACTCTTCATGAACATTTTTTTTCAGAACAGGTGTGCAATTAAAAATAAAAATGAAATGCATGCTTTACAGAGTAGTTTAAAAAACATTTCAGAGTTAGTATAAAATTACAAATGTACACTGTACACAAGCAGAACCAGTCGAACTGTGAACTTCTGATAAATACATGTATAAGAGTTGATTAAGGTTTGTTTTCATCTGAAGCACTGTCAAGGTTATTGTATGGCTCCAACACAAATCTATTCTATCATATTCTTAGCCATTAAACCTGCTGTACTGAGAAATAATCATTCAGTGAATGAGGCTGAATTGCTGAGGTCGCTCACCTGCCAGACATGGCAACAATGTACCTCACTTCTTTCAACAATTAAAGACAGGACTCTGTCTGGATGCAGGAGTAGAGATTTTATACTGTATGTTAGGGTAGTTACTGTATGTCCGACAGACAGGATGGCAGCTGAGGCTTTACACTGAGCTCAGAGCAAAGCCTGTGGAGGCTCAAAGTTCAGTCTCCTGTTACTGTAGCTGTATACAGTCCCCAGCTAAAAGCAAAGGAAAACCTTGAAGTTTGTGTCAAGGTTGTGCTTGTGTGTGCGAGACTATAAGAGAGGAAGGAAGAGAATCTGTAGGTGAATGTAGATTTACACTGTATATTGACGGTACACCTACACTTACAGTCTATATGTGACTATAAATATATGTGTGAGTGTGTTTTAATACCTTTTTGTGTTTCAGTCAAAGTTGTGTGTATGAGAGTGTGTGTGTTTCTGCTTGGACAGACAGTCTAAATCCTTCAGGTCACATGCTGAGGTCTCCAGCCAGACACAAAGCATAGATATATTACTGTAGTGTATTATACTATATCTTGTTGTGCCTGTATATGTTTTTGCATTGACATTTTTTACATATGTATTACATGTATCACCGTACAAATATGATCAGTAGGTACATTGACTTTAATATCAGTATGATGTTTACCACTACATTGTGCAAGTCAGTTTTCTACCTGCAGTTCCATTTTAAACCAGCAGGGAGCAACCTTTTATTATGGATTTCAGACATTGCTTGGCAGGGCTCTACGAGCTGCTTTAAGGTTATTCACAGGCTGATTCAGCAGGGTAGTTTTTTTTTCCTGGTCTGACCTGGGTTTGTCTCTCATATGCTACAAATGTTGGAAACTGTGTGTCATTTTTCTCTTATTACTTTGTTTATTGCATCCATAATTTGTACTGAAATGTGAAATATGAAGAAAAAAAAATCCAGAGACATTAAATACTGTTACAAAGCAATTATAATGAGCACTATAGCACAAACAAGACCTATGGTTTCTAAGATGCACGACTACTTTTTGTTTCTTAAACCCTGTGGCAGCCAATTTGACAGACATCCACATTACTTATCAAGCTTTTTCAAATGAGCATTACTGCAAAGAATCTTGCATGTTTTGAGATTATCAGACTAAGATGCAGTAAGTACTGAGACATGCTTACACACACAGAGATGACAGGCAGGAATGTATTGTAAAAAAGGAGGCAGTGAGAAGTGTTGGAACATTGAGAAAATGACTCCACTGGGAAAAGATAACATAAAAAACAAAGGAGAGGCTGGTTCAAAAACTTACAGCAGGTTGCATAACATACTGTTGATGTGGCATCCAAGATGTACTCTGGACCTGTGGAGAATAAAGTAGGAGAGAAGAGGCGAAGAGAGAGGAGATGTAGCAAAGGCAGAGGTGACGACAATAAAATCAGAGATGACGAAGTAGAAGTAGAAAGAAGAGAGATGGAGAGTAGGAGGAAAGGAAGGACAAGGAAAGTAAAGTAATTAAAGACAGAGGGGATGGGCATGAGTAGGAGGATGCAGAAGGGAGGTCAGGAAGAGATGAGAGGAAAGGGAAGATCAAAAAGAAGATTGTTATAAGTGGATAAAGAATTAAAGAAGAGAGAACATAAAGAAGGACAATTGGAAGACAGAACGACAGGAAGGGAGCGAAAATGAAAAAAACAAAGAGGAGAATAGAGAAAATGAATCATTAGCTCAAGTCTTTACAAGCCCATTTCAGAGCCTCAGTCCCTGCGGCAGTGTCTCTTAAAGAATATTACGGCTGCAACCGAGGGTCCACTATACAGTATGTTATGTTGTAATTATAAGAGGATATGAAGACCACAGAGAGCAATAGAGTCTAATAATCACTGCTTCACAGTGGAGGTTTCATCATCAAAGCCTGTCTTGGCCACAAATCACCACTTTCATCTCCTACTGCTACCCACTGCCCAACCCTAACATGATGGGAACAAATCCCTGAAGGCCCCTTTGTCACATGTAGGGTATGCACGTATATAGTAATTATATGAGTGCATGTGTATGTTCGCTTACCTGTGTCTGCCTATTGGGATTTGTGCAAGGCGGGTTAATTTCTTCTCGAGTTTTCCTCAAAAAGCAGGATGTGGCTGTGTCTCTGTGTGTAATTCTGCACTGCTGAAGGTGTGTCTTTGCATCTGTCTTTCTCATTTACAGCAGCGTTTCGTGCTAGAGAAAACCTGTGGGGGAGGACTGGTGTTTGTTTTAAAGTCTGTGTGTTTGACAAACTGAGGATCAAGTACTGAGTCAGTCTCTCAAAGAACCACAGCTACATTGCCAAACCAGCTTTGACATGAATTGGTATGGTTTGCGTGTGTGGAAGAGAGAGGATGCGACACATGGGAACAGAGAGAGAGACAAAAGGAGGATTTGTGCCTAAGAATGAAAGATCGATGGGAGGAGTGCTGCAATATAGGCCTGTGTTTTATCATTGCTAGACTAAGAATTGTCTTGAATGGAGAGAGCTGATAACTCAATTTCTGAGTTACAGTCTTTCCTGAGAAAAGGCAAGCTCTACTTGCTTGACCTGTATGTCCAGGGACTTCACAAAGGACAGCAGTGAATAAAGTGGTCAAATCTACAATTTTTTAAATTCATTTTGAAACCAGAGACCAGAAGTGTTGTAGAAAATATTAATCACATATTTCAAAAGCCCTTGTCCCACGTAAGTGGTTAACTTCACTCCATATTTTTCTTTCTGCCAGCAAATCCCACAAAAAAAAAAAGAAAAAAAAAGAAAAAACAACAACAAGACTTCCCCTGTGTGTTGCACTCTTAAACAGCTGGGCACTTAAACAGGAGGAAATAAAGCATTTGTTGGGGACTATTTTCAGCTGCGGATTAAAACACATTTGGTGAGCAGGATGGTGTATGTGAGATTGACTTTAGTGGCTACAACAAGTCAACTGTTTACAAAACAGTTTACTAAAGTACCCTGATGGAACATGATGAAACCATCCTTTCAGCTATAAAGTTATTAACCTCAACACACAACCTCTATCCTTTATTTAACGGCCAATTTTCCAATTGGCTGTTTAAGATGCCCCTATCAGTATATGGAACCCTAACAGGCCCTCAAAGCTTGGTCTAACCCAGCAAACTTCGGAGAGGGTCCACCCACCTGATATGTTGAGACAGGAGAGGCAGCGATGAAGGGTGTGATCGACGTCTGTGCAATCATCCGATTGGTGGAGATGCTGTATGGCGAAGAGTAGAACCTATGGAGGCAAACAAGAAAAGGTTTCATTTTTACATCATCAATATCACCAAACTTAGAAGTAGTTTAAAACTGAACCAAGAGCACGTTAAAAGACAGTACAATGTTGACAAAAATGTAACATCAGTGTAGAGGCTTCTTAGCTCTCAGGATGTAGCCACACACAAAGGTGAAAATGAGCCTTTTGTATTCAGCCACCCAGTTCACTTCAAGACACTGCTGACAAAATGGATCAGACATCATCAAGGCTGTCATGGAAACAATAAATATTGCAGCTTCACTCTGTGCCACACCATCAAAGACGTTTTAGAATGAGACTTGACACTGCACCGGAGTACACGTCATGTTACAAGCGAGTCTGCTCCACTGCTATGCATAATAATGAATTATCACCTTAATGTGTGAGTGGGTGAGATATTTCAATATTACCCTTTATGTTCCCACCTACGCATATTCCACTAGGCAGAGAAAGCTGCATCTGTAACATCTGTTTATCCTCTGTTTGCTTCTCTTCCTATACCTTTGTTTGCCCTTCTGATTTTGCTCCATCTCTTTTTTTTTTTCTCGTTTCACCCCCTCAACCCTGCAGCGGTAGAATGCTGTGGCTTGCAGTGCTTTATTTATCATTGTGTACCTAGAGAGGACATGTTTCATCCGCCAGGCCGTGTTGCTGTGCCCGATCGATCCCAAAGTGTCTGTTGACTGAATAATGGAGCATGGGAGGGGAGAAAGAGAGGGAGAGAGAGGGAGAGAGAGAGGCAGAGACAGAGAGAGGAGCCCTCCCCTACCTATCTCTAACACAGCCATGATTGTATAAAAAGGTACTTGCCATAAAAATCAAGTGTTGCTTAATTGGGGGAAAAAAGTACCAACACACTGTTGGTTTACTTTTAAAGGTTACTTCAAACTACCACTGACAAATATCACATTATTTAAAATTTGCTGCATTTTATTCATAAAGATCTGTATCGCACGACATAATCATTTCCAGTCTATTCGTACAACTGAGAGGACAGTCAGGCTCAGCAACCAGCCAAAGACAGGAACACATGGATGGATTGGTGCTACTCCACTGTGACACCAACACATTTAAAGGGTGCAGTGGGTTGCAGAGGCGCCCACCTGTTCTGTTATTGCACTCTCTGTTTCACATTACATTTGTTCGGCCTGTGATAGCACGAGCAGTTTTGTACTCAGCTGCGAGATGCAAACCCTCAGATATTTTTAAACTATTGCAGTCCAGGCCTTGTGGATGCAGTTGGTTTGCAACTGCCTGCGATAAGCTCCAGAGCGTGACATCCAGCCTTGCTGTTGGATTTTTATGCTCTACTTGGTGTGTTGAAGACTTAGTAATAGCGCATAAAGAGTATAGCTCCACTGGTTACTCTACTTTTCACACAATGCAACGTGGTTCACTTCTTGGCACCAGAAAAAGAAATCTCATGAATTATTAGCACTATATATTTTCTGTTGCTAAGGTTCAGCTCTGGTTAATATGCAGGTTGATTGTGTGTTCTGTCTTAGGTGTGTTGACATTGGCTCAGGTTACTTAGATTTCCCCTTAACTCCTTGAAGGGACATAGATTTTCTTTAACTTTCCTTTTGCACCTTTCAACTCTGGCTTACCTGAATGTCTTCTAAGTATAGCCTCAAAGAAACCACATGTATGGTCAGTTACGCAAATATTCTCTAATCGCATGTTTTTCTGTTGCTGTATGTCTGTATTTAATGATATGTTTCAACCTTATACACCACTTGAAATTGAAAAGTTTGAACAGACATACAGTGGATGGACCTAAGTTGGAGTGAGAACTGGAACATGTTGAATGAGAAAAAAACTCTTCTGCTGATCATGTAGCAGCATGGATCCATCTTTTTGACTGTAAAATTAATGTATGACTTGCATTAGAGATACTGTATTACTGTCACTGATGAATACAAATGAGCGAACGCAGCTGGGTTATTCAATATGCTTCTCTGATTGTGTTTATTGTATTTTTCATTAGAGTGATGTGTATTGAGAGAGAGAAATAGTAGGTAGAGGACAGATCCAAGGTTATTGATGGAGGCTATTAGTCCTGAGCAGCACGTTGTCAATAGGGACTCCAGCACGGCTGTTTAAACAATACACTAAACATGTAATTGCGAACAGAACATTACTTTGGGATTGAATTTAAAACCTCTCTGTGAATCCCTGGTGTGACCTAGACGCACTGTCAGGAGTTTGCCCTGAAAAATTAGCGAATGATTTAGTGCCGACCTCAGTGACTTTTCAGCAGAGAAAATGTGGGGTAGCATGCTAAAATATATATGTGTATGTGCATGTGGGCAGGAGAGGCAAGAAGGAGAGGACAGATAGAAGGGCAGAGTAACAGAGGTAAGAACAGAGGCAGGGAGAAAGAGAGAGAAGGATGGAGAAACAAAAAGACAGCAAACAGACCAAATAGGAGGCGGGAGATTGAGAAGCAGAGACCAAGAGAAAGTGAATTTTGTGTCTCCCTGATAAAAGAGAGGACAGGCTATAAGCCAAAGCAGTCTGGCTGGTTGGGACACATGTTTCCAATAACATCAGATTGGCATCAGACCCTGAAAACCAACCGTCCTTATGCTTGGAGGGACTCACAAACCTGTAATTGATTCGTACCCTTCTCTTCTCCTTGGGCTGACTTTATTTTTGCCTTTGCCCTCCTCTTGACCCCGTCCAGCCCTCCCTTTTCATCCAACCCCCTTCCCTCCCTGCTTTTCGCCTCTCTAATTAGCTGCATTAGCATTTCACAGTCATTTAGTGCTTCGCCGGAAGGAGCTCTGTTGAACTCGGAAGAGAGGTTGGAGAGGGCTTAAGCACCGCAAGCGCACAGATGCTCGCGTGTGAGCATGCACGAGCACGCACACATACACAAAGACACCAGAGATGGCCAAAAGTGAAGCATCTGCTTGGAAATGGAGAGTAGGGATTAGTAGAAGAAAGGGGCGAGACAAGACAACAACGTGTAGAAGAAGTGGAAGAGAGAGAGAAAATTTAGGATAAGGTCAGAGAAGCAGAAGAGGACCGGTTTAAAGGCGATATGAAGAAGTAAAGTGCGTGGAGCACAGCAGGACAGCAGTAAACAAGAGGAAGAAAAGGGAAAGTAGGGATACAAAGAGTAAGGAGGACAGAGCCGACAAGAAGGAGGAGAAGAGAAACACAGAGCTGGAGGGAAGCGTCTCCTGGGATCGCATCACCAGCAGCATTCCTAGCAGACGGGACCGATCTCCAATTTCCCCCTGAAACAGGCAGACACTCGGCTCTCTGCCTTCAGCCTGCAAGCACTGCAGATAGCCTCGGCTGACGAAAGTCTTACAGCGGCACTGCAACACCGCCCAACTTCCCTGTCTGCAATCAAAACCTACATGTCTGACAGCTTGTATGCATAGGTGCATAAATAAATGCTCCATCTGCATCAGTCAAATGTGAGAATGAGGGCGAGAGCGCGACAGGGTAAGGGACAGAGAGTGTGTGTGTACGCTAATGTTCCGTGTGTCCTGTATCTGATTTAATATGTGTGCATGTGTGTGGTCTGCTCATTTGCATGCAAGTGCTCATGTGCATATCAGTGCTGATGGGTGGCTGATGTGTGTTCATACCTTCTCTACTGGTGTGAGAAGGTATCAGTTCTGTAAAGGCTCATAAACGTCGGGACTCCAGCAATTTTGTGGGGTTTACTTGACAAATATTTGGCAGGGAATGTGAATCAAAAGTAAAGTTTGCAGACATCTAAAGTTGTAGACACAGTAAATCTGAGAAGAAAACTTTCCACCTACCCGTTCTGCATCGCAGTGGGATCATACGTCAAAGCCATACCACTCTGGAGAAAGAGGGAAAGAGAGAAACATACACCTAAAGGTTAAAATACTTGATATGCCTTTTGAATCTCTCTCTCGTTAAGATTTTGCTTTAGCAATATTGCTTTATTGGTCAAGCCAATAAAGGTAATGAATTGAGAGGGGGGGAGACAGTAGAGAGGGAAAGTAGAATGATTTGTGACTTAAAATAAACAATGAACACAAAAGCTTTCACAACAATATAAACAAGTGAGCGGGATACAAAGAGCTGCTAAATAAAGAACAATTGATAATGTCCTCGGTAACACAAAAATCACAAATGAGCCAGTTAAAAGCACTTATGTACAATAAAATGATTCTGCATGATTGGGTGTGAGCCTGTGGACCACTTAAAACTCTACTCATCATGTTCAAAAATACTCACAGATATAACAAAATAACCATAAAAAGGGCATTGAGGAACAATTGTTACAGCCTTGATAGTGTTACTGCATATTAGGGATGAAACAACACAATAAGTTCCTGGCTCAGTGCACTCACAATATTTTAAACTAAGTCTGACTGAAAATAATGTATGAGAATAGAAGATTTCTCTATTTATTGCACCTTAGTTAGTCAATGTGCAAACATGTTTTAAAGTTTCATCAATGGTAGTTTTCGAATAGATTTTGGTAAAAAAAAAAATGCAAAAAAACATCAAAAATTAAATTAGCTTGTTTAACAGGATGATCCTTAGCTATATAAAAAGACATTGAATAATAAGAAATGTCTAGATGAGAATAAAGCACAAATCACTCTTTCTCCAAACACCACAAAAACCTATTTTCAAACCAAATGTTGTAAATGCTGCTGTTCACTTCACTTGCATTTAGCAACATGAAGGGATATTCAGAGTTGGAATATATGCACACAAAGTCAAAAGAAAGACGCACTTGGTGGGAAACATAAATCCACACTGGACGCCATGAACTGAGGTGACAGCACATCTGCTTGAGTTGAAAATGTTATAAATTGAGTGAATATGAGCAGTTATTATTATTATCGTATGGCTTCGTGAACACACAAATGAGCAGAAAGGAGACAATCTAGAAGAAAATGAGAGAAATTGAAGGTCCTGTTAAGTTTTGAAATCAGTCTGTCTGAGCTGTCACACACGCAGCGCTTGTTGTCACAGCAAACATCTGTACTGTCAGTCAGGAAACTGACAGTGGCCAAAAAGCATCCAAACCACTCAGTCAGTCAAAATGAGCCCAAACTTCATTTCACTGAGTGCAGCATTGCTCAAAACACCTCTCACAGTTTGGGAGCAAATTGTAAATATTAACTTAATATTGCGATCCAGTTTTCAGCTCCATTATGCGTATCGTCGCCATTTTGTAACTCAAAATATCGACCCATGATTCATTGTTACACCCCAACAGCAGGAAGTGCTTCCTATAGCAATCTTTACCAGTTACAGGGCTCAGTTATAACTACACTACCCAGTATAAATGAATAGCACAAGGTTTTGCATTCCAGCTGCATTATATCAGTGTAAGAAGAAAGTCAAAGCTACACAAGTGTATTTTAGTTGCTAAGTATTCTCTGTCCCTCCTCATCGCCAATAAATGCTGTCCCTAGTAAGTCAAGTGTGTATCATTAAGTGACACTTTTCTATCTGTGTCTCCCTTCCACTATCATGTGCAAATGAATGAGACTGTAGTTCTCGCAGCTGAGCTTTGAAAAAGATCTTCATCCACTTGACTGCCTCTTGGCAATGTTGGAACAAAGTTAAAGCAACAATAGTGTTTTTAGTCCTCTAATCTTTATTTTTCTTCCTCTCTATCTTTCGCCATATCTCTGCTCCCCCCACCCACCCCAACCTCCCCTTCTATCAGCAGCCCTACACAAGTCATTTGTACTTGTTCTATATTCCACACAAGTCTCTTCTCTCCAAATTGGCACATGAGTTGAAAGTGTTCCCTGATGCTGAACTCTGCTGCGATGTTTGGTTTTTCCCACACTGTTTCTAGTCAGGACTGGGGAAATATAGACTGCAGACGTGATAAAAAGGAGTGCCAGACATTGATGACATCAAATAGCAAAAATTAATCATTTCAAAGCCCAGGATCATTTTTTGTACCAGCTCTTAAAAGAACATCTGATTTAAAGCAGGTAAAAACTACATTACACATACACAAGAATCCTAGTTTTCACCTTGAGCAACATTTGTATTCACTGCTGGTTCCCTGTCAATCTATTGAATTGTCTTTTTGAGCAGAAGATTTCAGAGCCAGAGCTAGAGGAGATCAGCTCCGTGTAGCATCTTGATGTTTGCATCTTGTCCTCTAAGTTTCCGTCATCTAACAGCAAAGACTGGACAACATTCCTCACTGCTGTATAATGCTAGCATTAGTGCACGAATGTGTATGTTTAGAGATGTATCACATGTGTTGCCACTCATCTATCACATCTGTGTGTGCATTCACAATGTATCCTCACTGATGAGTTATTGAATGGACCTGAATCAACAGATCCAGGGGCCCAAACGGTCCGGGGGCCCATGGAACCAGAGCATCTGTTTGAAGTGACTGTTAACATCTCACATAAGAGACACAAAATGATGACAAAGGCATACAATTACTACAGAGACACAAAATGACCACAAAGACAACCATAAAGATGACTCCAAAGAGACCCAAAATGATGACAAAGAGAAACACTACAAAGAGACATACGACTACACAGAGACACAAAACAACTACAAAGAGACGCAAAACGACTACAAAGAGACACAAAACAACTACAAAGACACACAAAACAACTACAAAGAGATGCAAAACAACCATAAAGACACAAAATGACCACAAGGACAACCATAAAGGCGACTACAAAGAGACACAAAATGTTTGTAGTCAAAAAATACACAAAATGACCACAAAGTGACAGGGCGCGTGGTTTGTCGTCATTTTGTGTCTGGGTGTCTTGCTCCTATGTAGAAGGGGTGGGGGGCCATTTACATTTCTGTGCCCAGGGGCCTGTAGTCTCATAATCCACCCATGTGTATCCTATGTGTGTTTCTCTGCACAGATGTTATATGTGTGTGTAATTGTGTTTGTAATATGTGCCCATGTCATAGTCTCAAGGCCAGACTCATTTAGGAGCGAGGGGTTCTGGGAGATTAGGGTCGGCTGACTGAGTGTGAGGACGCAGTGAGGCCCCTCAAAGCACCTCCACGGCCAGATGTCTCTATTAGTCTGGCTGGACTCGGAGACCTGGCTCCGACAAATGCATAACCCTCTGAAGAGGTGCTTTTCCTCAGCAAGGCTAAGTGGGGCTTGTCAGGACTTGGGCCACTGACAAATGTGTGAGGAATCCCACTGAAAGCACTGATCATTTATTTTAAGTCCAGCTGACAATTCACAAATGTTGACAACAGGATACAAAAAAAAAGAACCACTAACTCCTCTAATGTTAACTAATCCCTGATGTGATGTGTCACTCTTTGCTCTAACAAATAAAAACTAAAACAATCTGCGCCTGCTACACAGAGACACACATGAAGGTCACGCACACACTGTGGCATCCTGTTTTTGTTGTGGCGGCTCTTGTTTCAGCGTACAGTTGTTTCAGCCTGGTTCCATTTCATTTCACTTCACCACCCTGCTCTTTCCCAACCTCCATGTGAAAATGTTGGGAAACTGTTAAAGACTGCACTCGGTGTGTGGGTGGCAACATTATTATTCACTTTCTCTTGTTCTGTAAATTAAAGCTTTGGTATCGACACTAACAACTTCTGAACTCCCTGCATTGTGCAGCAGTCAATCTGCTTTCAATCCGCTGCACAAGGTTTCATTTCTTCTGAAGATGACAGACTGGAGGTGGAAGTTTCAACAAAAGAAAAAACAACTTCACATTGGGGTCTAGCAGAAACCTTGTATTTTAAATTCAACAATCTTTATATATGCCAGCTTTCATGCTGTCAGCGGCATCTCTAATTTAGCCTACAGTATGTTATTGGAAATGAAAGCTGATAATGACCCCGTAGGGGGGCCTGTCAAGCCATTGAAAATTGGTTATAAAATGTGAAAAAGAAAGGGAACATCAGCTAGATATTTATAGTTTATGAAAACGATGACTTTTTAGACCTACTGTAATGTGGACACTGAGCTGTGAAATGCTGCACTACAATCTGTTGTACTGTATGCAACAGTATTTCACTCTCATTTCTCTGACTATTATGATAAGATTTCCGTTATGCTTTTGCCAGAAAGCTGAGTAGGAAAAGGCTTAACAGTGGTTTGTGGATATACTGTTCACATACCTGTGACTAAGTTAGAAAAACACCACGTTCGGTTTTGTTAACTTTACTATTTCCTCTTATAAACCCTCTCAGTAGACACGGTGTACTCATTCTGACTGTGAGAAGCGAGAGGCTATTGTAGAGTTAGGAAATGTTTGCTGTGGCATAATTCTGCCTGAGGAAAAATTCTATGTTGCTTTCTTTTATAGTGGCAGAAGGTAAAAAGGATTATGTTGTAACAAACTGATTGAAAGACATGGTTCTTGTGTTACAATTTGCCTTTTGCGCTTGTGTTCTAAGAAAAAGATGCTGTGGCTGCTGAAGGGGATCTTTTACGATGGGTACTGGTGAGCTTTTGTTGATGATTAAATACACTTTTAAGCCTCACCTCTCCTTCCCGTGTCCATGGTCGGCCATTCTGGGGATACTTGACCTGGGTCTGCCTCTTCTTCTGGCCTCCGTCAGCAAACTTGCACAACAGCGGCTCTGCAGGGGCTACGGAGTGAGTCAGACAGAGAGGGAGACAAGGACAAACACAGAGAGGGATTAATCATCTTAATAGCAGGAATAAGTAAAATTTTATGCATAAGGTTAAGAGTTACATTTCAAAGATAAGATTTAAAGACAGGGTGTTATGCTGTGGCTTAAACAAAAACATAACATAAATCAATTGGACCTGAAAGCGCCACTTCAGCGCTTACATTTATCTCTTCCACCCCTAATCCAAACATCTAAACAACAGCAGTTATCGCACCATCTCTACAACCATCCTTCGACAAAAGCAGCCTTGACGTGGAAACAAAGCCACAGGCTAATCATCAAAGCATGGTGAGCGTGGTTCAAACGACAAACCAAACAGGCATACTTAATACGTTAAATAACTCCACGCAGCTTGACCCCGGGCAATAGACTGCGATTGTGATTGCTCCAAAGACAACATGGTCCCTTTTCTGGACCAGAGAAAGAAGAAAGCCTTGATTACAAATAGGATTAGCTGAGTGTGACCTCCCATACAAAAGTTCATCAGACTCTAACTTCAACCTGATAGGCTGCGGCCTCAAATACCCTACAGCCTTCTGAAATGGCAGGAAGTAGCTGGATTGGGGCAGGATTATCCTACAGAAAAAGAAGCTTTGTTCTGTATCAATTTACTTTATTTTAAAAGCATACCTTTAGAATTTGTTAGAAAGCAAGAAGGCGTGAATAATGGCTTCTATTTCTGGGAAATGCTTCAGCAACAGCATGACTCAACAAACACAATAAAAAGTATAATCCTAACATGAACCAGGACACTCAGCCAAGACATTTGATAGCTAATGTAGTCAGACAGTCGACAGATAGTCTTATGTTTTATGTCATCTCTGACGGTAGGGTATATTTCTTGGATCTCCAGTGGTTGTTCAATGACATGCACACATAGATTTGTACACATGTAAACTCACAGCCTTTTATTCTGCATACTCACACAGAAAGAACAGATTATAGTGTGATAAAGATGATAAATTACAGAAATAACTGGATGAACGTCATACATATTGAATCACCGTGGCTCACAGAAAATACTGCCCTCTTGGGTATATATGTATATGTATTAGTGTAATCAATGTATATAAATTAGAAAATGAAACTTCCCCTTCACTAGGACTTAAAACATCAAAATCTATATGGAAATTCCAGCACTTATCTTATGTCTTATGCTGGGTTCAGGAAGAGGTAGGAAAGAGCTATAAATTAATTAGATAATATTCATAAGACAAAGATTTCTGACTAGCAACTGCAGAAGATGCACAGCAACAAATGAAGCACAGCAAATCACCATAACAGTATATTATAATAATTTAAATTCCATTAAGATACAGGAATGATAAAGCCCTAAACTGTAATGGCAGCGGTGGAACACTGTCACACCAACAAGTGTTCTGTTCATGTCCTGATTCAGTTTCATAAAGACACCTCTTGACCCTGAAATTGAATAAGCCATCTACTTGTATGCATTGCCTCTCTCTGCCTCTTGTTACTTTAATACATCCACCAAGGCATGTTTGAGTCATTGGCTCCATCTTACAAGAGGCTATTAGCTGGCACTCTTGTCTTATTTAACCGGCAATGATTTCAAACTGCAGAGAACGTCAAATCCTCATCACTGTGTGCTGCTTAGAAATCTTAGTAGACATGCTATGAACTATCAGAGGCAATATCATCATGATGGTACTGATTCGCACATTATGAATGCCAAAATAAACGACACAATTACCTCGCCTCCTTCAAGAAAAATGTTTCTTCATCTCAGTAAACTGAAAAATGAGAAGCGGTGTTCTCAGCGGAGAAAAGCATGCAGAGCTCAAGGTTGAGACAAGAGTTATTTGGAATGCCTGGGGCCTGGATGGGTACTCCAAAGGTAAGTAGATGGAGAAACACAGAGCCGCGTGATTATACAGCATTTAGGAGTACTTTGTCATTACACTGTTTTAACTTGATTTCTTTCTGAATCACAGGACACACAGCTGGGCCTCTGTTATCATCCCCCGCCTTTGCTATTCATCCTTCTCAATCACTCCCCTTCGCTCTCTCTCTCTTTTACCCGCTCTGCTCCATGCATTCATATACATTTACATATACAGTCCTGTGTGTAGGTGTGTGTATGTATCGCTATGTCTCACCACAAAACTCAGTGTAGTTTCCTCATGAAAAACAAGAGCTAGGCCCAGAAAGAAAAACAACAAAAAAAAAATGTCCAAGATTTACATCACAGATGATGGATTTAAATTAAGATTTGCAACAAAATCAGAGAAGATGCAGTGTGGTAAAAGAAATACTGGTCACTTTAGCTGAGGGAATTTATTAAAGTGGGTAGCACTAAAGCTATTAAAAAAAAAACATGTTGATACTGTCTGTTTCTCAGCGTTATCAACTCACTTACTGTGGACCTTCATTCTTCAGCAGCCCTGTTTGAGGTTTAAAACTGTGCTTTTCAATCATACAGTTCCAGGAACTGTGGAGCCACAAGAACAAAATTCAGTTACTAAAAGTCCCTTTTACGCATTCCTGCTTGTGTTTCCACTGCATCAAAGGAACCGTGAAGATTAGGCAAATTAGTCCAATAATGCATTAGAAACCATAGTGCTGTTTGAGACACTATGTTTCACACACAAGGAGAGAACAACACAAAGTTTCTTTGTTGCGCAACACTGAAATTTTGCATGGAGGCGATAGATTCAAAGGTGGCAAAGGAGACTGAAAACTCCAGAGCACCTGTTTCCAAAGTAGCAACAATCTGAGTGCACATAACTGCACTCAAACTATTGTTGTTTTCACTCCGCCCCAATACTTCCTCGGCCATCTGAAAGTATTATCCCCAGAGGAGGCACTTTTTGGCACCAGGAACTAAGGTCAGAAAATCTAAATTCAGACCCTGGTCCCTCTGGTTGAAACTCAGGTAAGGTTTCTGAGTTTCTGAAATGGTTCCTGGGTCCCAGGAACAGTTCCTGTGGTGGCTATTAGTGTTATTTTGGCAAAACCTCTAATGTAAAGTAGTCTGTGTAATGCAAATGTAAAAGCTTTCATGAGTTGGGCACTTAGGTTGAATCGATATATGATAATAATGGGTAATAGAGATGAAAAGAGGACTATTATTAAATAGTTGTGATTTCTAATTTTCAATTTAGAATAGGATTAGGTTCAGAATATGCAAAAAGATACATTTGAGAATGACGTTAGCAGAATTAAACTGACAAGTTTATAGGTAAAGGAAAGAATGTATTGATGTCCTCACAAGTTCATTGATGTGTGTGTATTTGCGTGTTAAGTGATTGCTACTTTGAAAGTACAAGAAAATAGGTGATGTGAGGACACACACACACACACACACACACACACACACTTGATACAGACTTAAAGGCAGCATCTGTTCTGTTGCTGTTTTGTTTTACCAGTGTGACAGACAGAGAAAGCTGCGTTGTCGACGGCTGACAACTTGTCAAGTTTATAGTCAGGACACTTTCCTCTCTGCGTCTTCTCTAAAGTACCACACAAAGAGAGAAGAAGCTCCTGCTGATCTAAAACATTTGTTTGTCCTGAAAAGGAAAAGGATACCTCTGTGTTTTGAATTGAATCTGTTATTTTTATGCACCAGGCTTATCACACAGACAGCAAAAAGTGTGTGTTTTTGGACTTAAGTGAGATGACAAAATGGGGCCATTTATTGTTAGAATTAGTGATGCAAAAATGCTAAGCAGCTGATACCAAGAGAGCAAAATAAATGTAATGTAGAAATGTAAATTTCCCATGATGTGACATGTGAGTACAGCATGCAACATGATAACAGAGGGAGTGTGCTAGTTAAAAGTGACACACAACAACAACAGGAGGGACACTGGCCTTATTCCATTTCGTATGTTACCACCCTACAGTAATACAAACACAGACATAAAAATTCACATACACAACATTGTTGCTGTAAGCTGTTTTTATATCAGAACTGGTGAAATGGCTCCAGCGCTATGGGCCAGTGTTTACATGCACAAACACGCCCACACACACACATACATCAACATTGTTATAATATTTGGTTGCCTTAGTGCATCTGGAGCTTGAATTTAGTGTTTTGCAGAGACTGCTGCAGGAGGCCAATATTTGGCTGGGCAGGGAGTTTGGACAGGCCCATAAATGGAAGAAAGTTGTGTTTCTACACTGCTGCCACATTCTTGGATACCTGGAGTTTAATCCTATTATTATTTAAATCTGACATGTCAGATTATACTGTCATGGCATTTCACAACACTGCCAAAATAACACATAAAATATATAAGAAGATTAAGTGTTTGAGCTGTAGCTTCAGACAGCAAACTAATTGAAATAAAAGAATAATTTAACAACGCTAGGTTTAATACAAAATAATGTTTGATAATGATCCTGCGTGACAGTATATATAGTATGTGTGAGTGTGTGGCTGTGTGTGCATGTGTTCCTGTTTGACTGAAGGAGAACAAAAGCCAACACAACTAAATGTCTGTAACTGTTGGAAAGGTAGTATTTTGGTGTTGCTATTGTTGATTTTCACCTTCGGAGGAAGAGGATATCTGTCATTCCTGGCATAATTAGTCAATATTGCAAAATTTGTCTTACAAGCCAGGATTTCAAAGGGGTTCAAATGCTGAAAGGATTGCCACTGGCTATTAATTAATTAGTATTGGCTAAGGTGCACAAAGTTAAAAGGATACACTGTAAAAATCAGCCAACTGAAGAAGGCATTTTGTCTATTGAGTCATTTCATTAAAACAATTAATCTGTTCAACAGAGCCATTATTTTTGGCATTTGTCTAAAAGCTCATCTGTATTTTAGCTCTACAGAGCAAATATAGGGTGAGGCATATAAAATGATGCAAAATGACTTTCACTTACAGCCTCTACCAGTACTCCAGTGTCTAGTACTAACAGCACAATAGCATCATAAAAGCCAAAGAAATATCTACAATCCTTTTATTCACATCATAGCTATAATGTAAAAACAGACAAGTGTAATGTCACTATTAGCTTTAGGTGATGCTTGTGTTGGTAGAATTATGATATCATGCTTTTCTCTGAGGGAAAAAAAACTATATTCATTCACAACATAGTGACAAGCCACAAATACTGATGATGGTAATGACAATAATGAATGTTATTTATTCCTAAGAGGGAAACTTAGTCGCCACACAATCAGGAGGCAACAACAACTGCGAACCATCCGGAGACAAAATTACCTGTAGAAGAAGCTGCTCAATGTGGCACATCAAATTAATTATTCAGCTTGCTTTCACAGTTACATTACGACAATCTGGTGCATTTCACGAGAGGGCTTTAAAAGGAAGAAGGACATTTTTAATTGTCAGTTTGACCCTTGCTGCTCTCACTCTTGCGGCTCTGCAACACGAAGTGATGAATTCATGATGAATTTGGGTACAGCTGTGTCTGCCCCCTAAAATGGGTCACTTTTGGGCACGTCAAGTTAATTAACAACGTCTGAACCAAATATTTGGATATCTAAAGAGTTCAGATATGTACATTTTTTTG
Organism: Macquaria ambigua; assembly: GCA_008360985.2. Classification (NCBI taxonomy): domain Eukaryota; kingdom Metazoa; phylum Chordata; class Actinopteri; order Centrarchiformes; family Percichthyidae; genus Macquaria; species Macquaria ambigua. The sequence goes on from VMKM01000135.1 coordinate 535,064, forward strand.
TAAACAGGACATGGAGTTGAAGAAATGAAATTCAATCCAAATCGAATGAGCAAAAATGATTGCTAAAGTCACACATAAATCGATCTTTGTAGTCCCAAGCACAACAATATTCCCCTTCTTCCTCCAGGCTGTGTTTTTCTCGTCAGAGTCTCGACAGGTAGGGAGCGGGGCCTCATACTTTCCAACATCATGAAAATCCCAACATCATCGCTTAGTTTGCAGGGCAAACTACTGCACTGTGCAGACAACTGCTCGGGTCTCATAGAAAATTAATGGAGGCAGAATTGGCTGCTTAGTGGATCACATTTGGCGGAGCTTTACCGTAACAGAAAGAGTCAGCGTGGATACACACAGTGAGCAGGCACACAGAGGAAGCTGTCAACCACTGACTGTCTTTATTTTTTTCTATGAAGTTTATACTGTAGTCACATTTGATCACAAACCCGGTTTATTATTCATAAAGGTATTATTCTAATATTTTTATTATGCAGGTGGGCAGAAACAAAGAAATCTTTATCGACCCTTATCGACACTATATCGGAGATTTTCTATTATACAGAACAATTGGTGACCCAACACACTATATGTACACCATATTTTGTTGTTTCATAAATTCACGTGTGAAACAATAGCATGCATTAAGCTTTTCTATGATGACTAGATCCATAGATGATCTAGTCATCATCTAGTTATCTAGTTCATGACATTTGGAAATGGATAACATGCAGATTTAATATTTTACGCACCCTTTGTTTGTGTTCCAATAATTTGTCATTGGCTTCCATTACTTGAGGGGGAGGGTGTCGTTGGTATTTAGTCCACGTATTTATGTGTAAACATCATAATATATGGTGTAAAAAAGCCTGTAACACTTGAGGCTATACATGCGAATAATCTTTCAAAATGTCATACATTAACATAAAAAGAGTCTTACTGTAAGTCTTTCAACAAATATAGCTACAAATTTTGTGATTGTTAAATCATTTATCAACCTGTTTCAAACAGAATCTGAAATTTCTTGTTTTTGCTTTGCTGTACAAGGTGCTTCTGAGCTTCATCCCGATGAAGGAGAATGTGTGAGCTAAAATACTGAAAGACCAAAAGAAAAAGACCCACACACACACATACACATACACACAGCTACTATGTGGTGTGTGTAGTTGTGCGTCACTGCACTTTTGCACAGTTGTGTTTCCCTGTTGTCAATGTTACTAAACAACATAAGTCATTGCCAAGAGTTGCAAACTTGACAAGGGCAAGTAACTGAAGTAAGCAGACAAAATACTTTACTGGACTGTGTTTGTTCACAAATTGGGAACTGCTAACAAGATTAATTTGTACTCATTAACCAAGGCTTACAGTACTTGATTTACCAGTTCAATTTCTTTACCAGTTCAATTTCTCAAGTGTCACTGCTTTGTGGATCATATAGTGAACAGTTTCACTCCAGTTTTTGTGTTTTCTTTGTTTCATTTGGGGGGGAAATGCTGTGACATCCTGTCGCTGCAGAGACAGGCGATGCAAATAGCAAATAAAAGACTTGAAGACTGCAAGAGATGTCAATAAAATGACAGAGGGGTTGGTTGTTTGCCTTTCCGAATGTGTGTGTACATGTGAATGCTACAGGGTAAAAAAAGAACTAGCATTTTACTGATTTGAAATGGAGTTTTCGATCTGTGGCGTTTTGTGTTTAACTGACAGGACATGTGCAAAGGTAGCAGGGTGGGTGGCGTGTACTGTGAAGAGTGGATCACATACTGTTACCACTCATTGGAGCTGTGGGATATTGCAAACCAAAGTAGGGCAACATAGAAACTGTTAAAACTCCAGCAGAGCAAACAAACATATCCATCTCTGTTCTGGTGAGAGGGACACAGGACAAAAAATAGGAGAGAAATGTTGGGGAGGATGAAACACACAGGTTACTCTAGATGCACCTGGTTACATGCAGGAGATATTCAATTCAATTCAATTTTATTTATATAGCACAGAAGTTATCTCAGGGCACTTTTCATATAAAGACCATACTCTTTATAATATTATTTACAGAGACCCAACAATTCCCACCATGAGCATATCTATATACATACATATATATAGTATACATCTGGAGGCCACTTGCGGTGCTGGCATGGAGTCAGGTGGCTCTTCAGGTGAATCGCTACCAGGTGTGGGTGGGGATGGAGGACTGTTATTTTGAACATTGTGTCTGGGGGAAGGTTGAAATATGGTGACACACATACCAGTATTCCTCTCTCTCTCTCTCTCTCTCTCTCTCTCTATATATATATATATATATATATATATATATATATATATAGGTAAAAACACTTGTAACGGCACAGTGGTTTCAGTTTTCACTGTGGGAAGAGGGGGAATATCATATAAGTGGGAACCCGAACCCTCAAATGGGAAAATTCTCATTTAAAATAAAATCCAATCCATTAGCAGGCAACATGGGAAATCATTCAGTTGGAAAATGGGATCCAATCCCCAAATGTGACAAAATGAGAAAATCCCTCAGCTGGGCTGAATGGGATGCCATTCTTTTTTCTTTTTTTTTGTTTAAGACATGCGGCATCAAAGAGCTCAAAGCCCTGGGATAGAACAATATGCACTCTAGAGGGTAACTAGTTCATGCATAACACAAGAGAGGAAGCCAACTATTTGCCCCAAAATATATATATATATATATAAAAAATATATATTAGAAAATGTTTATTCATATTGCTATTAGCACTTTTATATCATTAAAAATGTAATAGATATGTCTACTGAAATAAATAAAACAGTAAGGACTGTAAGCTGAGACAGAGAACTGATATTTACCCTTATTAAGTTTAAAAGAAAACTGAGATGATCTCTATTCCCTGACAGCATCCCTGAGAGGAAGTTTACTACATTTACTACATTTGCTCATCATAAACTAAAATGGACAAGTAGAATAAAATATATTGATGCACTGACATATTTAATTAAGAATTTAATTCCTAAAATGAAGTTAAGATATCACCAAATGTCTGTTCAGAACTTTCAGAACTTGACAGCGTTGATGTGATTTGGTTAGTGCTTCAGAAGCATCACATTTTAACGGCCATAGCTGTGTTTGAGCGCTGAATAAGTGGCTCCAAATATCACATGTAAGCCGACACCAAGTCAGACAGTGCAGTACTGCCACATAATTAGACAATATTTTTCTCAGAACAGCCTCGTTCAGTTTTTTCCTCCATTATCAGGAACATCAAATAAAATTTCCCATTTATGAAAGTATTGAACCACTTCTGCAATGAATGCAGTCTTAATGCCTCATGATCATACCAGAAATTAAAGGCTGCGCGCATTTTTAAAAGCCTCCTGATTATTATTGAAACTACTGAATGATAATGGGCCTTCTCTGAGATCCGGACTCTTTTTCTCTTGTCCTCCGTTTGTCTTATCATTAGGGGAGGGCAGGACAAAGAGAACTATTAAAACTACAACACTACATCAGATAGCGGGAGAGAAAGAGTAAGTAACCCTAAGAAAGACAGAATGATTAGAAAAAAAGGTAAAAGAGGGATGGAAAAAGAGATTAGATGTGAGACAGAGGTGATGGAATGAGAGAGAATAACTGGGAGGAGACAAAGGAATAACATTAACAGAGAAAAAGGGCGAGGATGAGTAAAATAGAGAGGCAAATTTCCCTCTTTCTTTTCCTGAACCTGACTTCTAATTACTAATTATTTACTTATTTATATACATTTGTTAAGCAATATCTGACCAGGTCATATGAGTGTAAGTACAGAAAGACTGAACACAGCTCCTGATTTCATCATTCACAAATTTAAATGTTAAACTGCAGTGTATTGTATTATTGGGCTGTATACATACATATGTGGACTTATCATTACCAAATCTCAAATAAGCATGAATCAACCAGATCTCTTGAGAAACTCTCAACATTTAGTGAAGGTTTAGTATGCTGGCATTTTGGGGAGTAAACTAACATTTATTAAAATAGCAATTTTATTATTGTTTTGGGGGTTTATTTTTATATGGAAAAAAAGAAAAGAAAAAAAGGAAACAAAAAAAAATACAAGGAAGATTTATTCCTTAAAATGTAATTTGTATGTATTATCTTTCACATATTTGACTCTCAGATCTGGTTTTGAGAAAGACACACACGCACAATAGCAAGTGCATAATAATAATAATAAAAAAAACTCAATAATTATTGACTAGAGATATAAGATATTATTATATATATATATATATATATATATATATATATATATATATATATATATATATATAAAAACATGAAGTGATGATTCTGTATTTCTTTTGATTTCATGGACCAGAGTGGGAGACAAATATCACCAGGCTTCTCCTCCATTTCTCTACTATTTATGGAGTGAAAATCTACTCTAAGGCAGGATTAGATAAAGCTTTGACAGGAAGTGAGATGGCCATGATGAAGCTCTAGAAGATGTGTGCTCTTTATGGCTGGATAGGGAGGGCCTCTCACTGGTGCTCACTCTCTCCCTCACAGTTTGGGGGCAGAACATTATCGAATGACGAGCACAGAGAAGACAGAATTACATCGTATAGTAAATACACAGACTGTGATGACTCGATTAACACCTCAGAGTGGAATGTCGAATTTGCAGGACAGCTCTACTCACTAAAAGTGATGAGACATTAGGAGCAGGAAAGATGTTTCCAACACATATATTTATGGAGAGCAGAAGATGTGGTGCCATTCTAAAGACTTGTGAAACAATATAAACCTATTCTAGATTTCCTGTATTCACACAAAGTAACCTAACAATGAGGACGATACAGATCTGTATAAAGTCAGACTAAAATCCAGCACTTTCTGTAGTAATAAAAAGTAAAGAGCAGAGAAATTCAAGTCTGTCCAATCTAGATACTCTATCTCTATGACAGGAACCACCAGTAGAAGTCAGAAATCTGTGGATCAATGGACGTCCTGTTAACGAGAGCTGATGGAAGCTCGGTATTAATCTTGCGGCTAGAGAGTAAAATATTACTGTTGTCTGTCAATACATCAGCCTGGATGGACAGACTGTGGTATTAATCAGAGGAACACACAGGCAAAGGCACAAGCACACATCACTCCATGATATGCACACATACATTAACATTAGACTGTACCAGCGTCGCTGGTTTAACCTTTGATAACTAGTGATTTTGTGGTGTTTTGTTTTTTTAAGACAACAAATGTAAGTAATAAGTAGACTAACAGCAGAACAAAGCACAAAGGCCTGTCATGATGTCACTGCAACAGCCATGGAAATGCCACAGACTGACAGTGACCCAGAAAACCAGTGACATAAATCAACTGAACTTGGCTTTAGAGACACACGTTTTCTCTCTGTGTATTAGATGGGTAAAAACAGTGTGTGTGTGTGTGTGTTTTGTGGATCAGTACACAGAGGGTCTTGGTTGGCCAGATTCTCCCAATTTCACCGGTTTGTGAGCTGAGAACAATTTAACTGGTCAACATACGTTAATACACTCACTCACTCCCACACACACACACAAAAAGAATAAAGGAAAAAATGGCCACCTCTGGCAAAGACAGGCAATGCATCTCTTTCAATATTGAGGTCAGCGACTTGGCGGGTATAGAAAGAGTGAGTGTATCTATGTTTGTGTGTACAACGTTAAGTTTAAACCTGCATTCATTTTTTTTTTGGCACAGCATATTGACATTAATATTGACATATTATCACCTTATAAAACCTATTATGGTGAACGTGTGAGCAAACAGTTGCTTATTTATACATCCAGCGGATACATAAGCTTTCATTTGGAGTCCTGTTTCTGTCCACCCGATTAATGTAAGTCTCCTTTTAGCTCTGTTTTGGTCTCCAATAACTCCTGAGGGAAATATCTGACTGTTTAGCTGCTAAAAATTCCACTGTGTTCACTAGCTAGTTGCTAACTTTGTCTGTCTGCTGTTTGGTGCTGGTTACGTTAAAGACCAAAACAATGAGCTGAAAAACACTAAAAAGCTCCAGAGAGCTGAAGTGGTCTGCAGAGTTGGGTGATAATTCTCTGTGGGTTCATCACTATGAGTGACCCTTTTAACATTACACATAGTCATTTGATCCATTGTTAATATGAAAATGTTGATTAGAGCAGCTTAAAGCATCTATCAGTACATACCAGTCACCGGTAGCTTTTAAAATATATTATTATATTATATAATAATATGTGCAAAAGTGAGTTAATTTATAAATTAGCCTGTTGTTGAATTCTCTTAATAGATTTTGATCAAATGAACTGGGACAATAATCTGTACCAGTGATATCTTTGATAATATATAACAATCTGCACCACAACAGCTTTCTTTTCAGATTTGTCATAGAATCAAGCTTGTCAACCTGCACACTAGCACAACCGTGAAGCTCGTGACTGTTTACTGTGCTGATAGTCATGGTTTTTGCTTGTAGGAGCGGTTAAGTTTTCTGTTTCAGTTTCTCTCTCTCACACACACAGACACACACACACACACACACACACACACACACACAGGCTGCAATGGACGGAATGATGCATCATTCACTTGCTACAAAATTCCACAGCTATACCTCACAGTATATACTGTAGAAGCGTGTGTGTGTGTGTGTGTGTGTGTGTGTGTGTGTCCGTCCGGGTGAGAAACTGAGCCGCCCACCATGCTGTACCTCACAAATCATACTGCCAGGGCACGGGGCACAGCTCTCTCTGTCTGTCCTTGATTTCCATTTTCTTCAGTGTGGCGCACCTCTTTTCTCTCTATCTATATCTGATCATTCAGTATCTCCATCTCATTCTGTGTCACTTTCAGTTTGGTTCTCCCCACCTCAGTTTTCTCTTTTCTCCCACCTTGTCCTTGCTCTTTTACCACTCTCATGTTTAGTCACCCCACTTGGTTCTCTCTCTCTCTCTCTCTCTCTCTCTGTATATGTCATTCTCTCTCACACCCACGCACCCTTGGTCGTTTCTTCAAACCCAATGACATCCTCAATCTCATCCTCGCATCTCCTCCCATCCTTTCTCCCTCCCTTTCTCTCCCTCACTACACCCCATGCTTCCCCTTCTCTCTCCCCTCTGTGTTAAAAGGCAACAAGTCTTTACTGTTTATTCGGAGGACAATCAGAGACAGATTGTTTGCTGTAGGGGATGTCTGTCTGTGTATGTACATGAGCATCGTGCATGTGTGTGTCTCAATCTGTGTCCTGTACAGTGAAGGAATTAATCACTCAGATCTTCCTACTAAATCAACTCAGCGTGGTCTAAGGAGTGGGACAGAAAGAGAAAGAGAACAGCAGAGATGATGCTGATATATTATCAGTCGCACTGATACTGCTTTGTACACAGACAGATGTTGTAACACCAAAAGGCGGAGATGTCTCCTGCGTGACTGTAACTGATAAAACATGTGATTCATTCATGAAAATACATTTAGTTGGGCAATACCTGAGCAGTCCACCTTGTCATAATGTGCACATAACACCATGCTGTGCACAGGTGATACATGACAAGACTGCTGTGCTGTCAACATTAAGACACAAAAGATGACTTCCATTACATTTATCAAGACATACAAACCTCTGAACTTATTGGAAGTGCTTTTAAATGTTGGTGGCAAACTGAGTTGAAGTTCAAATAATCTGATCTTTGAGTGCAGCAAAAATGTGTTGTGTGTGGGAAGGCTGAATGTCTGATGCCACATAGTGCTGCATCTATATGCGCGCCCTGACCTATAGAGAAATGCCTTGCTCTCACTAAAGAAAAGCACAAGATAAGCCAGTAAAAAGCAATTGTCTTGGTGATCGACACTTACCTGTCATGCCTGGAGGGGTTTTCAAGAATTTCCCGTTGAAATTTTGAATCACCACATCACACTTCTCTGTCGACTCCATCCTGACAGAGAGACAGAAAGAAAGAGGTGCTACTTGGGGACAATGGGCTTCTTATGTTACAATTGAATATGTGGTTCTTAAAAAGTGTGCCAATACATCTGTGTATGCATCTGTGCTTGTTTGTCTATGTACGCCTGAGCAAAATGCCTTAGGTGGGCCTGTGCACGTGTGTGTCTGTGTGCCTTCCACGGGGTTTCCTCTCCTTTGTCCCGGTTTAAAAGCTCCATTCAGTCTGATCTGTTGTGTGTCATGTCCTCTTTGTCTGCCCCTATTCAGCTCTGCTCACCCAATCACAGCTCAATGACTAATTGCCTGCTTGGCAAGCAAAAGCCAGTGTGTGAGTGTGTGGGAGAGAAAAATGGTGACGAAAAGCGAGAGACTGTGTGCTTGTGTGCGTGCGTGTGGTGTGTGAGCATGCATCTCTCTGTGTGTGTCTCGGGTTTTCTTCACATAGCCAGTGACCCTGAATGGAGTCCTGACTGCATTCTAATCACTGGCACACTCCATGGTGTAACTGAGAAGACCACACATACACACACACAACACACACACACAAGGAGGAGGGTGATGAGGCCAAGGGTACAGGAATGTGGAGTTGTATCATTACAGCTAGAAGTCCTTTGGTTGTAAATGGCAGGGAGTCTAAAAAAATCAAGCTGGACCGTAGTGTGATAATTATGCGTCTGTATTATTTTGTGTCTGATAAGTAATTATAGTTTGTCCAGCAAAAGCCTACATTTATATAAATTTGGATGTGACTGACAATTGGCATGTGAAATCTGTCTCATGGCCCTGGAACCACGCAGCAACAGAAAATCATAGCTATCAGTGGGAAATATGACCTCAATTCCTCACATACCAAACTACTAATATAAGATTTTTGGAGAACCATAAGGGTAAAGTGACAGTTTGTGTGCATGTGTGTGTCTCTCCCCGTGCATACCTAGCAAAGCCGACTCCTCTGCTCAGGCCGTTGGCGTCCCTCAGTATCCGTGTAGAAATGACGTGACCAAAGGGCTTCAGCATGTTCTCCAGCTCCTGCTCATCCATGGACAGTGGCAGGTTCGAGATGTAAAGGTTGGTGGGGTCCTGCTCCTGTTGCTGTTGGGAGGGACAGTGGCAGAAGATGTGGACAGTTAGGTATTGTAATCATCACTTCATTTAGACTTGCATACGCATATGTTTCAATGCCAGCCAGAAAAGAGAAGTTCCATATTTTAGTCTAGTCTTAGAGACTTTAGCATTGATTGAAAATGCTTCTCTGAAACCTTGAAAACAATTACTGGTATTGGGTTTCACAATAAACACTTGTTCTTCTTAAAGAAAATGTGAAAAAAGAATATGGAAACAATTGATGCAATTTATTCTTAGCAATTAAACTTCACAAAACTATTCTGTTAAAGATCAGCAGTTCATATGCATAGAAATGGACTGAGATTGCCCTTGTGCTAAATAAAACAGTTTTTTCCCCTTTTAAGTGTGTAAAATGCTCAAAATAAAGAGCGAGAAATAAGAGTTTACCATAACCCTCCACTAAAAGCTGGTTTTGCAGCAGTAAATGCATTAAAGGTTAAGGCAGTGCTACTGAAGTTTTTTTATTTCCATATTTATGACTGAATATCCCTCTGCAAAATATCTGTGAATTTAACTCAAGTGGCAAACTCTCCTCAAAGGAGGAATAAACATTTCATTGAAAAGGCAGTGCACCGGCTCCACGTTCAGAACCCCTGAAGCAATAAGGAAACCCCCCCAGGATTCATAGAGGTTCACTGAGTTGCATTAAATTCTTTCATGGAAATGAGGGACCTTCAGTCTAATGTGCCTCTCAGTTAGTTAGACTAGTATACTTCAATTATTTTTGTTCTGTTTAGCAGCACTCCATTGAAATGATTCTCCACAGGAGACCAAAGCCTGTGTGTGCATGTGTGAGCGTGTGTGTGTGTGTGTGTGTGACTACAGTGCTGGTATTAAAGAGGATGGATGCAGGAGAGGGTTTGATGGAGGGTGCTCCATTTTTGCTATTGAGACAGACAGAAAGAGTGACAGACAGAAAAAGGGGTGCAATACACACATGTTCCATTATAACTATATAATTTGGATACATGCTGTAAATGGTTGTGTGATGTTTCATTGCTTCATGAGCGTTTATGGCTGTGTCAGATGTATCTCTCCTCTGTGCCGTAAACATGCTCACGTATTCATTATGGCCTCCGTAATAACTTTGCAAATCTTGATGGTAGGGTACATGCACAGCCAATACAAGACCTCTTCAAGGAGTCCAGCCTGCAAATTTGTAATTCACAACACATTTTATTACAATCAGTGCCCAGAAGTGCCTGGAAAGTCTCTGACACTTTATCCATCAGAAAGCTGTTCATAGTAAACTGTAGCGTCTCACATCTTTTATATCCCTCTCATCTCATGTGCACAAACTGAGGCAGCAGAAACATAAGTAATACACTGACATTGAATCCTGTGCAGTGCTGGAATGTGACACTGTTTGTACATTTGACTCCACTGTTGTCACAAATACTAAAAGTACGTATAGTGCGTGCTATGCTGTGTACTTCAAATTAAATGTTTACTTTTATTTTAGTGCTATGGCAAATAACAATGTGTGTGTGTGTGTGTGTGTGTGTGTGTGTCTGTGTTGTTGAGTGAATTTGTGACAAAAAAGCTGCCCTATGTGGCTCATTTTGAGCATAAATATTTCCTTTATCCATGGAGGATTTTCCTTTGCATGCACCAGAGCTGTTTGATTTCGAGAGTGGGAGTTCCAAGTCTGGCCGACTGTGACCAAAGCCATCTATGTAATCAGTGACTCAGAATAAGCAGAACAGCTCCAGTGAAGAAGTCTGAAATATTTTACCTTTCTTCTTTTTCTGAATATCTCTCTTCGTCAGCAGGGATTTTCCTTTGGCAGAGTGTCCAATACACAGAGTGGCACAGTTGTCTTCCCACACAGGGCAACTGGCTTTAAATGTAATCGTTCACATTTGTGCGTGCATGCTTGTGTGCGTGTGCATTTATGCAAGCAGTGACGCGTGGAAGCAGCAACATCAAAGGCGTAGTGTCATATGTAACAGCCGTGGAACCTGTCATTGATCTTAGAGTCATCTTCGTTAAAGAGTTAAGTCAATGAGATCACCAAGGCCTTCTATTTGTGCCACAGACCTGGGTAAACAATATTTTCACTGCTTTTCAACACAGACCATAATAAAATTTACTGTGAACTTTTTGTTTATGAAATTAAGATATATTCTGGTTTGCGAAGGCCCAAAACAACTGCCTCATGGGACCATGTTTATACCCAGTGACAAACTGCAGCACAGTGGTTAGATTATGATATGCACAATAAAAAAATAATGGGAAACAACACCTTAATAAGGCCTGGGTTGACAAACAGGGAATTTATATACCCAGTTGCTGTGAGAAACCTTTACAATAAAAAGGAGAACTTTAAGGCTCTCATATTGTGAATAGCCAAGGAAGATTAAGCAGTAAAACACTGTCGAAAGCAAATAAGGCTAAAGCTAATAAAGGTACCATTGCACATCCAAGTTACAGGAATTCAGTGGAGAAATCACTGGATAAACTCGAACACCATCCATCACCATGTCACACTGTTTAAAGTTACAAGTCTCTGAGTTTCTGTCATTCAAACAAATTAGCTCCAGAGCACACCTGAGGCTATGCTCCGCTGTGCTTTAATCTCTTACTGTGGCTGTGGACTTTTTCATTATCAACTATGACTTACTTATCTAGAAACAAAGGGTTTCAATTGTCAATCCACAGTTTCCCTGTGTGTAGCAGAATTTCCTCTGGCCATCTATGGAGGCAACACTGACAAAATCCTGTTCTCCTTGTTTGCAAGCCATAAAAAGATTAAATGGTAAAACAGAAGATTTCCTATCCCTGTGGTCAATGTGGTTACAAGCTAATTTCATCCAAAGACAAATATGTCTTAAACAAAATCTCACAGTGGTTTTCCCAATTTCAGCAAAAAGTGGGTCAGCTGTTTTGCTTCTGCACACATTTTCCGTACAGTTTGCAGTTGCTGTAACAAGGGGAATAAATGCAGATTTGTGCTGCTAACAAGAGGGATGCTATAACCTCTCCTCCACTCCTCCAGTTGTTGTTGTTGATTATAATGCATGTCTGTGTCTGCCTGAAAATCCTTAGTTTTCTTTGTATCATTTATATTGTCTCAATCCAGGGAAATCAAGAGTGAGATGGGTACGAAATCAACAGGGGCGTCGTGATAGGTTATTGAAATCACATTACACTTCACTACACCATCTCCAGACACAGTTGGCTGTAAAACACATTTATTTGCACAAGTACTTCTGGGATATGAACTAAAGTGCTTTGGAGCACCCACATGTGAATGAACTCTGCTTGACTTTGCTCAAAGTTGCCGTTTGCACAAAGTTACTTCTCAGTGATCTCTCACTCTGCATGTTGCAAATGACTCACCTCTCTCTCTCTCTGTCCCCTCTGTCTCTTTGTCTCTCTCTCTCCCCCTCTCTCTCTCTGTAACATCTGTCATGAGCTGGAAACAGCTTCACACCAACTGTGCCTCTCTCCCTCACTGTGTAGCCTGCCTGCCAGCCAGTCAGCCTGTGTTTTCAGCCCCATTAAACCTCATTGCTGCATCATTATAGCAGGTCTTCACCTCTTATCATGCTACTTCCTGGTTACCCTGCAATGCAACAACACCTGCTGAAGAGCTAGAGGGTAAAGAGAGGGCAAGGCAATGGTTAAATACCTGTGAAAAACATCGGCTGGGTCTGTATGCTAGATGGATGGATATGAGGTGAGACAGTACTTGAATGTCACATTTCTTTGCAATCTCGCATGCATCTTAAATAGCAACACTTCACATCAGAAGCGACACATCACAACCCTGAACAGGAATGAGCGGGTATTGAAAATGGATGGATGGAAAGACGAGGTAAAGTGAAGTGAAGACATAGGCTGAGAAATGCTTTGAAAACAACTAGCAGAGCACTTTCATAAAGAAGCAGTATATGATTAGGGAAATGAGACTTTCTATTCATTATGTGTTGACTTCTTCCTCTTACCTTTCAAGCTTGTCTTACGCTTAATCCTGTTCATTTCCTCTTTTAATCCATCTATTCTTCCTTCTCCTTTGCCCTCCTTCAGCCCACCTCCTCTCTATCCTTAACTTCCTCCTTTCTCATGCTCACCCTCCTCCTCCTGTCCTTTCTTTTTCTCCCTACCTGCTATTCGCCCCTCCTCTTCCTCAGATTAAAACCTAATCTCCTATAATGGTATCCTTGCTGTCTAAAATGCTATCTGAATGCTTAATTAATATTTAAAGAGCAGAGTTTTCCTCCTCTCCCTTCTCCTCCTTCTTTTCCTTTCCCTCTTGCCTCCCTGCTCTTTTCCCTCATCCACGTCTTACATTTTCCTCTTCACACCATCCTCATCTCTATCCTCCTTCATTTCCATTCATCCCGCACCCCAACCTCTTTCTCTCTCTGCATTTCTGCCTTCCTCCATCTTCCTCTTCCTCAAGCCAAGTTCTAATCTTTCATAATGATTGTCTGGGTGTCTAAACGCTCTCTAACGGCTTAATCAATACTTAATGAACATACCATAAATACTTTATGAACCCTAAATCCTGAAATCCCCAGGGTTTCATTAGCCTTGGAGATATACACTTTTCTCCATCTTCATGATGACTGGAGGCTCAGTGAAATCAACACTGGATACTGATTACCTCATCATTTAGTCTCTGGTCAGTTCATATTACTGTAGGCGTGTTTGGCTGCTGCTGCTGCTGCCGCTAATGTTTGCTTTTGTGTAGTAGGTGGAGCACAAAAACAGACATGTCTGTGTAAGATGTTATTGTACATATGATGCATGTCCTTTCAGTTATATTAGATCTTAAAACACCACCCACATGGCAAAGCAATCTGCTTTTTAGCTGATTGTATGTACAGTATTTGTCTGTCTGCTGCATGGCTCAACTACCTTTCATGTTGGGTTTATCTACCTACAAGTGAGTGCATTATAAAAAATGGAAATATCTAAACATGATGCATGTTTCAGCCACCTAAAGGCCACTAAAGGTTTTTGCTGTGGTTAATTCGTTACAAAGGTCATTTAGCTTAGCTAACGCTCAAGCATCATTAAAACTGGGGTTAGAGGCTTTTCAAGTGATGGCATACTTAAATAAATAAATATTATATTTAAATATATAAAAACATAAATATTCAGAAGTAGAAAAGCTGTTTTCCACTCGGTGGCTCTCTAGTGGCTGTGAAGTGGCAAAGAAACCCTGACTATTCAAAGAAATGGCATCACACTTGACTAAGTGAGAGACTGACTATGTTTCAATGTTTAATTCAATTTTGTGACGGGCAGAACGTTTTTCCTCCCTCTGGCTTCCAGCACTGCCTGCATCTTCACACTCTGCATGACTCATTTAAAGTAATAAGAGAGGCCTTTCTAGATAATGGGGGCTACACACACATACAGTTCCCTCATTCTCTAGTCACACATGCAGCTATTACTCAATTCACCCATTTATTTGCATGTTTGCTTCCTCTTCTCTCCAGCCCTTTTTTATTTTTTTTTTTTACTTGTGCATTGCTCTCTACTGTCCTCTCTTTCTCATTGCAATTTTAACATGGCTTCTTCCCTTCTCATCCCTTCTCATCCCATCTTTCTCTCTTTTATTTTTTTTTTACTCACACTGTCTCTACTGTGTGTATTAAAAGGCCAGTAATTCATCACAAAGTCAGAGCAGAGTGCAGTCCCTGCTGCACACCAGTGTGCAGGCTGCTTGTCTGCCAGCCATCCAGAGCTGGAATCAATCACCCAATCCTGAGACACTGAAACCATCAGGGAGGATCAGACAGAGATAGAAGAGAGAGAGAGAAGGAGACAGAGAGAAAGCTAGAGGGAGGGAGAAAGGGTGGATGTGGACATACAGAGAGATAGAAAAAGCCTGGGTGGATTAAATAAACATTTCCTGGGCTGAATGTAGATCAAAATGTCTCATGAGTTGATCAGTTTCCCTTGGGTGGGATTTGAAAGAAAAAATATACTATGGATGGATAGATGCATAGATAGACTAAACAACATCCTGGCCTGATTGTAATGTTACATCTGTCCGTGCTGCTTTTTGTTGTTGATGTAGTTGTTTATTCTTCAGACTGACCACACAAACACAACTTATGAGCGTGGGCCTGATTCCTTACAGCTGAGCAGAAGTGGTGTCATTTCCTGTGGCTATGTGGTTGTTGTTACTTCTTTATGGCTCGGTCCTGAACTTTTTTCCCAAAAACCCAAAATGTGACATTTAGACTCATTGAAAAAATATGATGTTTCTTATCTTGTGGAGATCCACCAGAAACAGGCCTGTGATCCATTTTGGGTTTAAGATTACAAGTTTGGCTGACTGGTGAAATGTCTGAGCTTCCACTGTGGTAAGCCCATTAAGAAAAATACATTTTTGAGGAGTTATGCTACAAAATATAAAACACATGCTTATGGACACGGATGCAAAAAGAGTTCCTTAGATTAGACTAAGACCCAGGGCACTGCTATAACACATAAAACCTATGTACAAGGATTACACACACAAACGCCTACACATAACAGACACAATGCCTTAAAAACATACTCGGTGTGTACAGTACATACACATCCCTCCCTTTCTAGCTCTCTTTCTTTTCTCCCTCTCCTCTTCTGTAGTACTGAATGCTGTAATCAAGGCTAATGGGACTCAGCTGTTGGCCAGGCTAATTACCTGGAATGCAGACGGGCGATCTGGGAGACAGGCCTACACAGAAACACACACACACACACACACACAAAGCACACACACACACACACAGTCAAGTGGCTTCCATAGACAAGTATTTTTCCTTCATGCACCTGCCACTCAAGTAAGTGTGCGTGGCTGCAGTGTGAGTCGGCATGTGCTTGTTTGTATGTGGTGTGTGTTTCTGTGTGTTAACAGAATAAACACGAAGTGTGTGTGCACGTGAATGCATGCATTTGTTTAAGGTCAATAAAAGCTCAGGCAAAATTTCCATTCCTTCTCCAAGTCAGGAATTCCCAGTGAGCAAGCTGGCAGAGAAAAGCATGTTGCTAAATTTAAAACCTCTTCAGTTTTTATTTATATGTTTTTTATTAACTGAATAATTCTAGTTATTTTCGACCTGGGCCATATTTTCCTATCAATTTCACCGATGTTTATTTGTGTACTTCTAACCAAATTCTCACCCATTTGACAAAGACTAACCTCCTTAAGAAGGCAAGGTTGATGGATTTTAAAACAATCACTCAGAGCCAATGCAAAAGTGAAATAACCTTGAGTGGAAATTCTAAATAATTTATTTTAAGAGCTACTTTTTAAACATTTTTAGAGGTAAAGCTATGATAGAGAAGCATGTCAAGTGCTCTAAAACTCAAAATATTAACATAAAGTGATCAAAAACTACATTTTAGAGTTCAGATGGGGCTGATTGAAATGCTGTCCAGAATATGAAACATTCAACAACAATACAGACTTCCTGTCTCTCAGGATAATAATAGTGCATCCCATCCCACAGATCCAATATGTGCATATTAAAGAACAATAGAAAAATCATTGAGTAGACTTCAATGTTCATGAAAACAGAGGGATTTTGAAACAAATCTCTTGTATGTCTGATAAATGTGTCATTCGAGGCCTCGTCAGCCTGATGTCGTAGTGTCTGCCTGAGGAGAGAGCAGGCTTCAGGGAAATCCTCGCTCTAAATGATTAATGGAGTCTGGAACCAAGGAGGGGAGTTGTCTCTGACTCTGCAGGTACACACCCTGTTGATGCTTTAGAGAGAGAGAGAGAGAGAGAGAGAGAGAGAGAGAGAGAGAGAGAGAGAGAGAGAGAGTGTGTGTGTGTGACCGTCTACATTTGAAGCTGCATCATCACAGTGAGGCCTGTTTCATGGCAGTTCAGAGGGACTCATTAACGATGGCAGCTACACGTACACACACATACACACACACACACACACACACACACACACAAACATACATTAAAAAAAAACATAAATACAGCCATAAAACTGGGCTGAGATAATCAAGGCAGGAGCAAGGGAGGAGGAAGAGAAGCGAGGATGAATGGAAATTAAATAGATAAGAAGAGGAAGCGAGGAAGAGAAGGGAATGATAAAGAGAAAGATTGCTTTGTCAAATGTAACTGCAGCATACAGTTGTAGTACATATAGTCTAAGGTAAAGGCCATATTATGCAATAATGAAAATTATATAATCATATCAGTTTTCTAAACAGAGCTTTACAATAAATCAAATGTGACAATAAAAACAATGATAAACAACAAGATAAAACATAATAGTAAAAATGTAGCTCTGAAAATAAAATAAATAAAGGTTGTAATAGAGGTAGTTCGAGGGGAACCTGAGAAAACTAGAAAAAGGCCTTCATATAAAAAAAAGCTTTAAGAATTGTTTAAAAGTTGATAGTGTTTTGGCTGGGGGGGAGATCAACCTTCAGTTATAAAGTCAGTTGTAGGATCGACCGTCCAGGAGGCTCCTGCATGAGAATGTTTAACCAGCATCTTGACATGCAATGCCTTAAATGTCAACTGATATTGACACTTATTGATGGTCAGTGAAGAGACCTAAGAATCAGTATAATCATGTAAAATATTACACTGAAAATTGTGAGCGGTCTCCTAGAGGATAAACAACCATACTGTGTGTTACATCAACTGATTGACCAGGATTTAGGGCAATATAAAGTGGTGTATCATCAGCATAGAAATATAAAATCTTGTCTTGTGTCTTTTCTGAGGCCCAGTGGCACGTAGCTATAGAAAATAAAAGAAGACCAAAAATTGATCCCTGGGGAACACCACTTGTAAGGGATCAGAACCCTCCAAGCAAGGTAGCACAAAATTATTTATGAGCTTTGAAGAGTCCTTAATGCCAATAATGTTTCTCATGCGAACAATTAGAGTGGTAAATGGAATCAGATGTAAGAGTAAAATGAAAACAGATTTGAACAGAAACATTGCCAGAGTCAGCTTTAAGGAATATATCATTGGTAACCTGAATGTTTAGTCGCTGGGTGCTATTATTAGACATCATTGTTTAAGCAAAAATCTAAACTAAAACAGGCAATAGTGATGTTTTCTTGAATTTCTGGGTCCATTTTGTTATTTGGTGCTGCACCTCCTTATTCTCTCTGGATAAACAAACAAATAAACATACAGCACATGTTTTTTATTTGAGCCAATTATGTCAACATGCTGTTTTTTTGATGCAGCTACAATAATTGATTTAAGTCGTTTGATTGGGTAGCCTTTCTTTTATCAACAGTAGGCATCAGTTTTATGTCTACAGCTTCTTGCTGAAGTCACCATTTTGCACAGCAGTGGTATTTCTGCTTTACCAGACAGTATCTCGTAAAGAGCAAAAGGAAATTTGGGGGACAGCAGTGGTCAGCTGGTCAAGAGCGAGACTCCAACCTTGCAATCCTGGGTGCATGGTCTGCAGCCTACACTGTTACCCTGCACTACCTACTCTAACAGATTAAAAGCAAGTTCAGCTCTGCTCCTAAAACGACTCACATACTACCTCCTCTATTTCTCCTCTCTCTCTTCTCCTTTCACTGAATTGCTCCTTGATTGCCTGTCTGTATCAGAGCATTTCATTAGAAAAATGCAATAAACCAGAAGGCCTGCTGGATTGCTGGATTATCATTGAGGAAGCACTTTCTCGGATAAGGGAAGAGAAAATTAATAAAGAAAGTTTTTAGACAAACTTATTGAATGCAGTTTTTTTTTGTTTCCGGCTTCTTTTTTCCCTACTAATGGCATGTGGCTTGTCCTCAGACAAATTATTGGGAAATGAAGTTAAGAGCCACAGCCAGAGAGAAAACAAATTAAAGGGAAACTGCAAAATTAAAAAAGTTCTCGAAAAGTGCAGGGGAGGAGTAGGTTTGTGCTCTCGGCACTGCAGTGATTAAAACATAAAGCACTGGCTCAGACACAAGAGTCCCATCGGCTCAGAGGGAAGAAAGAGTCACATGTGATTCTGAGTTGGTGTCTTTTCCCAATGTGTCATGTTACATACATACATGTCGAGATGAGTATGGGGAAATGCTGTTTGAAAAATTGTAACGGAAAATGACACTCAAAGAAAAGTCTAATCTCAGATTCAAATTTCATGCAGTGTCTTGGTGATGACTGCAGAAGTCCCACCATGCAACTATGTCAAAACAATTCATTTTAAGTCAATGAAAGTCAATGTTAGGAGTGTAAATGAGGGGCTTAAGGCAAAGGCTACAACCTTATTCTCACCTTAATTGCACTGCAGTAAAAGTCTAAAAATGAGACTGTCATATCATCCAAGGGCATATAACACTTGCAGCACTTATAAATGTTACACAAGCTGGCTGACTTGCTGTATTATGAGGAGTTAAGCTGTCCATGTCCACCCACACCTTCTGCTGGCCTCGGCTATAAAGTCCTTGAGGAGAGAAATACTGGTTTACACTTCAATAAAAGACCTTTTTCATCAACTCTGCTTTTCTCACTACATCTGTCACGCTGCAATCCAGCCATCAAGGTCAAGTGTGTGTATGTGTGCAAGTATGTGTGAATGAATTTGTGTGCTGTAAGATGGCAAGTATGACCTGCGTGCAGTCAAAATAAAGGCGATATAAAATCTAGTATAAATGCCCACCACAACTTTGAATAGTTAGTCTGTTTGTGTCACAGTTAAACACATTCACACCTACTTCATTTTTCTGGTATTTTTCTATGATAGGCCACTGAGCAGCTGTACTGGAGGAGGTGGGGTCCTACAGACTCCAGACCTTCAAGGCTCAAATATGTATCTCTCATTTCTTATTCAATCATCCCAAATGGCTATTAAAGTTTATTTACCTTTAATTCCATTGTTCATGTTCTTCCTGTTTGTGTCATCATCATTTTAAACACATTCTGTTAGAGGGATTTGTTAGATTTAACAACGTATCGATTTAACAACAGCAGCTACATGTACTGTATACTTGGTTGATTTTCACAAAGTGTAATATGAGTGACTGAGCAGCAAAGTCAGGGTTAGTGGATTCTCTGCCTCCAACACAAACACACACAAATGTGCGTAGACGTGTGCATGTTGTGTGTTTGCGCTTATACCTGACACTATTTCATCCTGATCAATGCCTTTGTCCTACAGACCCAAAGCTCGAAAGCCGTGGCCTGTTGCCATGGTTATCTCTATTTGAAACCGGAGGGATTAACCTCCAGGGGGATGGCTTGGGAGAGAGAGAGAGAGAGAGTGCGAGAGAGGAGCAAAACAAGAGGGAAAAAGTGAGAGAAAAACAACTTCGGGTGAGACGAATATAATGATAGAACCAGATAAAGCCGAACCGGCATCAATATAGAGAAAGAGATATAGATAGATACATAAATAGAAAGATGGATAGATAGACATAGAGACAGAGAGAGAGATCAAAATAAGAAAGAAAGAAAGAAAGAGGAAAGAGAGATAACATAGGGACTAAAAGTGAAAGAAAGGTAAGGATTGGAGAGGTTAACAGGTTGCTATGTCCTAGTAGTGCACTGTCTTGTGTATAACATTATCGCTCAAAAATATACAACCACAGTACTTCAATAATATAAAGAATAGCCAAACACTTAAACAGTTATGTGACTGACTTTATTTACCTCAGCCACGTTGCCAACTTTATTCCCTTCCTAAGTTTTGGTTTAGTTTGGCATGGTTTGCTTTGGCCCTACAGAAACCACTGGGATGGATTTCAAAACTAAATATTGGGATTCTCTCATTGAAATGCTGCTTTTCCATTGGCTGTTGTTATGCTTTGTTATGAAAAACAACAAAACGTAGCCACTGCCATCACACTCCCAGTACAAACAGTTCTTCTGCAAATGATCCTCTTTCTCAAACATAAGTGTGTGAGTTTGAACCCGAGCCCTCTGGTTGAAGAACAGCGTCTGCTACAGACGCCGCATTCAAAGCAACATGCAGCAACATGTAGGGGAATTAATTTAATGTGCTGGCAGAAAATAAAAGCATGTAAACAGTACCAGTTTAGCATCAGAAGGTGGCTTTTTGAAGATATAAGTTCTTTGCAGTATGCAGGCTCTCTGAAGATGTGCTTGTGGTGTGTGTTGCTGTGGTGCTCAGATGAGGGAGCAGAGATTTTCTCGCCGCCTTTAGATGTTGGGACGAGGGCACAGTGGGGCCAGCTGACAGCTTGGTGGACCAAGGTTATTTACTTTTAGAAAGGGAAACCAGCCTGAGTCAGCAAATACTAAAGGGCAGCCACACACGCACACGTATTCAAAGACACATGCACATGCACAGACATGGACATCTAACTGTTTCATCTCTGCTATACGCACACACTCTCACAGAGATTACCCACACCCACACCCACACACACACACACACACACAGTACTTCAACACACACACACACACACACACACCGCCAAGAGGTTAAATGGACTCATCGCTGGAACACCATTGAGAAAACAGCAGCCTAATTACCATCATATCCTCCACCAAGGACACCTCATGACAGCACACTCACATTCATCTGTTCATTTCACCTGTACAAACCACATCCTCCTGTCTTACAAAGTCATTAGGCTCTAACAAGGGTTCTTAAACCCTTCCAGCCCAAATTGAGCAGGTTTAGTGTCCTCCTGAGACAGAGCCTTGTTTAAGCTTCGTCATACGAGCACCCACCACAAACTGGCCTGTGTTTTATTTTGGCTCCCAGCAGTGCCATAACCCCAGATTTTTAACTTATTTAAGATCTGATAACCAAGAACCCACTACTAACCAGTCAACCAATTAATAAGGACTAACACACACACTTGTACATTCACACACAGACACACAAAGAGAATAGAAGCAGCAATTACATATGATTTATTATAATACCATGCACAGGAGCATAGACCCAAGCACCTCTATATTAACATTCATAGGAGCAGCCAGGAATTTTTATCCACTTGCTGGACCACTGCTACTAATGTCCAATTTGCCCTCTCTAGCCAGAATGTGAATGTTCCTGAAAAATGACTGCCACTGGCAGTCATTTGGATCTTCTAAGCTCTTGCCATAATCTATACCTGAGGGTAAACCTGCAAAAGTACATACTGTACAGAATTATTACTATTTTTTTCTTTACATGAAAAGCAGTCTTATTTCACAATTATCAAGAAATTATGATTTCACGCGCTTGACTTTTAAAGTGACTGTTGCTACAAGCCATTGACTCAACTTGACTCTTTACAGAACTGATTAAATGCTATCTGTTATATCCACAGTCAAATAAATTGAAATCAAATATACCAGTTTGAGTAATCATCAGGCTTGTTGCTTGTTCCTTGAAATTGCAGATCTATGTAAGTCAACCAATACATGGCAGTTTAATCTTTCACTGTTAGATAGATTTTTTGTGAAATATTTGAAAAGAAAATGGATTGAGTGGTTTATTATGAACCATAACTTAGTTTAAAATGCTCAAATTGTTTGGGATGCAA
This sequence comes from Macquaria ambigua, assembly GCA_008360985.2. Lineage (NCBI taxonomy): Eukaryota > Metazoa > Chordata > Actinopteri > Centrarchiformes > Percichthyidae > Macquaria > Macquaria ambigua. The sequence continues at coordinate 557,548 of VMKM01000135.1, forward strand.
TAAAACGTTAAAATAACAGCATTTCTTTTGCATCTGCATTCAAGACATCTAAGCCTGGAAAGCACTAAAGAATAAGAAACTGAGACGGTTAACTTCTACTACTAGTTTTGTAGTTATCAAGTAAAATGTTCTAATTAATTTGATTTAGTAGTATGACATTTCTACAATTATTTGTGGAACAAGGGAAGTTTAACTGATCCAAAAATTATGAATGAGAATGCAGTCATTTTAATAGTAATATTATTTTTTTGGTTGATAATTTAACACTGCTATTACTTTCTCCAGAGCGAGCTGGTGCAATCGGATGCCCAATCTATCTGGATTCATTTAAATGGATCAGTTCAACCAAATCACAAAAGCTCTTTTCTCACTTTTAGCCCTAGTGATATCAAGCCATACAGTTTTACTGTATAATCTAATGTTTTGCCATATTTGTTATGAAACGTTGCCGCCCTCATATGCGTATGCAAGTGATGGAATTTCCACCGCTACCAGCACTGAAAACAATGTCCTGGTAATCTTACTGTGCACAGTTTTCATTGGAAGTGGGTTTTTTTTTTTGGAAAGTAGTACATGTGTGTACAATTTTGGTGGAGTAACTGTAACATATTTTAACTTCCCTAACCCTGGTTGTGTGTAAAAGTGTACACTGTATATACTGTATCTATCTTGCAGAACAGAGTAACAGAACACAGAGCTAAAGGGACATTTGAACCAAGCAATTTTCGCATGTTAGTGCCACTGTTTTCCAGCTGTTGTTGGAACCACAGATCCTTCACTGCTGCATTATAAAACGCTGGTTTTATCTTGAATTTCAAGCTAGAAAACAGTTCACCTTTGCTGAAGAGACGTACACATGCATACAAATCTTTCATCTGAGTAAATGTTACAAGGACCAGCAGGCATTGCAGGTGTTTCACTCAACCATCATCATGATTCCTCGTGCATTCCTGTTTAGATCAATAAAGACAACTGACCCCAAGGAACTCAGCGAAGAAACTTTTCAAGAGGCAGAGATGGAACAGGGATGTGTGATTGAAAGAAAAAAACATGAAAGACAGAAGGAAAGAAAGAAAAAAGAAAGAAAGACAAGTGAAGAGGTAGACAGGCTGATAGGCACAGCAAGAGAAAAAGCCTCATTGGTTTTCAGCAGGCATGTGCAGACTCAGACGTACTAAAAGGTTACAGCATTTGATTTGTGATATTCTACTCTGAAAGCTCTCTCTCTCTCTCTCTGTCTGGAGGAGCAGTTTGGATACTGCTGTCCACAAAGTTTGATCGATGGCTGAATTATGCCATCGGATTGTGAATCCAGCCGACTCTGCTGCCTGCTCAATGACAAACAACAAACATGCCTGGCCACCAATAACAATGAGAGATGTGAGGGCTGAACAGCCAATCAGAAAATAGACTTAATAGTGTCCCCATAAAATAGGGACATTTCAGTCAGCCGCTCCCACTGCCATTAATATGCTTCATTCATATGTATTCCACAGTGTGTGTGGAATGAGATTTTAAATGCAGCACCACCCTCTTTCTTCCTCAAACCCCCTTTTTCTTCTAGCCTTTTATTTCCTTCCTGTACTTCCTCCTTCTCCTTGATCACTCTGCATTCCTCCCTCTCAGAGTTCAAGCTGCCCACTCCACATTCACTCCATCTCTCTCTATCCTCCCTCGCTACAGTTCGGGCTCCCCACTCCCTCCCTCCATCAATCTCTCTATGCACCCTCCCTCGCTCCAGCAGCCCACTCAAAGGCTAATTCCACAGAGGGAAAGAATGTGAGGAGAGGCGTTTTATAGTGTTTTCCAGTTATCTCCATCCTTATAGAGCTGTTCTCAACCCAGCGCCATCAAACCAAGCACCACCCCCACTCTCCAGCTACCTACTCTATTCCTCCTCTGTTCATGGCAATATTTCCCTCATTCCTCTTTGTTTTTCGTCCTCTCGGGGGTAATGCTGGAGTGATACTGAGTCTGAAGGGTTTCATTCTTAAATGAGGCATTCACCAGTTGAAAAACACCTTACTCTAACAAAATGATGTCTGATATAAGCTGGAGACTCACTACCTCATTTTCTTCTAAAATAAAAGCATTTTAAATGCTATTGTTGTAGCCTATTGCTTTGTATTGTTGAAATATGAAGCAATGAAGATGTAACTCTGTTATTCACAGCTAAATTATACCACATTTGTTTTGGAATCTATAGCCGCCTTTCCACCGCAGGAACTTTCCCCAGGGACTAGGATATACCGCAGGAACCAGGGTCTAAATTCACTTCCAGGGACCCTGGAAAGGGGGGGGTAGTACTTTCCAAAAGTAGAGGAACTTTGGGGGTGGGGCTTGCAGTGCTGAACATTTCTGATTAGTACTCGCAGCATTTTATTTCAGCCACCATTTTTAAAAATCTGCAAACCAGTTTGTTTTTTGTTCACTGTGCTTCGACACAATGGAGTGACAGAAGAAAGCATACGCCAGATGGACTGACGACAAAGTCCAGGCCTTACTGAGCAGTATTGAGCGCCACCATGCTTACTGTTGTTGCAGTGTCGCACAAATAATGATGCCTGTCCGTCGCTTTATATGGCGTCATCGCTGTTGTATAGTCATGTGCTTTTTCATACATCAGCAGACTAATTTGCCTAATCTTCGCAGGATCTTTAGACTGCAGTGGAAACAAAGACAACAACAGGCTGAAGGAACCTTTTAGTTCCTTGAAAAGTAGTTCCTTAGACTAAAAGTTCCAGGTATGGCTTTTCGATAAGTTAGTCTGGGTGTATTTTAGCACGTGTTTGGACAAACTTCAATTGAAATCCATTTCACACACTACGTTGTGTGGCTATCATACTGAATTCATATGGTCCTGGGGGAGAAATCAAACATGAACACATTTTAGTACATGGCCACCACTTAGAAATGTATTTCATTTGATTTAATTAATGATAACCTGAGAAAACATAATGATCGTGTAACTGTATAAACCCCATTTGGCTTTTAATCAACTGTTTTGACTGCACAGTATGTACTTGTGCTTGTACTATGTGCATGACCTCATGTCATGACATGGTCCAGATGCTGGTTTTCTGCTGTGGTATTTGTTCTATGGGTTGGGACCAATTTTCCATACACTCAGAGAGAAGATTCTTCATAAAGCAGCAAAAATCCCTAAAAGTCTACAAATATTAAGTTTTCAATGCTTTTCTCTCAAATACAAAATCCAGCTTTGGAGCTCTTGGGACAGTTTCTTTCAGAGTGCAGCCATCACCACTTAACCACCACCTAGTTTTCTTTTTGCTCTGTTTCTGCTGTCAGGCATGATGCGGGGAACTGCAGACTTCACAGTGTTATAATTGCTGCTGCCCACAGAGATATCTGCACATTATGAGATATAAAGCTAAAAATCTGTGGCTTAAATTAACAACCAGGGACATTTTCATCTATAAAAAAATCTGTTTTACTAATCTGATGTAAGGATTCAAACAGTACCTAACCTACGAAAGCATTTGCACATATTTTCCTTAACAGCAGGTTTTAGTTATAGGGCCTTTCTAAGGAACATGCTTTGGTACACAGGACATGGTGCATTTTAACATTTCCAGCCTCCGTAAAACATTTGATTGAATTAAACAGATGAAGAACTCAAAGAAAACTCATCAACACAAAGAAGGTGTCTCAGTGGGACACTGATTGCAAAGTGATCTCTGGGAAATGCAACACACTTAGTACCAAAGATGTTGGGAAACTAAAGAAAACAGAAAAAAAATAAACAGATTGCATATCCAATTTAACAGTATTCATGATCTCCTCTGTGTCCTTATTCGAGTCTGTCAGTGTGAGTGCCCTTTATTTGTCTGTCAACCTCTTTTTTTTTTCTGATTGCTCTGGCAAACTACATTTCAGAAAAGGCACAGCTCCTGCTTCAAGTACTAAAATTATCATTTTTAATGAACACATTGCATAAAGTATTTTAAAGTCTGGAACCTTTGGATGGAAGGCTTTTGGCTGCATATCACTTAAGCTACAGTGTGCTGCTCCAGGCTGGGTAAACACAAGTTCTTTCAAACAACAACTTGATATCCAAGACAATAGTGTAGAGAACGGGAGAGAGAAACTTTAGTATAATCAAAATAGATGGAATTTTTACCTTGCATTTCTGAATTTGTGTAAATGAACCTTAAAAATATTACATTCTACATTTGTTGTGTTGTGGAGTCCAAGCAGGCCATATATGCAACATTACATATAGTGGTTTACAATAAGTACTATAATAAGCAGTAACATAAGTACTTATTGAAAGCAGTCTAAAAATAGTTGTTCTGTCACATGCCACGGTTTCCTGTTGTCTTAACTATGTTGTGTCTCATCCTGCAGTGCACAGTGAAATTGAATAAGACTGATTGTTTCTGTCTCTGTGTTAGGGATCTGAAATGTGCACGTTATGAAAAAAGAGATATAGCAAACTTGTAGCCAAAGCTGTTTTTGTATATACTGTATACTCAAAGAATAAATGTTCTTGAGTTTGTACTCTTTGTGTTTACACTGTTTTGTCACACCCTTCTAACGCATGTCAGGCGTCATGTTACTAAGATTTCAATTGTGGCTACAGAGGTGTATTCCTGTCCACATGCAATCCCTTTTGATGGTATAATACATAAGTTAATGCAGCAAAACAAAGAGACTGTTAAGTGTCACCAGAAATTATCGTGATTACTGTTATGATGAGAAAGATTTTTTTCATTAGCAATGCCACAGAGGCACATTAATCACCTAAACACCCATATTCATCTTCATTTTCTTCTCCGTCTCCCTGCCTCTCACACTCTCACTTCCCTGCCATCCCGTCCATCTCTTCCTTTTCTTTTCTCACTTATCCACTTACCTCCTCCATCTCTCTCCCTCCTCCACACACACTAACATAAAAACACACATGCACACGCACACCAACACACAACCAAGAGCTGGTAATGCAGGGTTAATAAGATTGGAGAGCAGCTGATGGTTGTGCACATTCAGGCCAGATTACATTTAATTCGATTGGGTTTCACTCACTAGGCTCCCTCCCACTCCTCTCTTCTCTCTCCCTTTCTTTCCTCTTTCTCCTCATTGTCCTCTTCCTGCTTTTGTTGGACCAGAGGTGGTCCAGCCTCACAAAAAGACACAGGTTCACACAGAGGGGTACAGCATGTGCACACACATACATTAGGTTTTTATTTTAGAGTTGCCACGAATACACATGCACACACACGTCCTTGGCCACTCCGCTGTCCTCCACTTTTAAACCGAATGTGATTCATTATCTGTATTTTACAATGTCAACTCTGCCTTGAACCAGACACAAGGATGGGGCGCATAGGGAAGAAAAGAACATTATAATTAATCAAATTAATCAAAAATCTAATCTAAGATTTTAAAATAGATTTTTAAGTATATTTCAAAAATGAGTTCATGCTTGACTTACATGCTTGTAAAACAATGTTGCAAACAAAGACTGCTATTGGCTCCTGCTGTTAGAAGTGGAACTATGTCAGGAAAAATGTGATCCTATAGAATTAACTAGAAATTGAATACCTTTTATTGTGGCAGTCTCAATTTACATGGTATTTGGTGGGATTGATGTCCTGCATAGCAAAGGAGCTCTTTCTAAAGAAAGAAAGCCTGTCATCCCCAATTCTTATGCAAAATACTTTTAAATTCTTCTACAAAGGATACAGTGCTCTTGCTGTAGTAATATTCATACTTTTTTTATTCTTAAGTCCAGCTCAAATACAATAATACATTTTTGCTAAGAAATCAGCATATTTATCTGCATCTGCTACATTACTCCATGACTATGTATGAATCACAGGGAAATGTATAGAGTGCTTGAGGTTTGCCATCACCACATCTGGACCCATGAAAGAGATACTGCTAATGCTAGCTAGACGTTCTCCTTTGTATAATGTAGGATGGATGAGTGTGCAGGAGCTTAAAAGTGGCAAAAAGAGAGGATTCTTTCAGTTAGCCTTTAATAATGTCCAACTGTCCAGAGGCAAGCTTGCACTGTGAACAGCATGGCAGTGGTAAATCTAAGCAATACATCCTCTCTGCCACTACGTAACACAATGGTTGTGTATTTTTGTAATGCAGTATTTTAAATTTCACAACAGACCATAAAGCTGAAGAAATGTCACAACACCACTATTACTGTGGTCCTCCCATTTTCGAATGATGCTGAATGAGTTTGCTTTAGAAAGCAGAGCGCTACCAAATTCCACATTATACTGTATACGCTGGCTTGTGAAAGGATAGTGTATTATATCTGGCTGAGAAAGGCAGAAAGAGGGACAAAGAGCAAGATGAAACAGGCAAATGTGAAACAGAAAAAAGAGAAGAATACATAAAAAACAAAAAGGAAACAAACACGTTTGAACAAACAGGGGTGACAGATGAGGAAAAGGAAAAAGAGAGTAGAAAAAAATAACGTGCACTGTTTCAAGAAAGAAAGAGACGAGAGAGTGATGGACGAGCAGAAAGCAGGATGAGAAAGAGAGAGATGCTCACGTCTTCCTGTCTGTGTGTTTTTGTCTCTGCTCATCTTTTTTTATGTGTCAGTCGGCTCTGTTGTCCTCCTCTTCCCATCACTAACCTCAGCTGTCAGACACACGCACACAGCACATAGAGGCATATACAGGCAGATGCAAGCTAGCACACACACATGCAAGAAAGCACACACACTGGATACATCAGTACACCCAGTCAAGAGAACATCAGGCATCTGGCTTTTATCAGACACACACGCAAGACAGAGGAAAGGAGGAAAGAAAGAAAGCAAGAAAGAAAAAAAAGAAAGCCCACAACTGGACTAACCCAAGGGTTTAATCAGGGCTGATAAATGACAGTCATGCAACAAAGTTCACTTTGTGTGTGTGTGTGTGTCCTGTCCCTCTTTCTCATCATACCAAACCTTCCTCTCTTAACCCACACAGACCCCCCCCCCCCCCCCATCCCCCCCTTCTCTCTCTATCCTTCACTCTCTGTCCTCACTCAACCCTGTAACTAATGACTCTGGAGGAGGCATTGCAGCACCTGCTGCAGACAAACACACCCACCCACCCACACACACCCAAACACATACAGAGAGAGAGAAGGGAGTGGGGGTGGGGTGGGGGGGGGGGGGGTGGGGGGGGAGGTTGTGGGGTGGTCAGATGAAGTGAACAAACTAGGCCAAAAAAGAAGAGGGGAAGGTAAAAAAGAAAAGAGACAGAAGGGGAAAGCAAGGCAGGAGGTGCCAAGGACAAAGTGGAGGGGAGAAGAAGAAAGGGAGAGAAGAGGGGAGGGAGGTGTGAAGTGTCACTGCCAGTGGTACCATCTCTCTAATTAGCATAGTGACCTTGGTCCTCTGTAACCTCTGTAACACACACACTATATACACACACTCATATGCATGGCAGAGTGTGCGTTTTTGTGTTTGCATGGTAAAAGTAGTGCCTGATATGAATTTTAATGTACAATAATTTTAAATTGCTAAATTGTTTTACCTGTGAAGGAGCAAGGCAAGGCAAGACACACACATACAAACTTTTTTTTTTTTTTTTTTTTGGAAAGTCAGTTGGTTTATGTCGATGCAGCATTCATGGACACAAGAAGAAGCAAAATAAAATAGAAAAAGAATTTAAGAAAAACAAAGAAAAGGACACACACACCCCTCATCACATACTCTACTCTCTCTCTACTCAAGACTCTACTGCATTCTATGTAATGGAAGGAGTTCTAGTGTAAGGGTGACCTCAAGTGTTATATGAGGATTCTCTCGATATACAAGAGAAAGCGAGAATGAGGCAGGGAGACTGAAAAACTAACTGTGAGTGAGAAAGGCAAGAGAGAGGGGGAGTACAGCTGTAGCAGTAATCATCTTTCAGGTCAACAGTAATTACCACGAAGACTGAGGAAGTGAGTGTAGGACACACACACACACACACACACAGACACACACACACACACACACACAGTTTCTTCTGTCTTCACATCTTGGCTTGCTGTATTTTGTTCTTGTCTCGTTTATTTCACAACCAAAACATGCTATCACAAAGAAGATGTCAGTGCAAGCTGCAGGGTTTAATGGATAAAGGTTTCTCACAGTGAATACAATTATATAAACACAGAGAGTCTAATCTTGCTACAACTGCACTCTAATTAATTCGTGGGTAATGTCAGGAAGTGACTTCAATCATGGTTAACTTTGAGGTTGGCAGTTGAATTTTCAAACCTCTCACACTGAGATATGCAGCTGATTCATACTCTCCTATAGGTATTTTGAGCTATTTCAAACTTCTTGCCCTGAGTTTAGCCTCTCAGGCGGCACATACCTCCACATCCCTCACATGATGCGCAACGCAGCAGGACAATGCCTGTGTTTGGCTTTGATGCTGCCCGTTAATTCCTTTCTGTCCTGTGTACGTTAATGTGGTTACTGAATCTGCTCATGCACAATGGACCTGCAGTGGGATGTATGATTATTAAACTCTTGGTCACAGTCACTCCTCTATGGGGGAGAATCCTTGTCTGAATATGGATGCCTCTAAGTATTGATGTTCCTGGCAAGACAAACTGAGGCCTTGGCGGCAATCCTTTCCAAATGTGCCGCAGTCTGTGCACAAGTACAAGGATGGAGGAAAAGAGCTACGCTACAGGTACACCTAAAGCAGACTACAGGTTTAAGGCAGCCCCGAAGACTTGGCGGCGGCCTGAAACTGTGTTGCATTAGACACACTATACGTTACTACTGCACTATTTCCCAGCCTTGATGACTTCCTGAGGGAAGTTTCCAGCATTTCTGGCGTCAACTTTCCATCGGATACTGCGGAGCTCGAAAGCCTTGTGGAAGGAATCCTCTGATTCTGCAAATGCTGCCCAAGGCTTGACGCGAGCAGGACAGTAGGCTGGTGCCTCCAATCAATGTTCACATAAAATAAGTTCTTCATGCTTAATGACTTCTTCTAGTCAAAGAATTTAGGCTTTCATGATTGTAACTGAAATTTGGCAGCGAACAGAGCAGTATGCCCAAATCATTAAACAGTGCCGCCAGTTTAACATGCACTCCAAGGATCAAGGATGTCTGGGTGAAGCAGTGACCCCGCAACTACGTTTGGGTCCCAGTTTCAGTGTGGCTCCATGTTTATTGGAATTTTCTCCTCCTTTGAAACCCATATGATAACCCTCTCTGTTGTTTTGTTAGTTTATTGTCTTCCTGGACCAAATGGCTCTTTTCTAAAGCCCTGTCTACACTTTTCAGACCTAATAAAGTAATTATGGTTGGAGATTTTAATAAACATGTAGATGACACTAGGAACAGCTGTGAGTTCTTAGGTGTAATGGAATTGCATGATTTTACTCATCTTGCCTCTGGTCCTCTAGTGACACCCTTGACTTATGTTTTGGTTAAAACCATTTTATATCTGTATAGAAGATTAGTTTATTTTTAAATCATTCATTTATAAAACTTGTTTTATGTTTCACCTTTCTGACTCCACAGAAATGTTTTTCACACCTATTTTTCATTGTAATTTAACCCATCTTTTAAGTCCTCTTACTCACACTAAGATTTTAGTGAGGTTTTGTAATAGAATGTGACTCTCAGTTTTAGATAATACAGTTCCACATTTGTGCCTTTTTAAGCATGAAGTATAGAGATTGTGGAAATCTACTAAGCTCCATGTCCACTGTTTCCACCTGACAGAGCTTTTATTCAGTTATAGTGTTCAGATTAAGGATGTAAGAACTTAATTTTTTTATTTCCACCAGTAAAGACAACCACAGAGGTTCACTTGAAACTAATGATAAAACAGTTTCTGCTGCTCTTCCTGCTATTCTTGACTGCACAAATGTGTTCATTATTTTGTCAGTAAGACCAATGAGATATAGACTCTCCTGTCAAAACCTCTATACAGTCCATCAGATGTGCACCTTAATGGCCTCTTGTCATTTTGTACTAAAATAAAAAAAGACAACTTTCACTAGTGTCTAATAACTTTAACTAAATACATTTAACTAAAAGATTTAACCAGCCAGAGGTGCTGCAGCTTTGGTGGTCACAGAAGTAAAAACCCAGGTGTGGGAGGAGTTCAGAGAGGCTATGGAGAAGGACTTTCGGTTGGCCTCAAGGAAGTTCTGGCAAACCGTTACACGGTTCCGGAAGGGAAAGCAGGGCTTGACTCAGGCTGTGTACAGGAGAGGAGGAGAACTGCTCACCTGGACTGGGGATATTGTCCAGTGGTGGAAAGAGCATGTTCAGGAACACCTGAATCAGACCAACACGTCCTCTGTTAAGGAGGCAGAGTTTGAGGACTCGGGGTAGGCCTCACCTATATCCCTGACAGAGGTTTCTGAGGTAGTTAAGAAACTCCTCAGTGGCAAGGCAGATGTGGATAAGATTCATCTTCAGTGTCGGGTGGTGGCGGGGATAGTGCCTATGGAATGGCAAACCAGGGTGGTATGCTCCAATTGTCGGAGTATCACACTGCAAAGCCTCCCTGGGAAAACTTATGCCAGGGTGCTGGAAAGGAGGCTTCGACCAATTGTCAAACCTCAGATCCAGGAGGAGCAATGCAATGTTCATGATCTTCATGGAGAGGATTTCAAGGTGCAGCCGGGGGGAGGAGAGTGCCCAGGAAGCATCTCATCAGGATGCTTCTTGGGCACCTTCATTTGGAGTTTTTGTGGGCACATCCAACTAGTAGGAAACCCAAAACACGCTGGAGAGATTCTATATTTCATATGGCTTGGGAATGCCTGGGAATCCCCCAGGAGAAGCTGAAAAACGACCCTGGGAAAGGGATGTCTGGACTACCTTGCTTAGCCTGCTGCCACGACAACCTGGCCCCAAAAAAGCAGTAGAAAATGGATGGAAGGATAAAAGATTTAACCATTCACACCACACCACCTTTAGTTTGCTATAAAACAAACAGTTTTACAAGGCAGTAGGGATGTGTTTTGTGCATTTTTCTGTGACAACCCAAGTTAACTTTATAAGGCATGGAAACGAATAAGTAGGCCATACATGTTTTTACCTTTGTAAATACATACATACACAGATATATATATATATATATATATACAAACAAAGGTAAAAACATGCTGCAAATATACCAAAGCTATGTGAGTTTTAGCACTTTGATAGAAAAATGTATTGTAAGCATCACCTTTAGCCAGCATCATGAAAATTATCTCACACCAGGTATTATTTATAGTATTAATATATTACCATCAAGTCTGGTTTATTTAACTTACTAATATTTCCCAAGTTTAAGTACCATGTTCTTGGATATTTAAAGTTGAGCACATAACATGCTTGGCTGAATTTATCTTTATAGATTAGGTCCCATGAGGACATTCACATATATGCTGTTTGACCCAGCCTTTCAGTCCACCACAGGCTCGGTAGTTATGTTCAATGTCAGATCAGTACAGTTCTATCTCCAAACTTTTTTCCAAACCTCCCCTCCCTAAAAAATAATCAATATTTACTTTTCTTAGATGTGTCATCTCTCTTTTCAAAAAAGCTCATCATCTCTTTTGTTCTCTCCCTACTGCCACCTCACTGCTGTCTCTGGTGGAAAAGCTTTCAACTATCTTGCAGATGAGAACTAAGAACAAAGGTTTCTATCCCAGCTAACCTACACAACCTCAGTGTACTCTGAGAAGGATGTGGGAAATGGCATGAGTTTTATCTTTGACAAATTTGTCTCAGCCAGTCTAATTGGTACTGAGGGCATTAAAACCAAGTTTTTGTCAAACCCCAATTAAGCTGGTCATCTTACAAAAATGTTAGAGGCTCGAGTTGGAAATCCAACATCAGTGTTTTTGAGACTGACTTTCCCATTGCCCCCCGTTTCAGGAAAGTTAGCCGGGACATCAGCAGCTCTGTGCATAATTAGTTCATGAAACAGTAAGAAGTCTGTGTAATTTCATTTGGAATTGACTCCTTGCCCTCTATTCCATCCCTCCGGAAGACTCAATCTCCAAGGAGTCGAGGGTTCTTCTCTCTTTAATAACAGCTAAACACATCAACACTGCTCTTCCAAATGCCCCCCCAAGCAGTTAGCAACAAAATAAGAGATGGAAGTCTAATGAAAAGAGGTTTAATAGAAGAGCAAGGCAAAGGTGGCTCAGAGGCTTGCTGCTGTTTAATTCAATGGGATGCTTCTGGTGCCTGAAGACTGGCCCATTTTAATTGCACTCCTCTCTCATTTATAAAAGGAAGTATGCAGCGATACAGCATTAATGAATCTGAAAGCAAGGCAGGCTATTCAGTGTCTTTCTCTCACACGCATTGAAGGATAATGTGATTGTGCTGGTTAGGCCCACATGTTTTGGCACGGCATTGTGGCATACAACTGCCACTTACACACACATGTCTATAACCACAAACACAGACATGAACGATTACTAGCATTTGAGAGGAAAATAGAGAGCAAATACATGAAGAACACGTCACAAACAGGTGAAAGAAAAACCAAAAAAAGGGATGAAAGGAAACTAGCTCAGCCATCAAAATCATCTGCTCCATCCTTTCTCCCATCTTTTCAGGGATTTGATCAATAATCTCATCATGACCATAGTCGTTAATCAATAACTCTATATGGACTCAATCAATAATCTCATCATTGACTTAATCAAAGCTGCACCTATCAGTCTCAGTGTAACAGACATACAGTAAATCCGGTGATCGTTATTATGATTATCAACATCGCACTACTCTTGTCACTATCATCATTGTGACCACAAATAACATCAGCCGTCATCACCGTCTTTACAATCACCAACAACACCCTCAGCTTTCTCCAGGCTTTACAGACAGTGATTGAGTCTACCTGGAGTATCGCACCACAAGAAAGCCAAACACCTCAATAACAACAAGTAAAGCAGACCAGAGAGTGAAGGGCGGGGTGAAGCTTACCTTCGCCATCTGTGCCTGGACTCCGCTGGCTTTGAGTGAGGCCACAGCCTTCTGGGCTGCTGCAGGGCTGTCAAAGTCCACAAAGCCATAGCCTGTACACACACACACACACACACACAGACAACACAGAAGAAGAAGATGATGAGAAGGAGGGGTAGGGTGAGGAGAAAAGGATAAAAAGATAAAGAATAAGAATGTCAGTTAATGTTGTTCTGAATATTACTGAGCAAAACCAGCCAGTGTTCATTTCTGTCAGAAATCCAAGCCTGTGTTTCATTTTCAACACTGCATAAATCCTATAAATGTGTCAAAATCAAGTCAGGTCACGTATTTAATGAAAGCTGCTAGTTCCCCCATTAAATGCGTTTTAGCACAGAACATCAACAGAATTGGTGTCATAACAGTAACTCTTGCCATCTTGTTTGTGATTCAAAAGATCCTCTAATGTCTGCAGAAGTTTTTGTGTACTACGGCTCTTTTTAATGAAATCATGTATGATGTGCAATGACTTTAATGTCTTTCAGTGCACTAATGGCTGCTCACCATTCATTTTCTGTAGATGTACACATATTCTATACCATGTGTATAGTGACTCAATGCTGAGTAAAAATCTACTGGCTTCCTATTGTCTGACATTTAATATCCTACTGTATTGCATGTGAGCTCATTTCGTCCCTGTACTACACAATATCGGTCTGTCTCCAGTGGCCAGTACTGTACGCCTCTGCACCAGTGACATCAAGAGAGACCTTCTACATTTAATGCAGCGATAAAAGTGATTCAGAGTCATGTTTAAAAAAAATAAAGATGCAAAGAGAATGAGCATCAGTCGATTTTATTGCGATAAGGTCTGCGTCATTTTGTGTATCTGTGTGTGTGTGTGCGCACAGTGTATCTGTCAAGTTGCTAACTCTCTGGGGATCTAGGTCGGGCCCTGCAGGAAGCACTGAAGGACAAAAGGTCTGAACACACACATATCAATCTCTACTTTCAGAAATACACCCTGTTTTACTGGGTCACATGGGTGGGGCTGGAAAGAGATGTCAAATAGACAAAAAGAAGCGAAAGAGACACAGCCTGTCTGCAGTGTGAACGACAGGTTGCGTGCAAGTGTGTATTATAGGCTATGTGAACAAAACTGAGAGACTGTTAGTACAAGAATGGTTCTGACTGTGTGTTTATATGAGAGACTAATAAAAGAGATATTGACACACATGCATTAAGCCAATGAGAGAAATGTTCAGAAAGCACAGCAGCTTTGAAATTCCAGCTGCAGTTTTGAGTGGGCTGTGTGTTAACACAATTACATGATCCACATTTCAAAAGCCTCACTCATTACAATCCTAAATGTAAACATGTTAAGAATGAGGGAATACTCTCTCTCGCTCTCTCTCAATCTCACACACGCACACACACACACACACACACACACACAGTCTTCATTCCTAACATCTGTTCTTGTCTGTCTGTCTTTTCCAGGATTTGGAGGCACGCTCTGTTTTGCTGATAAGCAGATGATTTTTTATTGTTCAAAGGCAGCAAGCTGCTTTCACAGCAAGATATGTACTGTACACACAAATATTTATACTGTTGCTAATGAGAAACCCATAATTTAGCCAAAATAGGATAAAACAAACACACATGCAAGTTCTTACTTTAGTACGTGCACATATAATGTGCAGACATTAACAACTGTGACAAACACACATCCAGACAAGCATGGATACACATATACAGTATGCAGAGAAAACAGAATCATAAATATATGCAAGTATGCACACTACATACACAAACATTCACAGTTTGTTATCTATATTTATCTAATTAGGGCCACACCAAAACAGTTGAACTAAATGAGAATGCACAAACATACAGTATTCATCAGTAGCCTGGCAAGATGCTTTCATTTTATTGCAGAACATTTTGAAAAGGTTCCATATCTCATATCTCACACTTTAACTAATGGCTGTTTGTTTAACCATAGACTGCCCATGTAATTAGTGGGTAAATAAAACCCAAAACACAGTTCACAACAGATAATTCAATCACCACCAGTCCAAAACAGAAGCCTTTTGTTTGATGACAATTGTTCAGCATTATCAGTGGACATGGTTGTTGAAATAGAGCAACTGTAAAGTCTGTTTACAGGTGTTGGGGAGTACCGCTGCATATGTGGGAAAAGTTGTATAAAACCTTTTGTGGATCCAGAGGGAGCTCATAGGAAACTGATAAAAACAAATGCCTCAAGTGATGTCATTTGAGTCGGCGTCAGTTGCGGCTGAAGACTACAAGTTTGAAAATGACAAAAAGATACCAGACCTCTGTAGCCTGTTCCTCATCTCTTCTAGAGGCTAGGAGCCTGGAGCAACATTACCTGCTCCTAGCATAAGACACCTGAATCTCTGACTGAACCAATGGTGTTCGAGTTGAATTGTGGGTAATGTAGGTGCCAGGTTTTGACAAGGAGAGAAGAATGCGTGGATTAAAAAAGACATTATCTCTGGTTCTGCTACATCGATTTTGATGCTTTTTTTAAATTTAAATTCTCCAGTCCAACAATGAGTGCAATGCTAAATCGGTACTCTTAAAGTACTCTTTTAAGGACAAAAAATGTGGCTACTTAAAAATAATAAGCTGTGTGAGTTTTCTGTGTACCAGCCATATAAGTTACTAATGTCACAAACCTTTATCAGAGCTTAGCATAATATAATTTCAGATCCGTAAAGTTTCAATTCATTATTGAGATCCATCAGCCTCTACACAAAACAAATTATATTTACGAGAGCATAAAGCTCCTGGACCGCACTGTGACACCTTCAAATTGAGTTCATTTGTTAAGTAGTTTATTTAACCATATCCATTTCCTCCTTTATAATAATTAAGCATGAAACTCATTATGTGAGTGGGGGGTTTCATGACACAGCAGGTCTGTAATTTTACTCACCATCAGTAACCTGTAGCCTTAATAGCCAATTTTCAATTATTTGGATCCATCCAGGATGTAAAAAGTTAGGTTTTTACAGATCAAATCAAATCTGTTGGCTGACTTTGTGTGTTAGAGGCAAAATTATGCTGGTGCTTTCAACAAGTATTGTAACATTTAAGTCCTCTATAATGGTAGGGTAACCTTCAAATTCTTTTGACATAGTTTTATGTAATTTATATATATATATATATATATAACTAGAATACTTAGTATATTACTCTGGCACTCAGTATTGTATTTATCCCTAATGACTTTATTCAACTACTGTACTGTAACTACTTCATTCTGTTTTTATTTATCTTTACACGGTGCAGTAATATAGTATTTTTCTCAGTGGCATCAGTACAATACCATAGGGATTGGTTGATTTGTATATTAGCATATTTGCACAGCTTTAATGCAGGTTATTATGTTGAAGTTGAACACAGTCAGTGGAATATTTATAATCAAGGGTGGTAACTTATGGTGCTAATGAGAGATTTTGTTGAGTGAAAACATAGCACTTAGGTGTAATCAGCTGATTTTGCCAGTTTACAGCCATCAAACAAGAGGCTTGAGACTTTAATCTGCAATGTAACCAAGACCTACTTCTTGGAGCTGCTCCGTTTACAGTGATTTATCAATTGTGTAGCTCATATCAAATATGTCCTTGGTATTACAGTACCAGAAAATTGAGTCTCAGGAGCCTTGTATACAATCTCTTAATAAAATATTGAATTGTTATAGATGTTGGCATGTAATCTTTTAGTTACACATTTTAGTTAGTCCTTACATCTAAAGATGTCTAAGTGTCGGCTTGGGCAGAAAAACATGACACACCAGTCACCATTCTAGAGGCATGAATGATAGAGACATTTGTTCTCCAAGAGCTCATCTCATTGACTAGTTCGGTAAGATAGAACATCAGCCTTGACATTTCCCATTTGCTTTGACTGTATTCATCACTCAAGGAGAGATCTGTTTTTTTCTGAAAATGTATTAGCCCCTCTCGCCAGGGAGGTCAGAGGTCAAGTATCAGCGACAGAACACAACCAAGGAGCTGGTAGGGACTCAGTGTCTTGCTCAAGGACACTTCAGCTGGGTGGAAGCTTGTTAAGTCTGTGAGCAGATGCCTGCCTTTCAAACTGATGGACAGTTTCCCAAATCACTATGCCACGCTTCTGCCCAACATGTAATTTGTAAATGGTCATATAACCTATACCCTAAAACCTAAGCTCTTTAGTTCGGTGGAAACTCTCATCTCATGTGGATGTAAGTGATAGCTCTCTCTGAGCATGATGATAAGGATATTTCCAGAGTAGGGAAGAATAAAAATAATATCTCTGAATTATATAATCCTTCTCATTTGTGCCCTGTCCCTCCCATCTGTGGCCTTATGATGACACAGAGATGAAAATTCATCTTGCTCAGTCAGGCCTGACAAATATTCCACTAGTGAATGAAAAAAAAAACATTTTATTACGAAGCGCACACACACATGAATACACACTCATATGTGCTCATAGACACAGATGGAAGCACAGATAAACATTACTCACACACACACACACACACACACACACACACACACATATCCCTAGCTCCCATCTAATCTCCTGAGCTACCAGAGTTCCTGGCCTTGGGCCATTAGAATGGGCTAACTGAGTACAGAGGGAAAAGGAGAGAAACAGAGCAAAGGAGGAATGGGGGAAGGCAGTCAGTCGGGGCGAGATGGAGAGAGTGGCAGGCAGAGAGAGAGAGAGAGAGAGAGAGAGAGAGTAAGAATGAGATAAGCAATGAGGAAGGGAGGGAGGCGGAGAAAAGGCAGGAGACATGGAGACGGTGAGAGGGAGGGTGCTTGTCTTTGGGAAATGGAAATCCTTTACAATCTAAAGTGGTTTCCTCTCCCTTCCTTCCTCCATCCTGTGCTCTGTGCCCTCTCCCTCCCCCAGAGCTCCCACGCTGCTAACTAGAAAACTGTCAGTGTATTTAACATTGAGCCCGCTACAAAGCCGAGGACTCAACAAAGAAAATCTTAATACTTTTTCAGAGAACAACACTGAAATGACAATTAATGTAACAGTAATTCACAGGATAGTGTTTTTAGGGCTATCATTCTAATGCATCTATGCACCATATATTAATATGTTAACATATTGTTCCAGAGAGAAACATCAACTTTTCAGGGACAAAGAAGCAAACAAACCTTGAAGACAAGGCATTTTTGCGTTGAATGAACAGGGCTTGAGGGGGTTTTAGAAGCCCAGGAATCATCAAATTTCAGAACACAAAAAAATCGTTCAGATGAAGTACAATTATCACAGAAATTGGGATCACAGGGCTGTCACATGACAACAGCTGTACAAACTGACCGAACACCATCCCTGCAGACTGCAAAGGAAGAAGACTTTATTTATTTACCTGTCTCTTTGTCTAGATCTCTCACGCTCCCTACCTCTCTCTTTCTTCCTGAAAAGAAGAGGCTGTCTGTTAAATCATCAGTTTCAAAGGGTCCCCTTCCTTTTCTGTCAGCCCCAGGTTATTTTTACCCCCTCCCTCCACCTCCCCATGCCTCCTCCCATCCATCCCTCCCTTTCCAAGAGAACTCACTGTGCCAATTTGTACTCTCTTAGTCACGCTAAGCACTTATCTTGTCCCCACTGAATGCCTCTGCAATCAAACCAACACTTATCCGGTTGTAAGGCATTCTAATGGCCGACTGATAATGAAACTCCTTCATTGTGAGTTAACAACTGGCTAAGAGATGTATGAAGTCTACATCACAAGCAGTGAAATTGCCGATGAGCGCCACAGCCTGTAAAAATCGCTTATGCTGCTACAGCTGTAGCTGCTGCATTCTGGGTATTTTGTGCAATAAAATGCTGCATGTATGGGTTTGCATTTTGAAAAAGTCTCTCTAATGTTTAGTATTCATAAAGGCCTTGTCTAGAGTATATACAGAATATAGTGCCAGATCCAATACTATTCACTTGCAAACACACACACACTTTTTTGTCACTCACACACACAGGCTCATTGCTTTCAGACAAACCCCCCCCCCAGATTTTTAAAGAAATGTTTTCACCTGGAATTTATGTACTCATGCAACTAAAAGTTGAGTCTCTTCTACAAGATGACACTTATTCTGGTAAGAGAAAGGGAAGTAACAAAAATTGAGCAGACAAATAAAAGAAAAGAAAAAAAAACAATAAAAAGATATGATGCAAATAATTTTCACTGCTTTTTTTATTACTAATTTTTTAAATCAGATTTTCACAAATTTGTAAAAAAAAAAAAAGAAATCACATTTGTTACTTCCATACACTTATCTTTAAAGCCACTCTTATCTTTAATAAGGGGACATCACCCAGCAGCACCCACTCACCCTTAGCTAATCTGTATTTGACTCTAACATATGATTTATGTGCACACATACAACAGCTCATTCTTGCAACTGCACGCCATCACAGGTGACTCCTCCAGCTACATACTCAAACCTTTGCTCTGTATTGATTCTTAGTTCACCCACGTTAGCCCACAAAATGTGACTGAATGTGATTAAACCAAGATCTCAACTTGCTGCTTGAGTCTGGAGCCTTTAAATGATGTTGCAAAACATCTGATGACTTGCTGAGTATTAAATCACAGTGCTTCAGTCATGTCTTTTTACTTGCATTATTAGTATTGGCAGCAAATTTCACTCACTTAACTATTTATCTGATTTCAGACAGAAATCCAAGAGACATGAACATGGACAGCAGACACACAGGCAGCTCTGTTTATACTAAATTGGGTGTCTGCATAAATGTATGTGTTCACACCTTTTTCAGTGCGTACAGTCCATGCAGTCATAAATTCTGGGCTGCACATGCACAGTCCACGTGGAAAGTTGCGGACATAGGGCAGATGACGAAATTTAAGCCACGCGGGGCCCTCGCAGCCACGCAGATACAGAAGGCATATTTTGGGTTTAAAGCGGGTGTTATTTTATATTTTTCTTATTGTCAACAAAATCCCATCAGACCAAAACCAAATAATAGCCAACTTCACTACCCTGTCTGTAGCTCTTAGCCCCAAGTCTTTTTATTCCTACTAAAGATGTAAATCTTTAAAAACAGGTCACAAATACATTGTTTCATTTTTTAAAAAGTAATTGCCTCAAACAGCTGGGCACTGTAGTTTTTAGCAAACGTTACTCAAACAGGAGTAAATAGTGTATTTGTTGAGGACTATTTTCAGCTGCGGATTAATACACATTTGGTGATCCAGTGAGTATTTATGGCAGCAGAACTATGCAGGATTGACTCAAAGCAAACCACATAGTTTTTGGACAACAAAGGAACATAGGATCAATTCATTGGTGGTCTTTTCATAGTATTTCTTAACAATAAGAAAATTAAAGAATATCACCACTTAAACACTGGATGTAAATGGGCTTTTCAGATGTAATGTGATCTTAAATAAAACAGATATTATTTTCCATTTGTGAATCATCCTGAAAAGAAGCATGAAGCCATAATTGGCAAACATAATAATAATGAACTGGAGCACAGAGGCTGTAGTGAATTAGGTTTTTAAAACTCCATTTCAAGAACACCGATGAAAAAATGTAATGAGTTGAGAAAATGGAAGAATAACTGATAATTATCACTGGGTTTATAGAATTTTCTGCCTTCCTGTCGGCTATGCTGTAATAATGTCAGGAAAGGCGTTTCAATATGCTTTCAGAGCTTAAAGCCATATTTGATTATACGATGCCAAAACAGGTACTGGAATTATGAAGTTTGTAAGATTTATATAACTAGCCAATTAGAAAGATCCAAGATAATAACTGAAGTAAAAAAGTTTTCAGGGGAGATTCAATAACATTTGGTGTTCCCATTATAATGTTAAGACAGGCAGGACTGCAATCATTTACTCAAAATATTTTATCTTAAGTAATCACAGCAGATGAAGTATAAGAATTTGCATTAATATCTCTGTCATCGGTATCAATCAGACTGGCTTTGCCTTCACTCATACTACTGAAGCTGATGCGCTGATTACAGGGCACTTGTGCTGTTGTCCTAAACCATGTCAGTGTACCTTTGAGTACAGCCCTGGCAGATGAGCAGCAATCATGCTGAACACATGCTCTTGTGTGCCTCTTCAAAAGCAGACGACTACAATCATATTGATTAGTGCTTTGTTCAGACCACTCCAACAATCAAGCAAACCCTCATCAGAAGACACTTGAGTGAGCCTCATTCGCCACAGAGACTATTTGAAACCAATTGTGGCTATTGTATGGTGTTCTCCGTTTTGATTTGGCCAGTGACAACAATGCCAACATCTTGCTTTCAAAAGCTGCTTAGCTCTGAGTATCATTAGGGTGCAATCCTGAAATCATCTTCATAGAGAAGTAAAACCAAATAAAGGTACTCTAGCAGTGCATCATTTAGATAGATTAAAGGATGACATGCTCATTATGGCAGTCAATACTGTTGTGTTGTATACAGTGTAAAAACACACACCCTTACCACATAGCCAAACACACAGTTCTGAGGCAAACACATGGACTTGCAACAGAGCACTGGGTGATCTGCACAACTTGATGTAATTTGCTTTAATCTGACGTCACACTGTCTGTTGACAGACATTTTAGACCATTGTAAAAACTTTTGGGCATTGATTAATTGGGTGTGCGAAAAAGTACAAGAGGAAGGGATATATTAAAACAAATCCACTCCCCATAGTGCACTGATTGGCCTGCCTTTAAGCTGCCAAGTTTATTCAATTCTCAGCTGATGTTTTCCAGACTCATATCAAAATCTGAGTTCATGAAGTATAGGGTGACTTTGCAAAGCAACAGATAACCACACTGGATAAAGTCAACGGATTCTCACTCACCTTTGCATTGATTGGTGTTCTTGTCCAGGATGGCCTTTGTTGACACAATCTTCCCATATCTGTAAAAACAACAATGAAACATTGTGATTAGCTATTGAAACACTTTTGCTATTTTTAATATCTGGAGCAATATTGATTGTTCTTTGAGTCTTATGCAAACAAATGTTTAGCTATGCTGCATGGCTCTAGAGTGGCAATGACGGTCTGTCTGTCCACCACTTTGGTCCATACTGAAATATTCCAACAATTAATGGATGCATTGCCAAGAAATGTTGTACAGACATTCGTGGTCCCCAAAGGATGAATCTTAATGACTTTAGTGATCCCCTGACTTTTCATGTAGCGCCACCATGAGGTTCACATTCGTGGATTTGAGTGAAGCGTTTTGACCACTATTGGATAGACTGCCATGAAATTTGGTACAGATATTCATGTTCCCCTCAGGATGAATTGTAATAATGTTAACATTTCATTTAGCGCCATCATCAGGAAAAATACTTTGGTTTGTGACCAAATACCTGCAAAACAAATGACATTTCCATCAGCCTCAGCTTTGTTTAATGTTAATGCTAATTAGCAAATGTTAGCATGCTAACATGCTAAACTGAGATGGTGAATATGGTAAACATTGTTCCTGTTAAACATCAGCATGTTAGGATTGTCATGGTGAGCATGTTGCCATGCTAGCATTAGTATTTAGCTCAAAGCTGTGCCTAAGTAGAACAAAGTAGTGTCTGAATTCAAGAAATGTTAACTCCTCTGAGATGATATTTTTAGGTGCAACTCTAAAGATGTTTTCACAAAGTTTGAATCCAGGAGGATAAAATTATAGAACAAAATGTAATAGGCACACAAAATTGAACAAAGTCTGATGATATCACAGTTTCTCAGGGTGTCCACAAGAGACTTATCACAGTTAAATTTTCTATCTATGTTTCTATCTATCCAATCTGTCCTTATCTGTTTCAAATCCCCCCATAGGCCTCAGAACACCGACAGTACTGTCTCATAAATGATGATGATAACCAGACATCTGTACGGCACCTAGTCCTGCTTGGAGGGCCTATAAGAGAGACAGACAACCTCCATACCACTTTCTATCTGTTCTCTCTGCCAACTTTTAATGTCTCCTGTCCGTTTCGCTACCTTACTCTCTATCGTAAGTTTGACACCTCTGCCTCTCTCTTTGTCTTCTTCCCTTATTTTCCCCTCCATCCCACTTCTATTCTCCAGCTCTCTGTTCTCAGAAAGAAGTTAATAATGTCTCTTATCAGCCCAGGTCTTTCAGTCCTCCAGGAAAGAGAGGAGCGAGGAACAGACAGAAAACTGAGAAAGAGGCTGAGAAGGTATGAGGAGAGAAAAGAGAGAGAAAGAGAGGTGAAAACAGAGACAGAGAGGAGGGGAGAGGGAGAAAAGACTGAGACAGAAAGCTTGGATCGCTGAGATCAGTCTGGATCACTGCCTGGCTCTGTGGATGAGACTTTTTAATTAATGTTTTAACACTGCTGCACAATGACTGACTGGCTGGCTGAGTGACTATCAAACAGATTGACAGACTGACAAGCTGGCTGACTGGCTGATGGCCACAGGTGAGGGATGGAAGTATATTCCCTCTTCCTTTTTAGTAAAAAAAAAAGAGGGAGACAAGTAGGAGGGAGACAGAAACGATAGAGAAACCAGGGGAAGATACAGTGTGGGAGGTTACGAGCCGAGAGGGTGAAAAAAGTGGAGGGAGGGGGAGAGAGACTCGGAGGAATGAGAAATAGACGAGGAGAGGAAGCGCAGTCAGACAAAAGATAAAAAGAGACACTGAAGGCGAGGAGGAAGCGAGGTAGTCAGTGAGCGATAGAGAGATAGTAAGAGGTGTTTAATAAAGAAGAGATCATTTAGTTGTCACCATCAGGAGAGCCTCTGTCAGCCAACTGCTTCTGTCAGTGAGAAGAAGAGAACAGAGACTAGCTCGCCTGACAGCCTCACATCAAACTCTATTGGGACAGGAGACTTCAGAAATAAAGACAGAAAAAAAAGGCTTTAAAAGGCTGAGATCACACGTAACACGACAGCTGAGCAGCTTACGATCTTGAAATTGGTAGAGAGAAAATCACCACTTTTCAAACAATGCTCAATTTTCGCACATTTTCCTGCAATTGAAAATATTTTTAGGGTATTTACAAATCCACTGATTGTGACAGGTTAAAATCAAATCTAGTGTTTGTCAGGGTGTTTTTTTTTTACAAAGTCATGGCTGGTGGTAAACAAGGTCTTTGGCCTGCGGTTTGGGGAGCAATCCAATCATTGCAGACGTAAGAAAAAAAAAAAAACACTGAAAAAAACAAGGCAGGACTAATCGCCCACACATATACGCAAAGACAAACACGCATGAAGGCGCACATGCGAGGCAACATCACAGATCAAAAACACC
This sequence comes from Macquaria ambigua, assembly GCA_008360985.2. NCBI lineage: Eukaryota > Metazoa > Chordata > Actinopteri > Centrarchiformes > Percichthyidae > Macquaria > Macquaria ambigua. The sequence goes on from VMKM01000135.1 coordinate 581,755, forward strand.
AAAGCGGTAATCACACACATTACACACACCATCTGGCAGTACCCAGCTCTTTGTTGACTTCTGCCTCACTGTGATTCAAACTTTGTGTGTGTGTGTGTGTGTGTGTGTGTGTATGTGTGTGTGTGTGAGTGTAAACACCTACAGTGCATGTGTGAGTGAATGCGCCTGGACACATTTGAGTATACAAATACTTGTGTGGGTGTGATTC